>VZRM01003197.1:106183-178388 GCA_013397955.1 Grantiella picta
CTGGAACTTCCCTTCCCTTCCTCTTTTCTTCTTTTTTTCTTTTTTAAATTTCCTTTTCCTTTTCCTGTCCACTCCTCTCTTCTCTCCCTTCACTTTATTTTCCTTTGGTTTTTTTCTTTCTTCCTTTTTTTTTTTTTTTCTTATTTTTTAAAATCATTCTGCCATCTGATCTCTTCCCAAAAAGGAAATAACAAGGAATATTCTGCAAAAATTTTTCCCCTTCAATTTTAAGACTGGAAACTTTCCATTGTAATCTAGCTACAGTAAGGAAGATGAGGCTGAATGCCTTGGGGACTTTTCTCGTCAAGGAAAGAATTCGGAGAGGCAAAGCACTTTAACACTGAAATGATAAGCAGTGGAAATGGCTGGGAGCAATAATAAGATTGTATTGCTGCAATAAGATCTTAATAGGCAGGGCAGGACATCTTTGCAGCATGTCATTTTAAAATGGTCTTCATTTTAAGGGAAAGAGGTTTAGGGCTTGGCTAAATGCAGATATACATGGAAGTTGTAGAAATGGGACCTGAATCAGATATATTACAATTTTCTGTACTATGTCACAGGAGCAGTAAAATATCTTTACATGTAAATGCTTTGGGGATTACTTATTTTATGTAAAAATCCAACCACCTTTACTGCAATAGACTTACTACAGAGAAATCAAAATAGCTGGGTAGAGAAAGAATTGGATTAATTTATCAGGTTTTTCAGTTCAAAGTACCAGTGCAATTCAGATAAAGACAGCCACAAAATTAGAAGTGGTACAGTGGTTAAGAAGGTAGACTAATCTCATACATGAAATAGTGTCTCTGGCTGACATGATGAAAAATTAAATACTGTTTTCTACATGATGGACATGATGCCAAAGTGGCACAAGTGTATAATTAAAATACTGCCATAGATTTAGAAATACTTTTCACCAGGAGGTGAAACTATTTAGTAGCTGGTATGAACAATGTGGTTTGGATTTGTTTTTTTGTTTTTTTTTTTTTTTAAGCAGAATTGTTTACTAGCTAAGAATATTGGATTATGTCACATTTACTAGTGGAATAATGAGTAATGTATGTCATTCAGAGAAATGGTGATGCAGAGAAAAACACTCCAGACTAGCAACTTGTTTTATCTTTGGTTTCCATGAGCTTCGATGGAATTCTTGTAGACTGAGAAAAGGATAAAGTTTAGATTCTGAAAAACTGTGTCTTTATAGGGATGGAGAGGTGGCCCTGCAAAGTTTCTAATTTGGAGCAATGTTATGTCTTAAGAAATTATTTTTAAATGATAAGCAGATGACTGTGGAGACAACACTAATAACTAAACCCAGATTTTATTTACTTTCTTTTTTTTTTTTTTCCTTTGGAAATCTCAGGAAATTTCTGAAAGGGAATTGCACCCAATGTTCTGTCATGGTGCTATCATTATTCCTCACACGTAATGCTTTTTCAATGATTGAAAATATAAGTTGATAATACTTCATTCCATTCATTCTCATTGTTGGTCACGTTCACTTCACTAAAATTAAGTAATTGATTAGATCTGTGATGAAAGGGCTGTTTCCAATATATTGATATAGCACTGGAACATTAATGTTTTATTCTGATACTCAAAACCTTTTGCAGTACTCTGGGAACTTATGACAGATATCGTAAATAAACTATGTTGCCAATGCAATTCATTAAGGCCCAGTCAAGCTACTGACAATTTAGATGAGATAGAAATTAATATTTCTTCTTTCCATAATCTCTACATTAATCATAAAACTCTCTGGCTGGTAATTCAAGGACAAAGATTTTTTTTAAATGCCAATCTACAAGTTGAAAAGTTATAGGATTTTAAAACTCTGAGTCAAAATTAATTTAATAAATCTGCATTAGAAATCCTCACGAAGTAGAAAAGATTTCACCCAGAGAGTTTCAGTCTGTCAGTGAGGGAATGTTTCCACCTTTCCAAAATATGATGACCTCCTTACAAAACAGTAAAAAAGCTGCTTCAAGATGTAGATAATGATGGAGATTTTATCATTTCCTTAAGGAAAAAGGGAAACTTTATTTGGAGCCCATACAGGAAGACTGGCATGTGCAAAGATGTTGGGGTCCAAGAGTTGATACCCCACTCCGGGTAGAATCTCACAGTTCTTGGACAATTTATAATAATAATAGATAAAAACAAAAAAAACCAAACAAACCTGCCTAACAATCACTGTAGTGAGTGTTGAGCTAATGTATTTTTTTACCAGTTGCATCATTTTTTTTTACTAGCTCTTTTACCATCTTAGACACAGTGAGGAGAGAGGAAGTCACAGTGAGAAAACAAAAGTAGGAAATTATTGTTTTTTTTGCATAATGCCCCTAACACTTTGGCACATAAAAAGTTTAGAATCAGAAAAGAAAAATATTTTTTGCTTGTACAATTAAAAAATTTCAGAGAAATTTCTGAATATTTGTGTTCAAAATATTTATAAGAAAAAAACAGAAAGTGGAATGACCTAGGCATCTTAACATGATGACTGTTGAAAATCTGAACTAAAATGTTTATCCTTCCTGTTTTTGTGCTGCTTTTTCCAAGCTCCAAGCCACACTGCAGTGTTAAAAATAGGACCTGGGGGTTTTCATGTCAGTATGGTGTATGTTGCTGGAGAGGAACTGATCTGTTTCCACAGGACAAGTTACATCCTTCTGGTCCACACTGCTATCCATGCTGATCCACCCGAACCAGAAGAATTCAGAGAAATAGGGTGATGAGCGAAAGAAAATTTCTCCACGTTTTATCCAAAGCATATCCCAATCTGTTAGAGGTTTTCTATTGATGTCAATAGATTTCAATGTTTGAACACCGTGAAAAAGAAATATGCTAGAAACTATAATTCATACATTCAAAGCCATTTAAGGTCTCCTAGTCCTTACTTCAGCACATCAAATTTTTAGGAAGCCCTTGGCAAAGAGTTCAGGAAATACCCAGTATTTTAAGACGTACATTCTTAAACTTTACAGAAAACAGAACACATGCAGAAAACATAGGTTTTACCCAGTTTGCTTGGCATTGTTTTATTATTGTACAGAACTTTCTGATGCTACAGTGTGAAAAATGTTCTCTGCAGTGTCATCATATTTGATGGAGTAAGTTCCACCCCTTATCAAAAAAGGGATCATTGGAAGGACATTCTAATAAGCATGATGTGCAGCCATGTCATCATTTTCCTGTTCATTCTCACTCTCCCCTCCCTAATTATGAAGTAGAATAGCAGCCATATCCTCTATTAAGTCTTTAAATTCTCTGTTCTTTAGTTCTATGACATGGAGACGAATGACATTGGATACAAAGCTTCATTTTGTCCCCAGATGATCATTAAATTATATAAGCCTTAAGAAAGGGAAAAGAAAAATCAGTCCTTTTTCTGTCATAGCCTTTTTTTTTTTTTAACAAATACTTAGAATTCCTATATCTCGCTATCTCATTAGAAATGAAACACCACTAGCCTGTTTAAACTTCTGGTAAAGCACTTCTTTGACATTAAATAGTTATTTAATATCACTGCCATAGCCTCACTTTTCATGATCTGCCTTCTGTTCCCACAGCATTCTCTGATTATAATGGACAAAATGTTCTCTTTGAAATCAGAGAAAATGTGAAAAGGTTATCAAAACCTTCACTTGGCCACCTTTAGCAAATCACGTTCTTGTCAGAATGACTACCTGTAGGAAAAGAAATCCATACAGACATCCTGGGATATGAGCAGAAAGTAAGAACTGTGGAGGTGTTCATAGCCCTGAAGACCATAATCGAGTTTCCTTCTCTAGCACAATAAACTTCTATTACAGGATACTCAAAGAGGCTCTACAAGTAACAGAATAATGTAGGCTTGAAAGTTAATGATCCTGCAGGGCTTTTGTTCTCCTATTTGATGTGGACTACACAGAAACTTTTGAAAAGAAGTCAATGCTGGATAAATATAAATCTTCTTTCAGTCTTTTTAATGGCAGTCAATAGATAAAGGATGAGCAGCTACACACTGGGTGCTCTCAAAGATATCCTAATTTTACACTGAGAAAGTTCTGATGATGAAATATTTTATTAATGAAATTTCCTTCATGAGAATTTCTAGAGCTAGAAAAAAAATTAAGAAAAAGGAAACCTTAAATACAAATGTCATTGTATTTAAGTCTAAGAAGGTAAGAATGATGAAATTCTACTTGAAGAATATTTTATAATGTATCACCATTGTTGATGTTTCTCTTGCTTCTCTTGATTTTTTCTCTTGCTTCTTTGAAATTTTGACATTCATTGTCAAGGTTTACTCAATTTAAACATAATATCTTCAAAAAGAAAGAAAAATACCAGCTATTATATTGTTCTCTGCAAAGTACAAAGATTTTTAAATATTTCTACAGTAAAAACAAATTAATGTACACTTCACTGAAAGAATGGACAACCAGTCAGTGTAAATTAGGAAAGTAATCTAATTATTGAGGAATTGGTTTGGAAATAAAGCCACAAAGGTTCCTTTTGTTATACACTTAATTGGGTTTTGTGTGTGTGTGTATGTGTGAGAGAGAGAGATTGATTTTGTGATGATTTCTAACTTTAGTCAATGCAGCTTTCCAAAACTAGATCAATGTTTTCATAGTTTCAGTTCTTCGCAAAGTCATCCACAGGCTCTACCCATTTACCCTGCATTACTAACAAATTTAAAATAAATCTGTGACATTGGTTAGCAGTGAAAATTAAATATCAAACACTGAAAATTAAGTATCCTTTTCAAAACCCCCAAAAACTATTTTAATTGCTTCCATTGTATTCACAGCATTCCAATAAGTCTCTCTTTTTGCAACCTGGTTTTTTTTTCATGTTCAGTATAGTATCATATCTGCCATTTAAAATTTTCCGTTAAAAATCATGGAACTTCATTTAAAAATAAAGTTTCTAACAAAGATACTTTAAAACTCAAGACAAACAAATAAGGTAATATGGAGAGTAGATAACGTGTGACACGAAAAGAGAAAGGAAAACTTAAAACAGTCAACACCAAACTAAAAATAATCATAAGAAAAGCCAAATAATTTATGAGATTTCGTCTTGTAAACAGGTTTTGACAAGGTTTGGATTTTCTTTTTTCTTTTTGCTGCTCTTTTTGCCTTTTAAGTGTTTCTGAGATGTGCTTAGATCCAGTTTTCAAGCTTTTCACTTGAAATTGAACCAATTCAGCCCAACGTTAGTTACACGTTGCATTCAAACTAACATCAGTAAAATAAGACTCAAAAACCCAAAAAGTCACAATGACTCTCATTTCATTCGTATGATGAAAAAGATAATTAGAATTGCTAGAAAGTGAGGAATAAGGAACAACATTAAAAGCATAATTATCCTAGAAATTGTAGCCTGTTCTTGTGAAAACCGCACAATGCATCTAACTATCTCAAAAAGAAATTGTGGAACTAAAAAAGGGCAAAAAAGAGTATGAAATAACTAATAATTAATAATTAAATAATAATTAGATTCCTTATGGTGTTATGGTAAAGAGACCAGGACCTTTCAGTTTAAAACCAAGGTAACTGCACTGGTCCATGACAGATGTTGACTTGCAGGACAATATTAATTAAAAAAATAGTCTTTGTTATTTCTAATAAAAAAATTAGACAATGTTGCGTACAATTAGGTGAGAGTCAAGGGGAGTTTGGTTATGGCCACACAATATATAATGAGTTTGAACTTGTAAGAGGACACTTTGAATATGGAACCTACATATTGACTAAAAATTAGTAAAAATTCACAGAAGACATCTGTAAATAAACCTTCCTTCAAAAGTAATGATATGTTAAAAATCATCAGAACCAGCACACTGTCAGGGAGGGGATGATGTTGTAGCTTCTTCATTCTTTTAATCTCTATCTAAGTAACAATTGTAGGCCACCATCAAAAAAAAAAAAAAAAAAAAAAAAGAAAGATACAGGGCTTTATGTCTGAGGTTTTCTCAATTTCGGATCAATAAGGACACTTATGTTCATCTGAGTATATACACCCGTGTCTTGACTATTTTTCTTATTCTGTTTCAAAGTATAACTGAATCTGTTCCTGACTGGGTTGTGAATGTTTTGACACAGAGAAGTAAATCAAGTCTGCTTCACTAACTCTGGTACTACAACAGTGCTACTACTTTTCTGCTTTTTGGCAAAATTCAACTTGACCCACTTAAAGCTATGCACAATGCATGACAGCCTAGAAGAGCATTTTAAATTACACAGTATTAACTATTCATGACAGATGTGGAAGTCTGACTCCATGTGGAAGTAAGCAACAGCTGCAGTTCATCCATTTTCTCAAGAAAAAAGGTCGGGAAAGCAAATAAATAATCAAATAGTGAAATAAAAGAGCACAAAAGTATGTCTTTAAACGCTTTCCACTAGTGTCTGCCTGGATGTACTTATCATTTCTACTGTTATCCAAAATCTACAGACCTTGTCAAAAAGACAAATAGAAGCAGGTTTTCTACTTATTTTTGAACCTGTTTCACAACAATAAATTGAAAATAATAAAAATCAGTGAAACAAACAAGTGACATTTAAGACTTACTTAATGCTCATTCTATGAAGGAGATAAACTCTCTTCATACAGTGGGATGGATTTCGGGAGAAGTACATCAAATAATCCTAACCACTAGCAAGAAGAAACCCACTTGCTAGATAGCATCAGGTATTCTTAGCAGTACTTCAATGGGTTTGAGCTTATGCTGGCTGTGAAAATACTGGAGATATCTTCAAATCTGTGCATGGAATTTATGCGTCCATCTCTTTTCTTACAAGTGACAAACATTGGTTGTCACACAAAACTTCAGTTAGAGAATAAAAAAGATTTTTCTAAAAAATTTTTATAAACTCTTAAGGAAAACATTCATGTTCTTAAAATGAAGACTTTTGTAGTTTGTATTTATTTTTGTTTTCTAGGCTACAATATTTTAAAAATAGAACAGCTACAGACTGCCCTGAAAATGCCCTGTTTGAGCTGAGTGGTTCTGTCTGAAGATACTGATATCGAATGTTTACATGGGTGCTTGCCTTGCACCATTTAATTGAAAATAATGCTTTGCTGCAATTAATCTATCTTTTCATAGGAAAGAAAATTAGGTAGATATTTAGTGTTAGCTGGTACTCATGATCAGATATGAGAGCAAAGATACCTAATCTGCCCTCAATTCTCACCCTACTACTGTGTCTTCCTTCAAGGCAATGCTTTGTCAAATCCCTTGTTGCACAATGAAGATGTGTGTTATGGGACATATGGTTATTCATATACTTTGTATATTTACAGGACTTTATGTATCTACCTTTTGATGAACTAGTGAAGGTCTGACAACAGAAAGACCTATTGGTTTATACTGTCAGTTTACAAGAAACATGAAAACTCAGACAGACGACAACTAACAAATATTTTGTTCCTTTTCCTTGACTTTCTTTTCTATGCCTTTTTTTTTTGTCTCTGTGAATCTTTTTTTGTTTGATTTTTTAAAATTTATTTCATACAATAGCAATACCAGTCCTAATAAAGCAGTTTTGATGACAACTTCAGCGAGTAATTTTTGTACTCTGCCTGGGAACCTGTTGGCTTACATTACCTCCTCATTATGGCCTAAAAATTTAACACCAATGGACTTTAGAGTAAAGAAAATACTTTCCATGCTTTTTTCCTCCCGTATCTTTATAAAATGAACAGCAAGGGGGAAATTAGCCACAAAGTTCACAACCTCCCACCTAACCCTCTAACCAGCCCTTTTCCTGCCAGCTGCAGTGACACCAATTATTGCAGGCAAATCCCCTTCTGGTCCTCATTTAGTAGAAAATGTAACTTTGAATAATGTTGAAATAAAGAGTCAATTGATTTACTCCCTATCAGAACTTTAGTAATTAGAACAGTGTGCACATTATAATTATTCATGTTGTTTCCAATTTAATTTATAATATTTTTACACTTATGATGAATTTTTAATGGTCTTGGAATATAGGCTATAAATACAGGCAGGGAAACAAAGATGGCTATGACAATTCCAATTTTATAAGCACTCTAACATCTCTTAGGAGAAAGGAAGTATCTGTTTTACATGATGATTTAATAATGATTTTTCCCATTTCAAACTTTTGAGATTTTTATCTGTGCAGAATGACTGAGAAAATACTCAGAGTGCTTTTTGTTTGTTTTTTCTGAAGGACAGAAGGGACAGCAACAGTAAAATGTGTAGATTAAGTAATGACTCTGCATCTCAGTATCACTACCTCACTGTACTGGCTGGAAAAATGCAGCATTTATTTTAATTTAGTGGTGCAGTGTATTGAATCTGTTATTACTGTTTGCATTGGCAGAAACATTTGCCAACTTAACCTGCAGAAGATATTGTGCAGAGAAGAACCATTGGCTTGCTCCACACTCATCTTCTACACTTTTTCCTGCTCCCACATAGATGAATTGGTGGAAGAATGCCATCTACTTTATAAGAAAAAAACCAAAAACCCTCTACTAACCAAGCAACCAACCAAAAAAAACAACAAAACTCCAAAACCAAAAAACAAAATCCAAAAAAGCCCCAAAACAAAACCAAAAAAGAACCTATTTAGTCATGGCAGGCTCTTTTTTCTTAAGCAAAAATAATCCCTCTGATATTTAAAAGCTATTAATACATAAAATATCCATATATTGTGCCACTAAGTAACNTTGCTCCACACTCCTCTTCTCCTACACTTTTTCCTGCTCCCACATAGATGAATTGGTAGAAGAATGCCATCTACTTTATAAGAAAAAAACCAAAAAACCTCTACTAACCAAGCAACCAACCAAAAAAAACAACAAAACTCCAAAACCAAAAAACAAAATCCAAAAAAGCCCCAAAACAAAACCAAAAAAGAACCTATTTAGTCATGGCAGGCTCTTTTTTCTTAAGCAAAAATAATCCCTCTGATATTTAAAAGCTATTAATACATAAAATATCCATATATTGTGCCACTAAGTAACAGGGGAAAAACCCTATATTTTTCCTCTTTCTTTCATCTGAGCAATAGACCTCTCAGTCAGAGTATTTTTTGTCCCTTCATGGCTTCCATAGCTTCGAAAATATTGGAGATACTTTTTGTATGCTGCTTCACACTTCTCAAGACTCTGAATCACAACAACAGGAAGACCTTTATATGTCACCACAAGAGTTTCCACTGACAGAAACATTCCCCAGACAAGAATCTCTTCCTGGAGAGATGTGGGGAAAAAAAAAAAAAACCAAAAACAAAACAAAACAAAAAAAAAGTGCATTTCCCAAGAATTTTATCCTCTATCAGCATGGAAATCAGAAATAAAAATCTTGAATGAGAGCTTTTCATCCATGTAGTCTAGAAAACAATTTGAAATAATCATGTACAAACTGATCCTTCAAAAGCAATTTGTATATTTGAATCAACCCAACTACTACTATTGTTAGGGTTAGATGGTCATACTGACATACACATTCTTGAAGAAAATCCATTAACTAAAGCAACTATTGCATAAAGTGTTACCAACAATATCAATTCAAAGGATATAAAAATAAGCATTTGAGCATTGACTCAGAAGCAAAAATAGGTCAGTAAACATAAAGTCCACAATTTAATTAGATTTCATTTTACAAAGAAAGCCTGGACTTTGTTTGGCGAGGACCAAGCTGTTCTTGCCTTGTGAGTCCCCAACAGACCGAGCTGAAAATAATTTTAGCTATTGCTGAGGCTGACGGATGAGCTGAATATGTGTTGAGAGAGACAGTAAATGAATGTTGAAGGGGAGAAAGCAAGGAGACTGCTGCTCTCTTGTACATCTGCATATATATATATGCATATATATAAATATATATCAGTATGAAATAAAGGAATTTTAACTTTGATTTTGCAAGGAACACTTAATATTAATATACAAACAAAAACTAAAACCCAGACCAAAGAACAGATTCAAATACATTGTCCTTTTTGTGACTTCTCTTAATATGTGATTCATTTGCACAACCAATAACTGTCACAAGTTTAGTTTTGTATACAGAAGATATATTTGTTGAGGAATGAGAGTGTTTATCCTATAGCAAAACATTTGCATTAAGATTTTTTCAGAGCCAAAATTTCAACATTCTTCAAAGCGAGTTTTTTAAAATGTAGCTTAATTTTATTTCAACTAATTTTATATTTCTTTGTTAACATCAGGTGACTTTAATACTCTACATTATATGCCCTGCCTTTTTGAAAATTGTTCATAGACCGGCATTAAAAACAATTGGCACACAATCCAAGAAAGTACAATTTTGCATTTTTGTGCATAGATACATATGTATATATATATATATCAGTATGAAATAAAGGAATTTTAACTTTGATTTTGCAAGGAACACTTAATATTAATATACAAACAAAAAATCAAACCCAGACCAAAGAACAGATTCAAATACATTGTCCTTTTTGTGACTTCTCTTAATATGTGATTCATTTGCACAACCAATAACTGTCACAAGTTTAGTTTTGTATACAGAAGATATATTTGTTGAGGAATGAGAGTGTTTTTTTCCACTTATGGAAAGTTGGATTTTCATTAGAAACAAACCAATCCAAACCCATAAAATTGTAAGATTTGGTATTCTGGACAATGCTTTATCCTATAGCAAAACATTTGCATTAAGATTTTTTCAGAGCCAAAATTTCAACATTCTTCAAAGCGAGTTTTTTAAAATGTAGCTTAATTTTATTTCAACTAATTTTATATTTCTTTGTTAACATCAGGTGACTTTAATACTCTACATTATATGCTCTGCCTTTTCCTTTTTTTCTTTTTCATCATCAATGACTTAAAATATACTTAAGGACTCCAAATACTACAAGTAATTTTCACAAGAAACTTGTTAAATCTGTTTCTAATTACTTTGACAATTTTAAATTCTTGTAGGATGCCAGCTATGGGCATATTCAGAAGAGACAAAATGATAAACTGTGTTAAAAACACCTGGGTAATTTTTGTCTCCCGTTTCCTTGCATATAATCTGTATGTTTTCCCAAATGTGTAAATGTCTGAAAAGATTGATTGTTAAAAACTTGAACAGTTCTTTACTATGTCAAAGCACACTTTACAAATAACACAAATTGGGTTTTTTTATGCAAGCACATTATTTAATAGCATTTAAAGAACAGATGCTCTAGTTGTCATCTTTTCATTACATATATGAATTATGGATAGTTCTACCAGGTCATCATACCAACAGAGATCTGTAAGCTTTTCTTAGTGTTTCCATCAATGCATCCTTGCAATAATTAGAGCACTAATCTTGATCAGACTAGGACAGTTATAAACAGGAATTAATTTCATACTCTTCCTAAAGGATAGGAAAATTATTTATCCATATACCATGCAGTTGATTTGCTATCTGCAGGATCCTATTAAACAATATTTGATTATCCTAACTGAAGCAAGAAATACTTCATTTAACCTAAAAAAGAAATAAAAAAAAAAAGCAAGAAGGAACAATTAAGGAGTTTGAAAATGAGAAATACTCATTTGCTTTTATCAGGATAAATCAAGCTATCAACTTTCCATGTACCACATATATTCAAAAGTCTGTATGACAGTGCATTTACAGCCTGCACTACTTCCCTCTAGAAAGAGAGTCTAAAAAGAAACCCACTTGCCCCCAAACATATAATATAACAACAGTAATCAGATAATACCCTAAATTTAAACTCAGACATAACTAATCAGAACTGTTTTTTATCAACAAAAATATTTGGCCTGTCCTGTATGTGAAGGTGAAAGAATTTTAAAATATATTAATGCTTAATCATTTAAAACTTAATACAAAGCACAAGAGCACCACTGAAGAGCTAAAAGTTAGTAATAATTCTAAGATGGGGAAGTTCCTGTTAATTTACCGTAAAAGCAACTTAATTCTTCTTCAGTCAGTGCAACACCACTTTAGATTTCTTTTCTCTGCTTTCTTTTTTTTTTTTTTTGGTTTTGGTATACTCTTTCACACATTTGGAAACAATTCCAATTTACCCAGGTTGAATATATGATTGGTTGGCCATGATGATTTTAGCTTTCTTGCATTAAGGTCCTTTCCAACCTTAATGATTCTATGATCTGATCACAAAAGGAAAGTAGAAAACATTTCATTTTGCAGAATACATGAAGAATTATCTATATTCCACTTGAAAGTCCCAAGTACGGCTGTTCAGAGATTAGGTGAATTTACATGTGAGAAACTTTAGAAAGACTAGTAAAGACATTCTTTAAAGAATAATGTACATCTATATAAACAAATCCAAGGTAATATGATAGCAATCTTCAGATCATTCTCTCCCCATTGATTTTGCTCACTGTAGGAGAACAGTGTTATTCCCCCGAAGTACACCACACTTACTTCCTCCTGCCCAGTACAATAAGTTGTCAAGGCTAAGTATGCAAATTGTCAAGGCTAAATATGTAAAGGAAAAATATTCTTTCATAAATCTCAATATGCTGTCAGGTTATGATTGTATTTCCTTAATAGAGGAGGAAATTGTTCTTTCACTAGCTAATGATAATTGAGAAGAAATAATCTAAATATGAAAACACATAGCAAGGTAATGGAAATGTAGTTGATTTAAGGTCATCTGTGCTCAGCCATTACAAAATTATTGCGAACCTGAAGGAACAAGTTCTCTTTTCAGTGTTCTTGTTGTATTGGGCTTTTTTGTCATGTTGCTAATGCTCATCTCTCCAGCTGTTATTAAAGCCTGTACTTGTGTAGCAAGTTTAAAAAGAGAATAATTAAATAAAATTATTAAGCATGATTCTGACAGTATTAATAGACACACATAACCAAAAATGAAGCCCAAACAGCTCAAGTTTTTCAATGATCCAAACAACACAAAAATGCATAAATCACTTGACTGGCTGAGACTCCTCTAGTTAAGAGGACAGGTGCTTTCAGAACTTCTGTCTTACTTTCCAAAAGGTGAATGCAGGGGACGTAGGTGGGTTCTCAGAGTGGCTCAAACGAGCTCAGAAGCTTTCAAACAACTATCTATCGACAGGTATTCCCCTACCTACTGTTAGTAGGGCAAAATGTAAATTTCTTTTCTGTGGTTCTTGCAAGGAACAGGATATTTAAAAAACCAGCACAACAAAGAATGCAAGACCGAAGGTAGAGTCATGTCAAAGAGAACTACATGAAGAGAAAGAAAGAAAGGAACTTAGATGCATTAACATATAACGACCAATTTAATAATTTATCAATATGCAAAGTTGCCACTTAAAAACCCCTTTCATGGTCACTAAGAAATGTGTATATTGAAATTAATTAATAAGAATACTGAACACATCAAAAAGCTCTTTCATTTTGATTACAGAATTGCCCAAAGATTCTTTTAAGGGACCTGGACTTTTTCCTGCTAAAGAAAAAAAAAAATGCATCAACCAAGCAACAAGTTCCTGTCTAGGATGAAGAGTATATATTACAAGTGAGAGATGAAACACAACACAGATTTATTTGGGGAAAACAAGAAGGGCAAGAGTGTATTTCCTTGCCTCTAAAGGGCCACACAGCACCACCTACAGAAAGGCATTACAGCTCTCTCTGACACAAATTTTACCTACTTTTCACCTCAATATACAGGCAGCTAAATCAAATAACTGAGACAGTATTGTATTGCATCAGCTGACACAGGAATTTAAAGAAATTCAAAAATGGAAATTTCACCAGCACATCACTTGTGCCCTTTTCTGAGCCACCTTCTGCTGCGGGGTTGCATTGGTCAGTCACACTGACAATAGGTAACATGCTGTCTATACATACTCTCCTACATAAATAATAACACCATAAAAGACTGGTTGTAATCTCTGTAAAAAATGTAATTGTAAATCCTTTGTATTTCTCCTACGGAGTTAAATTCAAAGCAGCCTCAAAGTTTTTCACTGCATCATCTTGTGCCTATTGATGTGACACTCAGTTACACAGCGTGAGTTATAATAATAGACACACTAACAAGTAAAAGATAAAAAAGAGACTATTTTCATCACTGAACCAAAACCTGTTGTTTTATAAGTAAATTTTAGCTAATAATGATAAAAAATTGCAGTTCTATCCACTGAAACAGCGTGTGTCAAAAATGCAGAATATTTTTAGAAGTTTTTATGACATATCCTAAGACTTTAGTGCTTTGATCACAAAGTTAATAAGTGCTCAGATCCTTAAAGGAAGGAATAATAAATAATAGCCATAAGAATTAGAGCTGAACTTGGAAAAGGACTTACGGCAGCAAGCATTGTACTGTACTTTTTGAAATCTTCTTTGAACATTTCTTTGAAAGCAGTACCTGAAGTTTTGCCATCTTTGGATGTTCTTTTCTTTCACTTCTAAATATTCAATACTTGAAATACCAGAGGGAAACCAAATCAAACCAAATCAAAACAGTCTTCCATCCCCCCACACCCCCCAAAAAAACCCTCAAACTCCAACACATTGAATCATAGAATTAGGTTGGAAAGGAGCTTTGTAATCATCAAGTCCAACTGTTAACCTGGCACTGTCAATTCAAGCACTAAACCATGTCCCTAATTTTCATATCTACACGTCTTTAAACATAGCTCCACGTATGGTGACTCTACCACTTCTCTGGGCAACGTGTTCCAATGCTTGACAAACATTTCTCTGAGGAATTTTTTTCTTAAACTCCAATCTAAACCTCCCCTGGAGCAACTGGAGGCTGTTTCCTCTTCTGTCACTTGTTGCCTGGGAGAAGAGCCCCATCCCCACCTAGCTACACTCTCCTGTCAGGGAGTTGTAGAGAGTGATAAGGTTCCTCCTTGAGCTTCCTTTTCTCCAGGCTGAGCTCCTCCAGCTCCCTCAGCTACTCCTCAGACTTGAGCTCCAGACCCTTTGCATCATTTAACTAAAACCAAAACATATGAACTTTTATGTCTGTGGCTATTACGAGGAGGGAAGGGGCAAATCTGTCTTCTGTAGTTAAGCAGATTATGACCGAGTATTTTGCAGTGAAACTTACCTGAGGTACTGTATTTATAGGAAGCACTTTATAGAGATTTTAATATGTATTGAATACAAAGATGCTAAAAAGCAAATGCATTTTAATTCTGGTATATGCAGAACTCAGCATTGAAAATCAAATTTTTGTGAAATTTTAAACTTGGAGTTTTAATAAAATTTTATGTTAAGGGAAATATTACTATCTTCATAGTAAATGTACTATTTTATGTTAACAAAATGTTAGCAGCAGATGAGTAAAAACCACCTTCATTACAGTGGTGTCTGAATGCAGCATTTGAAGGAGGTGCACATTTTAACAGGTGATGTGTGTTTACCTTGTTTTAAATTTTTGTGAGCTGAACACCAACAGAGGAAAACCCTGCTATTGCATTAATGCTCTATGGAATTATGTCTTTAATTTGTGGCACTAGGAGGATGCTTAATTTAGATTTTACTAAGAAAATATTAATTTTCTGCCAGCAGTAGAGTGCCAAATAAAAGTGGAAAGAAATGTAATAAGTTCAAGAAATGTTCTACTATATATCACTTATTATTGAACTGGTATTTAAATATTGGCATGGAAAAATGAGATCATGTCACTGTCCTGGTTTTAGCTGGGACAGAATTAATTTTATTGGTAGTATCTAGTCGGGTGCTGTGTTTTGATCTCAGCATGAGAATGATGTTGATAATATGTGGATGATTTGGCTATTGCTAAATCATGCTCAACCTAAGTGAAGGACATTTTGGCCTATTTTCCTAACTGTGCCAGAGAGGAAGTGCACAAAAAGCTGGGAAGAAGTACAGGCAGGTCAGGTGACCTGAACTGGTCACAGGCATGTTCCACACCATGGAACATCATTCCCAATACACAAACTGGGGGGAGTTACCTGGAAGGAGCCTGATCACTACTGAGGGACAGGCAGGGCATCAGTCAGTGGGTGCTGCGCAATGGTGCTGGGTTCAGTTACTGTCTCTCTCTCTGTTCTTATCATTAAAATTATTATTTTTTTATTAATATGATTATCAGCATGTTTAGTACTATTAGGATTACTAATATATAGATGTTGTTTATTACTACTGATATTGTTATTGTTATTTTCATTTATGAGATTGTTCTAATCTAATGCGTTTTACCTTTTCTTTCCAATTCTCCTTCTCACCTGAGGCGTGGAAGGTGGTGGGGAGTAGTAAGTGCTTTCACAGTACTTAGTCGGCACCTGGGGTTAAACCACAAAAGCCACAGACGCATGAATTTACTGACAGCCCAACTAATGTTTTAGTCGTTTTACAGTCCAAATCACCTAATTAAATCAGAAAAAAACCCCTAGTTGACAGTAGTGTTATAGATTGTTTTACAATTTTTACATGAAAAAACCCATACTATTATATACCTATTTTTACTAGTTTTACTCTCAGTCTTCCAGAACATGTCTTGGGCACTTTAGTTGGCTGTTTCAGTCTTTCTCAAGAAAAGCAAGACTGGCATTCAGCATCCTGTCTTTGCCAGAGGAGTGTGATATTCATGTGGGAGGTAGTGTATTCCTCTTCAGTCATGGGTCGGCTTGGTGATGTTTTTACAGAGTGGCTTTTCCCCAGACTGCTCCTGTACCCCTGCTCCCAGGGACGAGGTGACAGCTTCCCCACAGCCCCCCCAGTGCTTCCAGAGGCTGTTTGCCTGCCTGGAGCCTGCAGGGTCTGCCATCCCCTTCCCTGGTGTCATTCCCAGGGCTGGAGCTCAGCCAGGCTGGGCAATGGGGAGCCCAGCCCTGGGCAAGGGCAGCCCAGACACACCTGGGCCCCAACACGGCCTGCCAAGACCTACAGGAAAACCATATTTACTGTTAACACACATCTGGAAGATGCTTAAGGCTCCTGCCTTCTTCACTTCTTCTTTTTGTCCAGCTTCACCTGCTGAAATTAAGAACTGAGAATGAATACTTGGGATTTCTATAATCTGTATCCTATTCCGCTGCTTCATTAGATCAAACACCCTCTGATTCTTCATTGTCCTTTTTGCTAAAAAGGTAAGGGCAACACCTTTTCACTGCTGCAACAGGTTTAAGTAAGCTTCAGATCATATATTCAGCTCTACAGAGCAACTAGAGAATCTCAAAATGGCTAAAAACGAGTCAGAGATCCTTGCCGCAATTTGAGTGATATTTTCCCCACTGAAAAAATGAAGAAATGAAGGAAATAAAGGAATTGCCTCCCAGAGGCATGCTTTCTGACTTTCATTTAGGAACTTTCAGATGTAAGAATCCCATTTCCAGGGAAATTAAAAGCAGAGTGTATTTTGTACTACATTGTAAACACTTACATTTTTGCAAGACACACATTTTACATACTTGCATGTTCAAATAAAAGATGAAAAGAGGTTACTTGCCAAAATCATGTGGAGCTCAAAATACTGACTTTAATAATCTAAAAACTTTTGTAATAAAAATCAAACCAATTCATTTTTCTATTGTACTTTAAATTTTCCCATCATAATTAACTAGACTGAAGTGAGTGAATAAAAAATACTTCTGAAGAAAATGAACAAAAAATCAACACAAAACAAAGGCGAAATTGCAATGGCAATGTAGTAGTACGGCTTGCAGATAAATAATGAAATAATACTGACATGACATATGTTCATAAAAATAATTTTACTGAGTGTAAAACAGAAAATAAGATTCAATGACAGAAAAAAAGAGATCTATTTCTAATAGTAAGTGGTGTATCTATTGCATTTCTAATTGTGCTTTTCTTCATTTTCTAATATGCACTCGGGAGAGTCTTGTGATCCTATTCTTCCAGAGCTTTTATTTGCATAATTAAATCCTTAACATATAATTTGTCAAGTGCCAAATTATGTTATATAAGGCTCCACAATCCTTATTCTTCCTCCTCTCCTGACATAGCTGTTAGTTCTATTGTGCACATACTGAATATCTAAAATGTTTGTATTAAAGCACATATTTAGACATAACTTTCAGAGTGTCTTGGTACATCCTTAGGTAAAAACATCCTGTAATGACTTTCTCCTGCAATGGCAAAACTGAAGGCAGGTGCAGCAGGTGTTCCAGAAGAAAATGAGTGCATAGGTATTGCATTAGTTCACATTCTTTTGTCAAAATGCACACATGGGCTCATCATTTCCATAAATACATATTATATGCATTACCATCTGCCCCAGTGGAGATTTTGTTTACTCGCAGTGATCTATCGCTTGCCCAGTTTCGGAATGCTGTAGGTGTCTCACCTATTGGAAGACTAAAAATGCAGTTTTCTTTCAGGACAACATGTCACCTCATTCAAAGGCATTGACCCATCTCACATAATATAGCTTTCCTCCGGTTGTTGCTGGTGTTGGGAGAGTTCCACTCACCAGAGAACATAGTCACAGAAATCATCAGCTCGTTTTGGATAAAGTCATAAGAGAAAAGCATTTAGTTGAAGATAATTATATAGGTTCTCTCTGAGGCAGAAAGAGTGAAGTGGGATGACATTTGCTCTAGGGGGACATATCTTCCTCCTTCATTACCTATAAAGAGATCTGATACAACTAAGGTTAAATACTTCCATTTTTGACAGTTAAATTCAAGTGAGATGAATTCCACATTGACTACCAAATACTGTTAAAAATTTAACCTAAGTAATTTATCTAAGGTCACATACAAATGGTAACTATTTAATTGAATCTTATTTTCTTAAATTCATGACTAGTGTTCTAATTATTATCCCATTTTCTCTGTGAAAAGTGACTGAGTAAATGGGTTTTATGGTTTTTAATGTGTGTTTGGATTGAGTTGAGGATGTCAGGCATTAGACCAGCTCACAAACCATCATCTAACATATGTCAATAGTCAAATATTTTTATCACCTTCTTATTTGTCTTCTAATAGTGTCAACAGAGACAGTAAGAGACAGCCATAGACTACTGAAATAAACTGAAAAACCTTGCTGTTGACAAACATTTGTCTGTCTTGCAGAGGCAAAATAGTCCAGTAAATATTCCTTAATTTACCACAAGTTTGTAATTCATGTGTGCTCTATCAACCTTATGAAGGCAAAGGGAGGTTTAAAGTTTCCTAATTAATTATGGAAACTAATAATTAGATAATCTATCAAACCAAAAAAAGCAAACCAAAAAAAGCCTGTATCTTTGGACAGGAGGGAAGGACTTAAAGTGTGGGAGTGAGAAGCCAAAAGAACAATCAATACCGTAGAAGTGTAAGAAAGATTTCCTATTGTTTTTTTAAAATATAGTAGTAGAAAAAGAATTTAAACTTCATGCAGGTAAGAAATTACTTGTAGGTGGTGTATGCAAATGGAAATAACCAGCCGAAAAAACTATCAAGAAAATTTTCCATGGGGAAATATTGTCTCAACTTTGTGAAATTCACATACAATTCTTCCAGGAGTTTTTAAATTAGAGAAAGATTAGGAAACAATCTAATCTTCACCTTGCAGAGCTTTTTCAAATTGAAAGTATATATAAAGAATAAAAACATGAACACTTGAGAGTCTCAAAGCACTTTTCCTGGAAAACATTTTTGCATTTTTGCCTTTTAATTTCAGTTCAGGATTTTTTCTTTTCAAACTCAGAAAGATTTCTGGACAGATTCATTAAAAGGTGATATGGTTTTAAAATGAAATGTATCTATTCATTATAAGCTCTCTACAATTTCTGTGCAAAACCTGGTTAATAATTAACTTTTAGGAAATGCTAAATTTTTTTTTAAGAAATAATGATAAGAACCAAAGTTCTTTAAACAATAAAATATAATTAAAACTTATCTTAAGCAAAACATTTTTATTAGAAATATCAACATTTTTAAAGTTGAAATTTAGCATGTACCAGTTTAGAAATATCTTTTACATTGAGGTACCCCCAATAGTGGAAATACTGTTTTTATCTTGAAAAGTCCACTGCTGAATTTTAGGTATCAATAATTTTGGGGGTTTGCCAATGAAGGGTCATTAGAATTGGAGTATTTTTCTAAACATCCCACCTCCAAAATAATACTTAGTGAAGTTTTTCGGGAGTAACAGAAAACAGATGTTGATATCTCTAAGTCAGCTCCAGAAAAGTTCTTTTTTATAGGTCACATTTCCTCAAACAATTATCTCAGTCACATTTGTTAATTATTTAAACAAGATAAAGAATAGGAGATTTAGAAGCCTAGGAGAAATGCAGCATCATAATGATCTTAAAGAAGAAAAAAAAAAGGGAAGCTTTTACCCCCTCAGGGCACATTAGATTCCAAATTATAGTATTATTATGACTTCATGACATACTTTACTTGCAAAAGTCATAACTTAAAACATATCACACAAAATCATTACTATTATTATTATTGTATTAAATTTCCATTATATGGTAGAAATAACAAATCTCTTAAAACAACACAAATATAGTCTCAAAGAAGTCTGATCTTTCCTGCAAAAACAGCAGCTTCAGTAAGTGACATTAAGGGAAAACAAACAAATCAGTAGTATGGCTGTTCTAATTCCACACAGTTTAAATGCCTGGATTCAGATATGAAATTGTACAAATAACAAAATTAAAATGACACAGACCCAAAAGCAATAAAAAAATGCAGACAACCCTCCACACTTTTAATGAGAAAATAGAAGAAGATTTATTATTGAAGCCAGCTTGGGGAAAGTCACACAATAAATAATCATCTTGAAGACGCAGTATATTCTCTAAAGCATATTGCTTTGTTTGAATATTGCATTATTGCTATAAATTTAGCAATGAATGAACTGTAAAAGGTTTTATAATATGTACATGTTTTAGTAAAGATCAGGAGCCTCTTGACTAATGCTGTGCACAATGAAGACTTCATATGTTCACGAGTCATTTTCTTTTAATGCCTTGAGTATTTTCTCTGTAGATATCCCCATCTGAAACATGTCAGTCCTTATTTTCATTGAAAAAAATGATAATTACAAGTTTCTCAATTTCCTGAAAAAAGAAAACAGAATACACTTTTTAAAAACATGCACTTCCTGGAATTTTGGTTGATCCAATGTCAAAATACAGTTCAAGCATTTGGTATCTTCTGCACTTATTTGGATCATTTGGACAGTTCACCAGTCCAAACAGAGCACAGAAGAAAAGAATCTAGTGTGATACAAAGAATGATAAAAACATCAATATTGCTCAAAAACAATCTTGAAAAGAAAAGGGTGAAGCACTGCTAAAGGCTCTGTGAAATATGTTCAAGAAACTATTAAGAGATACATCATTAAATGTTCCATATATACTTCAGAACACATACATTTATACAGAATAGCATCTCACTTCTGAAAACTAACTTGCATAAGTAGATTTATTTTTTTCAGAAACATCAGTTGGCATGTTTACCTTCTGTCCCCATTCTCCCATTAAATCTAAGCCAATGGAACATCAAACACTGTAATCCAGACAGTGACTCATCAAGTCTCAGTGCACATTTTCATTTCTTTATAAAAATCAGTAAGGTATTTGATAGCGTTGATGTGGTAGGCTACCTCACACAGAGGTTTTATCCCTGTTTAAAATGGAATACCTTTGACAGGCTAATAAAAAAAGGAAATTTAAACTCGACTCAGCTTGCATCAAGTTGTAGTCTTTCCTTTTCATTTGTCACCACTAGCAACCTGGTAAAGGTGGATGACTAAATCTAATCCCCATACACTTGTAGGATTGTACAACACGGTATTCTGAATTTCACGGAAAAATTACATTGCAAATTCAAACAATTCTGATAAATACAATCAATTTTTTAAAATATATTTTTAAAGCAAACTGACATAAAAATACACCTTCATTTAATTTGAAGAAAATTTTTAACAACTCCACCAAAAAAAAACTCAAATGAAGCAAAAAAGAACCAAACAAAAAACGAAGCAAACAAAAAAAAAAGGGGGGGAAAGGTTTAATTTCCTTCTAATCTTCAACAAGAGCAAATATTTCATCAAACAAACAAACAAACTCCCAAAACACACACACACAAAAAAAAATTAATTAGTTTAAATACCTGAAGCTTACTGTATTAGAAAATCTGGGAGGTATCAAATACTTTCGTGGCACAGAAACTCCCAGGACAGGATTTTTGCTGTCTAGACTCTCATCATCCTCTGGGAACATCTTTAATTGACATAAGTCCTCTGTGTATCATGCACCAAGGAAAAAAATGGGTAGACAACAGGAATGCTTCAGTTTTCCTGCCTTTTTGTGCACATCTGGATCCTTTTCTGCCTTTCTTCTAAGCTTTAAAAAGCAATGGTTTTGGATTCACTGTGCTGTTTAAAATAATATAGTTTGTTTCCTTGAGAAAATGTCTACAGACAGGTAGAAATATATATTTTTAATAAAATTAAATAATATTTTTTGTCTCATTTTACCTCAGAAAGCCCTGTTTCTTTTGGCTAAATGCCACGTATAAAATTATTTTAATAATAATAAAAAAGACTAAAAAATTCTACTATGCTTTATGAGGATTGCAGTTTGATTAGCTTTGTTTTCACATTCCTCTTCAGGCCAAACTCTCAAATTTTGTTCTATTTCCCAAAGGTTACTCTCAGATTTTCTCCTGGAAAGAAGGTTGTGGCCAATTATCAGAATGATACACTGTAGGAAGCATTATACAAGTTGGGAAATGAGCCCGAGGAAAAAACAGTACATAAAGGCAACTGAATTAAAATTCCTATGGAAGCCTATGCAATTCAGAATGCAATTATTCTGAAAAAGTATTTTAGTTTGAAGATTTTATTCTTTGCAATGCCAACAATAAAGTATTTTCTGAAGACAAAAGGTACTACTCATTAAAATTTTCATTATATTAAATTCAAAATTTTCTGCAGAAATCCTATTCCCAGTATTGATGGGAATTCCTTATTTGCCTAATATGGTATCCACTGAAGTTCACTTACAAAATGAAGGAAATGAACCTATCTAGAATTAAATTTTAGTTGAATGCATGACAAAGAGATGATAGCACAAGAAAAAAAAAGCAAACAAATTAAAAACTGGAATAAAAAAAAAAGTTTTGTGGAATGTTATATAATAATAATAATAGTAATATAGAATTATAGACTTTTTAAATTTTTTTTTTTTAATACCTAAGGGGATTGGTGAATGGACATTGTGGGAAAGCCAGATCAGGAAAACAAGTTCCTTTCTGAACACTTGAGTTCATAGACAGACAGACAGGCTGAGATCAGATATTTTCGAATCACAGAATCATCAAATCATAGGATTATTTCATTTGGAAAAGAAAGGACCTTTAAGATCATCGAGTCCAACCATTAACTCAGCACTGCCAAGGCCAACACTAAACCATGTCCTTCAGTGCCACATCTACACATCTTTTAAATACCACCAGGGATGGTAATTCCAGCAATTACCTTTGCAGACTTTTACAGTGTTTGGCAGTCCTTTTGATGAAGAATTTTTTCTTAATATCTAGTCTAAAATTTCTTTGGCACAACTTACTTATTCATCTCAATACTGAATAAGCCAGAAATGTAATAATTTTGAAATACTCTTCATATTCAGATTGTTTAGAAAGTCCATATTCCCACATGATTTCCTACCTTCTTTTTCCTTTTTTTTGTTTTTTTGAATTTCAAGTCCTCCTCTATAAACTGGATGTGGAGTTTTCCATCTTACAGTAAACCATAAATATCTGCTTTGATTTATTTTTATACATTATTAGTTTAATGGTCTGTAAATACTTATAAGAAATATTATCTAGAGAACAGTAAAGGAAAATTACTTAATACAATATGTTATGAATTTAACAGCTGCCTATTAAAATTTCCAGCTTCATTTCAAAATGCCACTTTTGGGGATCTTTAAGAGGGAAACGTATGACTGGTATAAAGTTCACTGTTTTTGAAACACAGAGGGTCAAAGACCAAAAAATTTTAATAACTGGAATCACTGTCAGGTATCTGTTTTCTTTGCAGTTCTATGTCTGTTATTCTTAGCAGGTATTTTAAACCAAAATTTGATATTTTCTTTTCCCAGCAATTTTACTGAAAACTTGTAGAAGAACATAGAGGTAGACATACCCTTTAGTTCTGAGATTTATCAGTTAGATTTTTTTGTTTAATTGAATAGTTTTGCTGCCACAAGAGCAGCTTTTTATGAAGTGTTCCGAGTAAAATTGCAATTTTTTTTTAGACCTTTCAACAGCTTCTCTATCTCTGCTCATTGTTAGCACTTTCCTATAGGTTTCTAATACTCGGTTTAAATTGCAGTTGGCAACGAGCCCATTTAAAAAAATCTACTTTTTATAAGCACATAAAGAAATACAACTTGATAAAAGTACAGTGATTTGAGGTGATAATTTCCTAAAAGTGATTCATAATATATAAAATAATGATGAAGGCTAGGATGAGGTATTTTCTCTCTTTTCTGGTCTCATAGCCTGGCCAGAACAGGACTAGTTATCTAAATTTCCAAGTTCCTCGATGTTTTACATATTTACATTTGTCAACCTGGGCCAAATGCCCGCTCTTGTAACATTTAACCTTAGAAATCAATGAAAATGTCTTATATGAAAGGAAAAGATTAGGACCATTTGTTTTAAATAAAAGATTGCTTAGAGTGAATTAATTCTGTCAAGTATAAAGAGAGCTGGAAAGTCTAATTCTGTGGGAAATAAAAGGTACATCACTTTGAAATTTCTCTCCAGTATCCTTGAACAAGGAATTTTGGGCACTGCAGATCACATTCCAAGACTGCCTCTTGAGGAGGGGTGACATGAATACAGGCACACAGATTAATCCAGTTTTCAATGAGATCCTGAAGGGCCAAACAGTAGAAAGCTTGATGCTTCTGATTTTGATCAGGGCTGTAACTGGGAAGTGGCACTTTCCCAAGGGAAATGGACATGGACGCCCATGGTCAGGGACGGGATGCTCTTAAGAGATTTCTCAGGAAGGACAGACACACTCAATGGCTGTGTGTCTGTGGTGTGCTCTGTCCATGGTGTTTCATGGAAAACAATGAGAGCTGCTGATGCACTCACAGAGGACTTGGAAAGTATTCAAATTACACCAAATGCTCTGGTACACTTTGGGAGACTGCAACAAACAAAGACAGCTAGAGGCTAATAAATACTGCTGACACTCCCTGTGGACCAACAGCCCTGCTCTCACTTCTCTGGCTGCCACAACACTCTTTCCACCATGGATTTGAAGAACAAAACCCAGTTGCCCATTAACTACAGAAAGTCAGAGACAGCAAAGCTCAAGAGAACAATGGAGACTCCCTTCTCCATAAATAAGGGGTTGTCGAAGTGGTGCTCAGGGAGAACATTCTCACATCTGCTGTTCACCAGCTCCTGTGGGATGCCACATTTGTAATGCAATGTCTTCATCAAACTGCAAGAGTGGGCATCACACTGCCTGAGAAATGTCCCTGCGTGGACATGAGTAGAAAATCCAGGAAATCCAGAAGCCTGAGTCCTTCATTGCAATTACTGAGAAGTTAATGGTCTCATCAGAGGTTTTATCATAGAAAACAAATACCCCTTTGGATGAAATTAATAAAAATTCAAACTGGGGGTTGGCAAGTTGCTTTCTGGCATAACACTCAATTTTCCCCTCATTTTAGATACCAACAAACATGGATAATTTTAAATCAGAAATGCAAATGCAAATTTTGCAACCATAACTTGACTGAAGAGTTTTTCCAGCTTCCAATTCCCATTTATCACTTGCATTGCAAATGACATTGCACACTCTCAGCTCAGTACTTGACCTAGTCTAGCCAAATTTGAATATGTTTTCCCCTTAATGTTTTTCAATGCATGAATACAGGTCAACATGAATTTTAATCCATAATTTTGGAACTTGCTCATGCTGCTAAGAAACATGCAAATAAATGCCAGTTTCTTGCAGAAACACTTTATCAGCAGCAATAAATAAAGTAATGCTTCAAGCTTTATTTGAAGTTATTGTTTTAATGCATATGATACACAGTCACTTTCTGTTTTCCAGGTATATAGGGACATAAATATAAAGCTTTCTTCAGGCCTCAACGTCCAGCACATATTTATGTTAATGGAAGAGCCTCTCTTGACTTAATATCTAGTTAGGAAAAACATGAATTGCTGAGGTCATGTTCATCATTGTATACCTATGTAAATTAAGCGATTCACTATTTTCACAGCAGAATTAAGAACAAACATCATTTCCATGGAAGGGGAACCAAGATCACTCATTGGTAATGATGCTACTCTACATGCAGAAACCCATCTCAGCATCAGAGTAACACGCAGCTGTAAAATCTCGTGTGTCAATAAAAGGCTATACATACATACATACATCCCCCCACACCTAAACTCATCCAAGAAATTTCTTTACTTCAGAGTTTTTTGTGAAGCAATTTATAAATATAGCCCTAGTTGGTTTTCAGCTCTATTTATTTGACAGAAAGGCCCCAAATTCAGTTTCATTATGAAATCTATTCATAAGGGAGAAAAATAATTGATATGGAAAGAATATTGAATTAATTTTTTTTCCATTTGTTAGCAAAGTAAAAATAAATAAATAAATAAATAAATCTTAAACTTTTAAAATTTGCTTTAAAATATCAGTTCTTAGTCAGTTGTTCCTTTGTAGTCCATGGATTGGTTTTCCCTAAAGTTATAAAGATATTTTTCATTTGCTAAAGACTACCAACTAAGAAAATGTTCCTATAAGAAATTCTTATGAGCCTAAGGATGAGAAAGTGTTCAAGCATGGGTTGAATAGGCCCAGGTAATGAATTTAAATTAAAGCATTTTTTGATGCTTTCAAACTATCCCTCTGAGATCTGCTGGACAGTTGTGATGCTCTTTTTTTCCAACCAAAATAAAATACTTGAGTCCAGATAAATAAAAGCTGCAATCCCTTAAATTAAGAAGTATGTGCCTATTTTCCGTTGTAAGAGTGAAGTGTACATCACTCATAGCCTCCAATGATTAAATGAGACATTAAATATTTTATTTCCTTTTTAAATCTCTCCAGAATCAAGTTTAATTTGGATTAATTCCATTTTAAATGAACAAAAGACCTTTAGAATAATCTGTTAATTTTAATAGATCTTTGACCACTTACCCAGATATTTGCTAAAATACAGAGATTTTTAAGCAGTACAAGATTACTTTGTTTCTTTTCCAGTGTCCCTTTCTTCAGAGTAGGAAGAAATTTTGCTCTAAAAATTTAATTTAGACTGTTATATTAATTATATAGTTGTGAACAAAATGCAAGTTTTTATACATAGACATTGTAAAATTTTAGGTTTTGTAGCACAACCTAAATACTGATTTTGAATTATCACTTGATACTTAATAGCAGCATATGCAACAAACTCTTCTTGCTAAATTGATAAGTGTTAATTATTGTGGCCTCCAAAGAGGGGAACTCTTAGCATTCCAACAAAAATTCCTGATTGGATAGAACAAAGAGTTAAAGAATATAGATTTGAGAACTATGGTGTGTAAGGGATGCCAGGTATGAACACCAACAAATGACATCTACTGGAATCTTCAGAATGATTTTGATAAATATGGCAAAAAGGAAAAAAAATGGAAACAGGATGCAATTTATCATTTGTAAAATTCAGTTTCCTATCATTTAGTGTTATAGCAGCAAGTATTGCAATAGATTGAATTAGCCACCCCTCTTAGCTGCCTACCAAGTAAGCAAGATTTTTTGAGCTCAGCAGTGTGATGAACACAGGCATAAAGTTTGGCTTGAAGAATTTTTGGTGTTTCATCTATTTCATGCTGTTAATGAAGCTTAGAGGGAAAGAGTTTGCACGCTTTTCTGGCTTCTGCCTTCTAGAATGGTACAATCACAGAACAAAGGGGCTAAGGTGGCCTAAATAGTAGGCCTAAAGGGGCCTGAAGAACTCAGAATGTGCTGTGAAAATTGTATAAACTGTGAAAATAGAAGGGCCTTCCTGAGGTTATCTGGCCCAATTGCCAGTCATATTTTAGAAGTTTCGAAGTACAGAGATCTCATAATCTCTCTGGATAATACAATACAAATACACATGGTGACCAAGTTTTTACTTATATTTGGTTGAAATTTCTAGTAAAAGTCTGAATTAAGCTTCTATCTTCCCATTAGACAGCACGAATATTGCAATTAGAATGTCTTCACCCCTTGCTTTCACTTGAGAATGGACAAACTATTTTAGCCTCTCCACATATGCCATTTGCTCCAGCCCTCTAACAGCTTTAGTGGTCCTCAAAATTACTTGTTCCATTATTGTCCTCTTCTTTCTTGTAATGAGATGCCCAAAGCTGGACTCAGTACTGTGTTGGAACTCTGATCCTATTGTTACATGACCTTACCCCATCTCAGCTGCAAGACTTCACCTTTGCTTTGTTCAGCTTCACAGGGTTTTCTTTAGCTCATTTCTCTGGCCTCCTGGACACCCTCTGAGCAGAAGTCCTCCCCCTCTATTTGGCACTGCTCACACACTGGCTAAGTGGGCACTCTGCCTCCTTTGTTAACATCTGATGGACACCGCTTGTCACAAACTACCAGCTGGATGTTGTGCCAGTCACCTGACCCTTTAAACCTGGTGGTCCAGTCATTTTTCCACACACCTTACTGTCCACTTATCCAGTGACTCCAATTTCGCTATAAGAATGTTGTGGGAGACCCTGTTGATGGTCTTGATAAAGTCACGACACATGTTGGGTTTGTGTGGCCAGGTTTTGGTAGCAGGGGGGCTACAGGAGTGGTTGCTCTGAGACATTGCCAGAAGCTTATGCCTAGCAGTGCCAATGCCAGACAGTTCTAGAACGAACCCACTGCTTAGCCAATCAGGAATAATACTATCACTTCTGTAATAACATATTTATGGAAAAAAAGGATGTAATTGTGGCCAGAGGAGAGAGGAGTGAGAATGTGTGAGGGGAACAGCCCCGCAGACACCCAAGGCAGTGCAGAAGGAGGAGTAGGAGGCGCTCCAGGCGCTGGAACTGAGATTCCCCTGCAGCCCATGGTGACACCATGGTGAGACAGCTGTGCCCCTGCAGCACACAGAGATCCATGGAGGAGCAGAAACCCACCTGCAGCCTGTGGAAAAGGTGCACACCAGAGCAGGTGGATGCAGGAGGGGAGTCTTGCGATCCCGTGGGAAGCCCATGCTGGAACAGGCTCCTGCAGACCATGGAGAGAGGAGCCTAGGCTGGAGCAGGTTTGCTGACAAGACTTGTGACCCCATGGGGGACCCACTCAGGAGCAGTCTGTGACTGAAGGACTGACCCCGTGGAAGCGACCCACGCTGCAGCAGCTCATGAAGAACTGCAGCCCATGGGATGGACTCACACTGCAGAAGTTTGTGGAGAGCTGTCTCCCGTGAGAGGGATCCCATGGGGGAGCAGGGGAAGGACTCGTCTCCCTGAGCAGCAGCAGAAACCATAGGTGATGAACTGACCATAACCTCCATACCCATTTCCCTGCATTGCTAGGGGGAGGAAGTAGATCCTAGGAAGGAGGAAAAGGTGGGGGGAGGAAGGTGTTTTAAGATTTAGTTTCTCCCTATCCTGCTCATATTTTGTTAGAAATAAAGTCAGTCAATATTCCCAAGCTGAGTCTGTTTTGCCCATGATGATACTTGGTGGGTGATCCCTCTCTGTCCTTATCTCAGCTCATGAACTTTCTCTCCCCTGTCCAGCTGCAGAAGGGAGTGTTAGAGCAGTTTTAGTGGCATCCAGCTGGGGTCAACCCACTGCAGCATGGAACATCCTGTGCTGTGTCCTTGTCCATAAAACCAGTCACCTCACTAAAACAGGCAACTGGATTGTCCAGACACAATTTACTTTTGATAAATCCATCTGGCAGTGCTCAGACACTTTCTTGTCCTTCCTGTGTCTGGAGATACACTGGAAAAAGATGTGGCTCTCTATGAGATATTATGTACTAGCTGTTATGAGCAATGATACACATCTTTTTTACACTGTTGGTGACATGCAATTTGAAAATATTAATTTTCACCTTTTTATGTGATAGGAGATCAAATGATTTATCCAATATTTAACATTCAGCATTCAGAACTGAGGATGGATACTGAAGCTCAGAAAGTCAAATAATCCAATTAGCAACTCCATTCCAAATGTACAATTAAACACTACTAAATTAATCATTCTTGATCAGTATTGCTCAGAACTTCTCATCTCTTTTTAACAATACAAAATTGACAAATTGTAATAAAGGCAGCCTTTTTAATATGTCTGTAGAAAGTGCTGCACTAATTTTTTATTGTACCTTAAAGCAGCATGAATTGTTTTAGCGGGTTGTTTTGTGTTCTTTAGAAACCAAGCCTAGCCAGTATTTGATGATTTATCTCTTAAAGATATAATTTTAATGGAAAAATGCCACATATTTATAAGTATCTGTATGTGTCCATTTATTCAATTTTTTGATAAGACATATAGGTACTGGCAATGGAGCATGGACAGCCTTTGGATAAGATCCAAGAGGCACAGATGGATTGCAACAACACAAGCTTGTTCACAAAAATAGGGAAGGGAAGGAAAGAAAAGCATATGGTACTATTTTGGCTACAAAGATTTTGCAGGCATCATGGAAACAACAGTGCATCTTATACATATCATTAAGCCTTGGCTATTACATTAATCAAACTATTTTTCAAACAATTAAAATGCATTTTGAGTGTATTATTCAACTCTATTGTACCCAATAAAGCTGCCTAAAACACATAAACAGGCATGCTCACTGTTATTAGGAAACCAGATTCCATTTAGAATAGTTTTCCTTATGTGGTCTGTTGTACACAGCTATACTGCTTTACCCTGAATCCTTTCAAATTATGAATTAAATAGAGCCTGACTTGATCACCACATAAAATGCTTTGAACGAAAACAATTCAGGATGCAGGGGGTTGCTTTGCAGGTGCTGCTTATCCTCCTGAGCTTCATTATCTTTATTTGAGGATTTAAAAATCAACAGCCTAAAGCTACTTGAGAAACATTTAAATGATCTCTCCACATATATCTGAGAAACTGTCACTCTCTGCTCCATGCTGCAGAGCAGACTGAGGTCTCTGTACCATCCTGCTTCCAGCACACTGAACATCTCTGTTCTGAGGATAACCCAGGCCTCCTTCAGCCCTTCCTCCCACCTTTGCTGTGTCCTCAGTCTAGATATGGTGATGTTGTCTACTTTTCCTGGCATTTTTCAAGATAATATTTCTGATATTTTTTGTTGATGGAATCACAGTTCCCTTATTTGCATTAGGTAAGTGTTAAGCATGGCACTTACAATGTTAGAGTTATAATGTTAAACATTTTGTAACCTGTTTTGGCCATTCTTATACACAGTCACATGGTAGTATACTTCGTCTCCAGGAAAAGCGTTTTGTTCATGGCTTCACAAGAGCCAGGCTTTCTGCCCTAGGGCTTTTGTCTTAATGGATTTACTTTGCATTATTCTGTCCTGAATAATTTATAATGTCTCCTAATAATTGTCAAAATAATTGTTTTTGAAGTAGCTATGAGACATAGTGACTACACTATTAAATGTGAGATACTGATGCCAATGGATAGTCTAAGTGTAACCTCTAGCGTACATTTACCTAATTAGTAGAGAGTTGACACCATGAATTTGTCCTTGTGCCAATTTGTTCCTGAGGATGGCATTGTTTGGTTTTTCTTCAGAGTGCTCCAGGGAAGTGTCAGCAGCTGCAAATGCCAAATCTTCCTGAAAACATTGAGAAAAAAATATATTGGAAATATGTAGTGCCCTTACATCAAGAGTAACTAATAACTGTTAAAGAAGCTGCATTTTTGTGAGTCTGAGACCAAGAAATAAACAGAATAAATAATGGATAAAATATGAAGACACATAAAATAGACATTTTTGGCAGAACAAATATTTCTTTTTAATCTTCTTTATTTTCTTTCTTACTTAAAAATTTTAACCACATCGATGGGAAGATTTAATGTTGCCAACTGAAAAAGACTGTTAGGAATTCAGGATTTGTTTTGACAAGAAATGGAGATATTTTAAGAATTTGCTATCTATTGAAGAGAACTAGACCTGTTAGTCTCTCCTGTGCCCTGCTTTATCACCTCATCTATCACTAGCATTCTCATCTTCTACCCACAAGGTTTTTCTTCCATTCTTGCAACTAAATCTTCCCTTTCCAAAGAAAAGTTTCTTCATGATCTATGGGCTTCTGTCGTGGTTTAACCCCAGACAGCAACTAAGCCCCACACAGCCACTCGCTCAGTCCCCCCTTCAGCAGATGGGGCGAAGGGAATTGGAAAGGTAAAAGTGACAAAACTCTGTGGGAATAAATGACAACAGTTTAATAATTTAAATAAATTAGAAATAAATAAATCTACAGAATATTTGGGGTTGGCAGGGACCTCTGGAGACCACCTAGTCCAATTGCCCTACTAAAGCAGGTTTATCTGGAGCAGATTGCACAAGACTGTGACCAGTCAGGTTTGAAATATCACCAGAGAATGCTCTGGGCAGCCTGGTCCAGTGATCTGTCACCCTCTAAGTAAAGAAGTTTTCCTCATATTTAGATGGATTCTTGTATGGTTAACTTTGGGCCTATTGCTCAGGTAAAGAAGTTTTCCTCATATTTGGATAGAATTTTCTATGGTTAACTTTGTGCCTGTTGCCCAGGTAATGAAGTTTTCCTCTGCTTTAGATGGAATCTTCCGTGGTTAATTTTGTGCCTGCTGCCCCTTGTTCAGTCACTAAATCCAACTGAAAAAAGTGTGGCCCTGTCCTCCTGACACCTGTCCTTTAGATATTTTTAGGCATTGCTAAGATACCCCCAGAAATTAACTCTATACCAGCTAAAACCATGACAAAGGGTCAGTTAAGGATGCCAGTGGCTAAGGAAAGCTTGTTTCAGACAAAAAGTTTCTATTGAAGAGGTAGAAAATAAACATTGTGCACTTTATTGCCAAGAGATTTTGTTTTTCTGAGAACAAAATCAGAGTGGGGAAGAAAGGGGAGGGGGAATGCAAAAAACAGGATAAAGAAGATGAAAGAGTGAATGATTAATCTCAGTTCACTAAAAGGAGAGTCATCTGTGAATTATCCTAAACCATCAAAGAAGTAGGATGTTAAAGGTATCTATCAATACTGTCAGGTGAAAGATAGGTAGGACAAGGAAGAAAAAGTAATTCCATTGTTAGAAGTGTGGTTTCTTTCACACTGTTATCTCCAAACAAAGATATTTCCATTATGCTTATTTACATTTGGTGTACTGCAATACAATGGGTGTTATGAAAGCACCTGCTTTTTTGGATATCACTACTGAGATTGTTACTTGCTCATTTAAAAGAAAAACCAAAACATCCTCTGCAAAATCTTCTGTGATAGCCCTTTAAACATACCAAGTAAGGGTCAAAGAAAGAATCATTCCTCCCCTCATGAAACAAAAAATGAGAAATTATCTTCAAAGATGACTCAGAACTCTGTGCTACAGTCCTTAACTGCAGCATGAAGTAAAATTCACTGAGCACTTTAAATGATAAAAGAGAATATCCTAAAGCAATTCAGCACATGGATAACTCCCCCAGGTTATATATTGTTCCTTTTGGAAACTGTTAGAAAAAAATCAAAGCAAAATGCTGAATATATTTTTAGGTTGGACTCTCTTGCTCCAGAATGTTAGAAGACTTAGTTTATCTAAAGTAAATCTAAGCTTCTAAAAGAAACTAACAGAAGTATTAAGAAGAAAGCAGAATTAATTCTTAAGTTATATGAATGAAAATAATTTTTAAAGAATTCATTCTGTTAAGAATAAAGCTGAAATTCAAGTGGAATAAAGCAATGTTTCTTTCTTCAGGATTATGAAAAAAGAAAGACAAAAGACTGCCTCAGATTACAGTAAGTGTTCTATGCAAAATAAAAAACCAAACAAAAAAATAAAAGAAGTGATCTAACATTATCCTCTGGCTCTCTGAGCTTTTATAGGCACCTTACCTCCTACATGAAAAGTGCTATTTTTGTATTCAGGATCTATTAGTGAATTGAGGTGAAACTGAGTATCTTCAAAAAGGAAATAAAACAAAACACAACAACAAAAACTTATCAAACATGAAATTTTGTGCTTAAATACATCAGCATACATTTGGAATGCTTTTTTAGCACCTATTTGTTACCTGAAATGAGACAGCCTTGCTGAAAAACCTCTTGTTTTCCTTCAGAGATTTATCCAAAATATAGCAAAACTATAACAGAAACCTCATGTTTTAACACCTCAAGGAAGAAATCACCAGACTACTCCACTGGGAATAAATCATGAAAGGAGAAAAATTAGGCATGTAGGATAAAAGAATCCTCTTCAATGTTTCACATACTCACATGTAATATTCTTGGAGTCAAGTGAATACTCTAATGCATCCCATTAGTGAGATTTCCTGGGCAATAATGGAGATAGGCACAACTCAACCTGAAAGGAAACATAGCAAAATCTGAAACTGTTGGGAAAAAGTGCAGACACTTGGACTTCTCAGAGAAAAATCACATTTTACCCTGTTCTTTTGAGAAAATACTTTAGGGACATTTCTCTGAACAGTGGGAGTTGAATGGAGAATCCAAGAAAAAAAATCCCAAAATCCTATGGAAAGAAATCCAGTACATGTCCAAAATAGTTTCTCTGCAGAGAAAATCACAGATGCTATGAAGAACAGTAAGTAATTGTTTCTAATGAACTGGCTTCGAGTGCAAGGAGCAAAGCAATCCCAGTTAAACAATCGGGAAGTAATTCTAAACTACCAGCCAGAAGAACATTTTTCCCTAGGTACCACATAGGTAAACATTGAACCTATTATCATCAGATGTGAAAATTAGAAGCATAAATATGTTCAAAAAAGAACAAGAAGAACTTATTGAGAGCTGTCACATAAGTTTCCCTAAACCTTTTTGATCATCTTTGCCATTTTCTATTCTCTTTCTATTAAAACCAGAAAACACTAATTTCTACTATTTTAATTTTGATTTTTCTGTTTGTTGATAGAATTTGGACCCTGAAGCTTGTCCAAAACTGGAGTAATTTGCAAATAAAAAAGTAATTATATATTACTAGCATATACAGTATATATTGATTTATTTTCCTGTGCCTGTACAGTGCACTCTCAGAAACAGCATAATGGTTAGTTTGATCCTTATATGCATGAGGTACAGCTTTCCATATGATATGTTTCAATCAGATATTTAAGGTATTTCAGCCTTTTGATCTGAAGACTGTAACTCTTTGTTACTATAACTTCTGATAAACAGTAGTTGCTTGAATGAGGCCTGCAATAATAGACCAGACCCTTGCTTGGGTAAAGTAAATGATAATTTTCCTGCTTTCCACAGCAATATGCCAATATAATCTGGGGATATATAGTTTCTTTGAGAAGAGAGACTCATAATAGACTTAGACATCCTAAATTCATGATTTAAAAGAAGAAACTCACCACTTTTTCAAATATTCCCCACCACTGGGAACTCGATATCATAGTGCAGAACGTGGCCTCCTGGGTTTAAACCCCAGAGTGCTACATGTTTTGTGAAAAGTTTTTGAAGTTTAGGACTCCCTTGTCTCAGAAGAAGCAATCATCATTCTGGCAAATTTCTCCAGCGACAAAACTTCTGATGTGTGGCTTCCTGGAGCTGAACGAATTAGCGCTGTCTGCAGAGCTGCCCTACATTGCTGCTGCTTCCCTGGAATGCACCCTGTGCTCCCTGCCAGACTCCTCTCTGTAGGAAAATTCAAAGCAGTTCTGAAAACCATTCAACCACTGACTTTATTTTATTATATTTTAATTAATACTTTTGAAAACTCCTGCGAGAAAAGGATCTGAACATTTCCAGCATTGAGTTTTAAAGCTGAAATTAAGGCAATGAATCAGATTGTGGGAAGTTGGAAGCTAATATTCTAAAAGTGTTTGTCAAACAGCACTACAGAATTGGAAGCTCTGCACATTTATTTTGAATGTTGACATATAGTATGTGATTTTTCCCTAAAAATTATGGTTTGTTTCTGTTTAGGGTAAGAATTATGTTCCATTTTCTAACACAAGAGAAAAGTCCCCTACCCTCTAATTTCACTGTAATAACATTTTCCCAAAATTAGTAATCTGTTTTAAAAAAGGATTAATAGAAGCCCCTATGTTTAAGATTGAAAAAGTCTTTCTTTGTCTACGATAAAGGTGTTTGGTAATACCTTTAGAATATAAATTGCTCTGTCCTTTTCCCATGCAGTACACAAAAGTATCATATGAATGAAGTGTCAGTGTGACCAGACATTTTAAAAATTTGATTACTTTCTACTAGTTTCTGATGGATACATTATTGTAAATTTCCTAGTATCATGCATGTCATTGTAGCAGTACAGTGATTTGAATCTCCATAGTTTTGACTCACCTCTGGCACATGCAACCAACCGTGATTGGTTCCACAGTTTTTAATGGAAAACATTTTGGGAAACATTTTCCTATTCTCATGCCAGGTATTCCAGAATACAAGAGCATGGCTGAGGGCATAGCAGCAGAGTAAGTAGGTCCACTAGCCCTGTAATAATAACAGCCTTTTATTAGTAAGGAGACATAAAATATATTAATTAGTTAGAAAGAAGAACAAAGGCTAACTTTACTAAGTTAAAAATGCCTTTAAAGAAGTTCACTCTTGCGGAAGTCTAGTAAAAGCAAAATGGCTAAAACATACACACTTTTTTTGATTGATGTTGTTTCATCAGTTTTCCTCTGCATTTATATTCTGACAGGTAAGTATTTTGTCTTGAAAAGGATCTCCCAGCTTGCCACAATTTTAATATCTCAGATACTGCAAAATGAGAAATCTATAAAGGCAGCCAAAGAGCTTTGAATGAGAGGATGTGATAGTTTTCCAAAGAGTACTGTTTCCCCTTGCAGACATAGAGGAAAAAGAGAAATGCCTTGTGGATATCATTCAGAAATCCAGAGGCAGACACAGGAGCTGGCATTAGCAAAGCAATTAATGTGGGCAAAGAACCTATGGCTGCTAAAAATCTCAACCAGAAATTTAAAATTATTTCGAGTCCACTTTGTCCTATTTTTTTTAAAAAGATCTACTATGTCTTTTCTATTTTTTTAAACAGAGAATGACAAATTATTATACTTTTTATTTCCTTTTCTTATACTCCTATGATTATTTTTCACTGTTTACTGTTGTTTATTCTTACTCACTTTAATAGTTAAAAAGGAACATAATTAAGTTATTTCAAGATTAAATACCTTAAAATTACAGTAACAACACCAAATGAAAAATAAATTATTAATTTAATTTTTTTGAGCACTCCATTATTTAGAAATATATAAATTAATGGCAGAAACACTAGAATTTTTTCATTTTTTAGATACATAAACTAGCTCTAACAGACTAAATATCAGAGGCAGTATTTCAGTAAACATCAGTATTTGTGATACCCTATTTTAAGGGTTATTTGTTTTCTTTTTGCTTTGTTTTGATTCTAGTAATAACTGGTGAGAAGGTAAAAGAAAGTAGCATTTGACAAATCTTGTTGCTTATATAGACTTACAATTCAGACTCTTCAGAACTGGGAAAATGCTAAACTAATAGAAAATGAACCTCATGCACATGATTTAATTAAATACTGGGTTAGGTTTCTTACTTACATGGCTGATTTGAGAAAGAGTAGAAAGAATATTCATCTCAGAAAACTGTAGAGGCCTCAGAAATGTGCACTTGACTTGGCAGGCTCCATGAGTCAGCTGGAGAGACAGCACCCAACATCTTTCCCCTGGAGGGGGCCAAAGCAGGGCAGGAGAGGACACCCTAAAAAACCAAAACACTACAGCTAACTTGATGCTTGTGCCCCAAATCCTTCCAAGACAACTCTGTGCTGGCAGCTGCTAACTTGCCAATCCTCATCAGTCACATGGAGGTCACTGACCACTGGGGGCATGTCCTGGCCTCCCTGCCAATCACCCTCTCAAAAATTAGACAAGCTCAAAGGATGTCTTTCAAAAACAATGTAGACACAGCACAAACAGAAACTGGGAAACGCTTTTTATGGAAAGATGGCATTTAAAAGAGTAATTGCTTGAAATGTCATATTTGATAGACAGGGCTTCACTTTTTCACCTGCCAGAGCTCTGTCAGCAAAATAATTTCTGGAAATATCTTCAGATAGTCAACAGTGGTACCAAAAATGTCTGGATCCTTAAATAAATGACTAACCTAAATAAATCATAAATTATTTTTCACTTGATCTTGTTATTATATTTTTATGAATTTATGCATCTTCAGTTTCCAAAGACCATATAGCTATATCACTGGGGAAGATTCCAGAATTTCTGATTTCCTGATATGGAAAGATAAATTTCATAACATGCTTGTTCATCCTAACTAATCATGAAATCATTGAAAGAAACTAATGAAATTATTTGCTCATTTTGAAATTAAAATGAGGTGAGAGAAAGAGGAGCGGGAGAGGTACTCCAGGTGCCAGAGCAGAGTTTCCGCCCCCCAGACCCTGGAGAGATCAAGGAGGAGCAGGTATTGCATTGCAACCCATGGAGAGGACAGTGATGGAGCCTGTGAAGGATACCCCCTGGTGTAGGTGGATATTTCCTGAGGGAAACTGCATCCCTCGGGAAGGACTTGTCCTCGGGCAGGGTTTTCTTCTGTTTTTTACCCTTCTGAAGGAATCCTGAAGACACTACCCTCTTCCCTTTCATGTTGTTTCAAAAATACCTTCAATAAATTAAATTATGGGGGCTACTAATGAAGATGTAGCAAATAGTATCTGTAATAGGAGATAAAAGCAAACATAAAAGAATGCTTTTATGATTTGTAGACTTCTGTTCATGCACATAGTGTAGAAGAATCTGATCTCCTATAGGCAATAATGCTCAGGCAGATCATTTGGAAGCCTAACCTTTGGAAAAAATAGATCAATATTCTTACCTACTTTGAATCACTGACTCATTTAAATGGCTCTCTTAGAAGTCCAGTGATTTTTCAATTTGTTACACAGCATGGAAATATTCCATATAAATCTTAGCGATCACCGTTAAAGCTTTTATTTGCATTGGAAATTGCCAGAGTAAACAAAGCAGTCTCAGTTAATCTAATCTCAATATGATTGAAAATTACATTTCTATTTTAAGACAGGATTAAGATATTTAATGTCATCAGCATACAGTAATCTGAAATTTTTAAAATGGAGGATCAAAACACCTCCTTCATCTGTCTTTACATGCCTTGAAATCATTAATGTTTGATTGAAATAACTGATGGTTTCTAAAATGCAAAATATTAAACCCTTACACAATCCTAATATTTCTTTGCTAATTTCTAAGTATGATTTTCCCACTAACAGATAATTTTGTACCAGGCTTAAAAACGAAAAACCAAACCCAGTTCTTTTAATACCTCCATATTTATTGAAAAAGCAAGATCCTCAGCAACGTTTCAAAGGAGCCTTCAACCTACAGGAGCTAATGGACTCAGCAGTTCTATTCTAAACAGGTACCCAGTTTCTCTTTTGGTATCACCAGTGATTCTTAGGCCAAAAAGTGCACCACCTAAAGCCAAATTTTAAATTCTCGAAGCCAAGTGTCATCCAAACCAGTCTTCCACTAGTAAACATCAATTAAAAAAAACTGAAATTTATACAGATTTTACATGCACAACTGCCTCCTTTTCCACTACCCCTCCCCAATAATTTATGAGGCTTTTTATTTGGTTTGTCCATTTTATCATAGGGTTTTGAAAAGTACTTTCAGCAAATACAGAATTTGTGGAGAGTCAGGATTTTATTCAGGCCAGCTTATATCTTTTAAATATTAATAAGAAATTACTAATCTTTTACCAAAAGATTAGCATGTAAACACATTTTACACATATAGCATGTAAACATATTTTACATATAGCATGTAAACATATTTTACACAATTATATAGCAAATTATTACAATAATTTCTACCTAATTCATGTAAGTTTTTCCTCCATTTATGGTTTCCTCTGCTTGATGTTCAGACAAACATTTTGCCAAAGAACATTGACTATCTCGGAAAGATAAATACTTCATCACCTATACCTAGCAGCCAACAATATGGACTTAAGGTCATTAGCAAACAAACAAAAATGCACAGTTTCAAGAAAATACCCCCATTCCATTAAAATCAGTCACTTTTCCATAAGAGAATGAAATAACATTAAGGTTACAAATTACTCTACTACAGGTCTAAATCTCAAATTATTTGAAACTCAATTGAAATATTATTGAAGGAAGTATTGCCAGTACCTTTGTTCAAAACAAGGATTAATTTGAGAAAAAACAGAAGGGAATGAAGCTGAAACAGCCTTATGCTGTCTTATCTGAGTTTTTTTGGGAAGTCTCTTATTTAAATACTAACAAGACCATATGGCTTTAAGATCTTAGTAGAAAGGTTTCAGGCTAAATTTAACACAACACAGGAGACAAATTCACTAGTATTTTAGTCAGATCACATTAAAAATTTAAGAATATAATCTAAAAACATATTGGAAGCCTACAGGCAATTTTGTATACCTTCACCTACTTGTTGCCTCTTTATTCTGCTCAGTGTGTAGGTTTCTTTAAAAAAGGGTTGTGAGAATTCAGAGCTACCATACAATCATCTATTTCCTTAACCTGACATTCATATTACATAAAGATCATGATGGCCTTCTATGCCTAAGTGTTGAATATAAGTTAAGATTAGGAAAAAGAACAAAAAAGAACAAAAAAGAACAAAAAAACCAAAAAAGAACAAAAGAGAACAAAAAAGAGGAAATGTAGAAACTTTTTAAGGAATTACATATTTTGCCACTTCAAATCTCAAATTACTTTTCATAAGTGACACTTCATGCATCTTTGAGTTTGAAAACACAAGCATGTTCCAAATTTACAAAGAAAAGTCTAATAGAATGATGTACAAATAGATTGCTTAAGGTAGAGACAGAGATGTTTTGGTAACGAAATATAAGAAGCAAAAAGGGCCAAACACTCATGCTTTACAATCACTGTCTAGTTACTGATGGATTTTGAAATGTTCACAGGGAGAATATAAGCCTAAATATCAAAAATAGGTGTGGCCACATATATATGACAGTTTCTTAGGTAGATTTCTTCTACTTTAGAGATGCAGACACTGAATTTGTTCTTCCTGATTCAGAGTAGCCTAAAAAAATTGCTATCCAAAGTAATTTCAAAATGTAGTTCTTGTAATTGTTACAGGTGGTATTTATCTTCATTCTTTTTCACACTTGTAAAGAAAAGCTAATATTCCACATATTAGAGCAGCAAGAAGTTTGAAATTGTAATGAGTAGATATTTCACTGCCCCTTTTTTTGGCAAATGCTCTCACAGAAGCTTCAAACAAATGCAACTGTTGATGTCAGAGAGGTGTGAAAACTTAATATTCTGATGTACTTGACTTTGAATAGGATAAATTAGTCTGCAAGACAATAAAATCATTACCCTCTGAAATTCAGAGATTAGAGGCTCTAAGATGTAAAGAATCAAAGAATATTTTAGTGCCAGTTACAGTGGCAAATTCTGCTCTAAACTTCAGCTATCTGTTCACTGAAACAAGTTATGTTAGAGCAGAAAGTGGTCAAATATCTCATGGTACTCCCTTCCAAGATATTTCCTTCATAATCAAGCAAATTACAAAGTAATACCTTCTACTTAAGTGATCAGACATTCAGCTGAAGACTAATTTGCAGTACTGAGCTCTAAGGTCTGTCTCCTGCCATGGACAAGGTTTAAGCCATAATTCCTTATTTTCCAATGATTTTACCTTTGCTCCCATAACCGTACAACTTAAATTGTAATGTTCACCCACAAAACACAAAATTTTCTGATATTGATATCTTTTTTATTAGTTGGGCAATACAATTCTGAGTTCAACTCACTTGACTGGAGGCAACAAGGTTCTTGGGCCTTTATAACCAGATATGGCTTTATGACACTCCTTGGCTTTATATGCTACTCCTCAGCTTTATATGCTACTCCTCTTTATACATAAAGAGTTACCTATTATATCATTGTTCTTGAATCTTGGCAAAAAGCCTTCCAAGGAGAAGTAGCAAAGGAAGTAGAGCAATTGTCCTCAATCTACGAAACATTAGGTTTCCACATATGACATTGGCTTTTCTGTCATCAAAACAAAGACTGAAATGGAGCTAAATCTGCTACAGAAGAATTAAAAATTAACCACCCAACCCAACTCAACCTGAACCAAAACAAGTCTAAAATTCCGGGATGGTTATCAGTTGTTATTTGCTTCGGTAACACATTCTTATTTGAGCACGATGTCAAAAAATATAAACTGAGGGTGCTATGAAATGTTGAATCTCTTGAGGTAAAGGCCAAGAAAGTGGAACTCAGTGCTAGTCGAATTAAAAAATCAAGGTTTTTTGAGATTTTTGTTTTAAAAAAAATATATACTAGATCATGAAACAGCTTTTAGGGTAGAATATAAGATTTAGTTAGCTGGCAATAAGATTTTCCTAATAGGAATCTCAAGAGACAACGGAGTTCATAAACTCTATTATCAAAGCCATACCAAATAAACAAAGGGAAACATTAAATCACATAAAGATGATCACTTTTAGTTTTTGTTATTAGAAAGTTGATGTGCCACAGTATGTGGTAAAAAAGTTATTAAGATTTATATGTTTATTCTGTGAAAAAATAAAAGCCCATTATAAAAAAGCCAGAATAAAGTAGTAAGGTTTTTATACCAATCTAGAAGTTACTCGGTTTTTAATATCCTCATTCTGATGCTGAACAAGAGCCCCATCCAACCTATCCTCTCTGTTACTCAGAATGTTCCTACATTGCTGCCCACCTGCTGTTGATTTCTGAAGAAAAGAATGAGTATGGACAACACTTCCACTTATTTATTTAGTTCTGTGATAGTTTAATTTAATATTTATTACTTTGTTAGGCTTTTGGTCTCACTATTATCTACTGACCACTGTGTTTCTTGAAAGCATCTTGATTTTATGGCATTAAAAAATCTCTATGTGTTGGTCATCCTGAAATCTCAATTCGGGACAAATGTACATCTAACTCTAACTGCCAGAGGAAGATGTAAATTCAATTAATCATAAAAAAAAGGCAATTTCTCCATTAAACAGTATATTTATCTGTTTAATATTTTCTGTCTATAGTAGACAAAGAAAATTCAGAAGCTACAGATTTAAATGGGCAGGTGAAGGACATGTGCTTTTTCTTCAGGAAATCAACCACTGTGACTTTTCCTTATTATGATTAAATCAAAAAGCTTGAGGTATTTTAAAAGCACATTTGTCACTGTAGCTAAGATGTTCTAAAACATTCCGTCTAATGTTTCTTTCAGCAAAAGGAATTGATTCACATTTGATGTAAAAATAGAACATAGAAACAAGGGTGACCTTCTAATTATGTGATATCTATAAAATCCAGGGCAGGAAAAAAACTGGGACAGATAATATAAAAAATGTGCTATTGCCACATTACTTCTATAGAAGTATATAAAAATTATCACCTCTTATGTGCAAATCCTCCCCTTATTATCAATTATATTTTGTTTTCATACAAAGGACTAAAATCCTTCAAAGAGTCTCTTCTTCTTAATTCCATAATTTTTATCTGTAATATAAGTCATTTATAACAAGCTCCTTGCAAATTACTGTGATGTAGTTAAATTAATTAGTAGATAGGCACATTAACTAGGAGATCCATCAACATCATTGCCTTCAGCCATTACTGTCTTCAGAATATCTGCTAAAAAATATACAATTGAGAATATGTTTACCTTGAACACAAGCAGCTGTTACTATTTTCTAAGAAATGCTGTAATGACAGAAAAAGTAAAATATAAATAGAAGAAATGGCATTAGAACACGGAAATAAAAAATCATGCTGAGCAATGACTTTCAAAAATCTAGTACAAGGCATTATAGTTAGTACCTATTTGTAGCTTTAGTGTCTTACAGCCCTTTTTGTACAAAATAAAATTTTACATATTCGCATTAAGCAGTTGTTACTTCTCAAGACCTCAAAAACTCTTGATGGAGCTGGAAGTCATGGATACCATCAAACACTGTGGACAACCTACACAACTGCATCCTTACCATAAAAATTTTCAGCTCAGGAGCCAAAGGCTATCCTTACCAACTATCCATACCAAAAATGCCTTCGGTGTTTATTGCTCTCATACTTAGGCATTTTGAAGGAACAGTTCATTAGCCATGAAAATGGGCCTAAGAATTTATTATCTACCAACAATAAATGAAGTTTTATATATTTAAAGTAGCTAGGACCTGACAGACAGTTCTTAATTGGTTTGTGCTCAGATAACTTAATCTACTGCTTATCTCAAAAATGAAATTTTAAAAGAAAGCTTTCAGGTTTTGTCCCCAGTTTCTTTGTGAATATTTGTTTGGTATTGATGCCAGGAATATCAAACAAGAAAAAATGTACAAAAAGACAGTTTTGGCTTGAATATTCCCCACGGAAAACTGCATTTATTTCTTAAATTTTAAGATGTTAGACCCCATTAGGGCCTCAAATGTTACTATGAAGAAGATTCCTGTTGTGCATTGCTCAAAATGGATCCCTAATAGTTCTTTCTACAGCAAGGATTCTTTATTTGTCATATATATCCTACTTTCCTGTTTAATACAAATTTATCATATCAAGGATATGACAGTCTAACAGATAATTCTAAACATTATACTTAGTACAAAAGCAGTTTTTCTCAAGTTCTGTGGTTTTCATTATTTTTTTCTTAAAACTCCGTATATACAAACCATTCTTACAGATAAGATCCATCTGTATATGCTCTATTTCCTTGACTGACACATCAAGATATGACATGAGATAAATTAATGCATCAATCTTTTCAGGATAGTATTGTATGAATTAATGCAGTATGACGTGACTATTAAGAACCAGATGCAGTGTTTCATAATACCACAAGTCAGTCTGAGGTACAAAAAAAGACAGATCACTTTCAACTATGACCGGAGAGCTATTCCTTAAGAATTAATTAGCCCTCAGTCTGTTGAAAAGGTTATGAAACAGCAACCTTTGAAGATATAATTGCATGTGCAAATGTGCAACTAAGCTGCTGCTGTGAAGTAATAAAAGGTTCCACAATGTTTCTTTTTCTCTACAGTTAATTTAAATGATGAATTCAAAATTGTCGCACAAAAAATAACAATTTATTTCGATTGCACACACTGGCATTCACCTAATGAAACTGTTAATCACAGAATCACAGAATCACTAAGACTGGAAAAGACCTCCAAGATAATCAAGTCCAACCTTTGACCAATCACCACCTTGTCAACCAGACCATGATACCAAGTGCCATGTCCAGCTGTTTCTTGGGCACCTCCAGGGATGGTGACTGCTCCAGTTCCCTAGGTAGCTGAGGCGCTTAACAACATTTTCAATGATGAAATTCTTCCTGATGAAGGATTTTTGAAGAATAATAAACTTTGCAAGTTTAAAATAAATATGCCAGTTCCATTCTCACTGTCCATGTTGTTTGGGCTCATAGCCTTAATACCTCAGGTAACCAGTGAATCACTTGAGAACAGCCTGCAGGTATCTTGCAAAAAAAAAAAAAATTGCCCTGTTTAATGACAAAGTAAATGCTCTGAAAAAAAAACAAAAAGAAAAGTAAAAGGAGGAAAAAAAACCTGATTACTCCAGTATAATTTAGGGAGGGCTTCTCAGCTGGTAGGAAGAGCTACACAAATGATAGTAAAGAAACAAAAGTGTTTGTTTCAGGTATTCATGGAAATGATGGAAGATTTCCCTGAAAATTATCTGTGCAGAGGCAGCCAAGATGGAGCTCGCAGACAGTTCAGATGACTTAATATAGATTGAGGCCCAAATCAGTCCTGTTCCGAGTTCAACAGCAAGAAACGTGCATGTAAAAGCAAATCTGTACAAAAATGATTGCCTTGCACAAGAAGAAGCTTCCCAGCTGACACATGTCTATGTCTGTTCAACATTTTTCCCTTAGTGATTTTTCCAGGAAACCAAGCATTTCCAGGACCTCAGTCTGTACAGGGCTTGTTTCTGTCATCAGTGATTTATGGAGTAAGACAAAGGTTAGGAGGATGGGAAAAACGGGAAATTAAAGAGTGGAGAGAAATGTGTTGAGATAACAGAATGGTAAATAAGGGTTAGAAAAGGAAACTGCAAACAGAGTTCGGGATACAAAAAATGTTTGGGACTTTAGCTTCCCATAAATGCTATGCTAGAAAAAGGAAGTAGATACTGCATACAGATTTGGAAATTTGCAGACTAACTAGACTCCTTTTTCAATGTCTTTATGCTCTGGATATCCCCAATAAAGAAATTAATTAATAAATGTTGTGTTCCATTGGTAATTAAAATCCCCAGGAAACTGAAAGTAAAATCAAACACTTTATGATCCTAATCCAGTTAGAGAGTGTTAAATAGCCTCCCTACAGCTCCCTCATGCCCTGCTGATGCCCACAACACTCCTGTTCTTCTCAGAGTTGAGGCTACACCCACTCCTAACTTCTGGCCTTTCCAAATTATAGCTTCCATCCCTTGAACTATTTTCCTCTTATCTTCCCTAAATTCACTGAACATAAAACTGATTTTTACTTGCTCTGCTGGGAAGATTTGGGTGAGCTCTGGCTGACATCAGGCAGTGATGGAAGTGAGTGACTGCACTAAATGTGCAATTTGTCTGATAATGGTAATTGAGATCACCAACCTGCAAATTTTGAAGGTATAGGGAAATAATACTTCCATCAAAATGTGTCATGTAAAATCCACAACCACTTGAAATTGAGTGGTACCCAAGTTTATTTAAAATACTACAAAGGACATAATCAACTCTGACCAATTGATTGACAAAGAAAAATAAAAGTACTTACAACACCTCTTTTCCTCTGTTTTCTGTTTCATGTAGTGCCATACAAACCATTCATTTCTCCTCAGTGATTCTGGTAACTGCATGTGCATAAAATATTTAAACAGAACGTTGTTACCTATTCTCCTCTAATGCCAATTTAAAAAATTGAGTAAGTTAATAACTGTATTTTTTTTTATTTCACTGCAATTGGAAAGTACATGAAGGAATGAGACTGTGGGATTTGATAACTGAGAGAGGCTTTCTGATCTATATATTCTTGTCAGCCTACTTGCAAGAATGCAAGAGAGAATAATGAAAACATGACATTAGAAAATAACCAGCAAAGATTTCTGTCAGTAGCTCAGTTAAGACTGAGAACAGCAGGAGAATAAATTTGAGACAAACTTAACTGGCAAAGTATGAAGCTTACTGTTCAGACAAAAGTTCAGAGATAATAAGATTACTCCTGACAGGCTGATGCTAGATAACTGGAACATGGCAAATAAAATAATAAAATTTAGTACTTTATTTGTCTGGCATGTGCAGATTTTCAAATAAACCACAGCAAAACCAAACCAAACCAAAACCACCAAATCCACAACAATATCCAAACCAAACCGACAAAATCCCCAAAAATGTGAAAGCTTGCAGCTTACTTCTAACAATAATATGCAAAATGGTCCATGGATAATTGAATCTACAATCCAACTGTGGAACAACATTCAAAATACTTTTATGAGAGGATATAAAAAGGAGGTTTAAAATTTACCCTTCATTTTATTCTTCTGTATATGAATTAAATCTTAAAACAAGAGATTTTACCTTCTCCCCTGCTTTGAAAACAGAAAACAGTGGTGGCATTTTAAAGCTATAAAATTATGCTAGGATTATGATTCTTTGCATATCATCTTGGTTTTGACAAGTTGCTAGAATTAAATTCGGCTGTCAAATGGAATCCTGGTAAAAGCTGGAAAGAATTGGTTCAATACTTGTATTGGAAAAGAGTTTCCACAGCTACTGATGACAATAGATGGGAATTTCGATGAACCAGTGTTACAAAACTTGTGAGGTAATGACTACACTAAGTGAGCCAATTTATAGCTCACTGCTGCTGAATTCCTTTTTTATCTCCCTCAACACCACTCTTCCAGAATGTGCTTTTAAGTGTCAGAATGTTCATACACCAGGCCACTACTGCTGATGACAAGTGAAGACCACTGTAATCACATTTTATATGTGGTTAGCTTGGTGTTCTTTTTATTTGCCGTCAGCAATAGTTAAAATAAGACTCTAGATAAAGGCATGTGGGAAATGTATCAAGCAAATTACAAAATATATAGTACTTAACAGACTGGGTTCACAATTGATGCTGCCATTGGAAGATTGTTAACAAAAGGCAAGAATACAAAAATCTTCACATTTGAAATTATACGCTTTCTGTCTGCAGTGGAACAAGAATCCATGTAGGAAATAGATTCGACCACTGCCCATTTCTGGACCCTTCACATCAAGAAAGACATTGAGGTTTTGGAGTCAATGCAATGAAAGACAGGGCTGGTGAAGTCCTAGGAGGAGCAGCTGAGGGATCTCAGGGTATTTAGCCTGAGAAAAGGAAAGCTCAGGAGAGCTCAGGAGAAAAGCAGGCTCAGGGTAGACCTCGTCATGTTATAACAACCTGAAAGGAGAGTGGATCCAGGTGTGGGTTGGGTTCTGCTCCCAGGAAACCAGCAATAGGACAAGAGGACACAGCCTCAGCTTGCTCCGGTAGAAATTCACGCGGGACATCAGGAGGAATTTCTTCATGGAAAGGGTTGTAAGGCACTGGAACAGGCTGCCCAGGGAGGTGGTGGAGTCACCATCCCTGGAGGTGAAATGACTGGATATGGCGCTTAGTGCTGTGGTATAATTGACATGGTGGTGATCAGTCAAAGGTTGGACTTGATCTAAGAGGTCTTTTCCAACCTAAATTATTTTGTGGTCAATGAATGCTTTCCACAGGGTTTTCAAAATAATGGATTTTGTGATCTGAACGCAGATGAAACTGCTCAGCCTGATGAGCACACAAACATGAACCAGTCAGGACATGTGAGCTGCAGTGGTCACAACAGAAAAAGAACAAACTACAGGACAAAGTTTTTGCAATTATTTACTAATACAGTGAGTGCAGCTATCCATCAGAGCCCTAAAAACAAAGCAATTAACCAAATCAGATATTTCTGAGGGAATCCACTGTGATTAGAACTACCCATGAAATTTTGTGTGACCATAACAAGAAAACTATCAGCATTTGAGTACTACACACAGACAATGCATTTCAAAGTAGTACATTATTTGTACAAAAGAAGCAAATAATAAAACAAACCTTAACACAAGTCTGCATATCTCACTAAGTGTTTCTTTACATAAATTCAAATAATAATTAGTTTTGTGGATTTGGAAGGGATTTCTGGAAATCACCTCCTGCATTCTCCTGCTTGAAGTTTAACTCTAACCAAAACTTAGGTTGTCTTGCTCAGGGCTAATAAATTCTGAAAACTCCAAGAATAGATATACACCAACATTCTCCAAACAATCTGTTCTGGTGCCTAATGAAGCTTTTATAGGATTGTGTTACCTTTATGTTTCTCTTGCAGCCACTTGCGAGAGTTGCATTACATCCTCTCTCTGTTCACCTCCAAGAGTCTAAACCATCTCCTCTGTCCAAATATTAGATACTGAAAGGCTGCAAACTAAGTTCTCCCACAGCCTTCTCTTCTTCAGGCTAACAAAAAAGCCCAGGTCCAGCTTTAGGAAGCTCAAGGAATTGAATACAGACTCTGAGCACTTCTGACTCTTCCAAAGATCCCCAACCTTGAAAGGTTTCTAAAGCATCTGCTCAAATGCCTATTCCATTCACACACAAAGTAAAAAGTGTTTTTGAGTGCCCTATGGAAAAAATGTTCTATAGGAAAGATCAAAACCTATAAATCAATACAACCTCTTACAAGTGTAGAAAACAGCAGGAATAAATTTTCTCTGTTCATGTAAAATATTTTCTCCTCTGCTTTCATATATGTGTTTCCCAAATGGCAGGCAAAGCAGAGGTCTCTCTACATTACAGAGAAAGAAAAACAAATCAACTGAAGTTGCTCTTTAGACAGAGTCAATTTAAGCCTGTCTCAAGTCTCATCTTCAAACCCTATCAGAAGTAGAACAAAAATCACCGACTTGATTTTTCTCTTTTTTAAGTTGCAATAAAAAAAAAGGAATGCAATCTGCTCTAACTCTTATGTCCAGGTATGGTAATTTCTATTCAGAAGCACATCAGCCAAGCTATTTCTGCTCTTAACTTCAATTATTCTTGTCTGATCTCTGCAAATAAACAGTAGTCTACCTGAAATATGACATTAATAAACACAAATTTGTTGCAAAAACCTCCCTCTTGGAAAGGAAGACTTTCAGGATTACTATTGTGTTTTCGACTGGTACAGTATTCATTAATGAAGTTTTACTAGAGAATTTTTTATTTTGCAATAGTGTTACTCCATACAATCTTAACAGTTTTCAGAACTGGGCATTATTTTGCTGTGGGTATAAGTGACACAAGGAAAAAACTAACTGCAGCAAAGTTGTTGGATATCTTCAAATAGCTTTTCAAGAAAACGAAAAATACAATTCTGTATCTAAAATACTGGAATATACAGTGCTGCCCTAAAACTACTGCTATGATCTTAAAAATATTTCCAATGGTTACAGACTGGAGTAAGGTCAAACATATTAATGTCAGAACTAAATAAAATGCAAAACTCTAATTTATTATGCTTTTATGGAGTAGCTCATCATAATTTAGTACAACTAATCCTATCCAAATTTTTCATGTAATGAATAAAAATGTAATTGTTTTGATGAATGTTCTCAAGGTATCCGTAAGTGTTATTGATTTTGCAGGAGCATGATGCAAAAGTGATTTTTCTGAGTCATACAAAGCAGCTTAATTTACACAAGAACATTTCAGTTTAATTTGTTTAAAATTATTAGAATAAAGAAAACTGCAAGAACTCAACAAGTTCTCCATGTTCATACAGTTAACTGAAAGTCTAAAACTGGAAAAACTTTTCCATCTGCAGTTTTGAGACACAACTGAGAAGTAAACAGCCCAGGTGAAAGCAACGAAAGGAAGATGTTCAGCTGAAGTCAATCACTGATATAAAAATTCTCTCAAAAGTGATAGCGAGGGGCAATAATATATCCAAATGCTCCATTTTGCACATATTTTTCAAATTGTCTAAGAAAGTCACTAAGTCACTTACAGCAATAACACCTGTTTGTTAACTAAAGCTCTAATTTCACAGAGTTGTTACCAAACACAGCCCTGTAGGGGACTTGACAAGTGTGAATTGTAAACCCAAATGAAAGATTATATTTATAAATCATCTTATTTGAAAAAAAGCAGCTTCATATTAATTTATTAATGTTCTTTTAAATTTTTTGTTAATTTCCTTTATTCATTTCCTAAGTAACAAGTTACACGTGGGTCATTTTAAATACATATTTGTTTATGTTCTTATTCCATTAAACAAATGGTAAATATTTACCATTCTTGTTTTTCACCAGGTAATACTTTGGATACACAAGAATTATTGTATTCTAGTCTTGGGACTTAAACATTATCTCCCAACTGTCACTGGCTGTATTTAACTAACCCAGATTGTTTCAGAAAAATAATTGCTATTCCCAGATATTAACTTCAGCTTCTGAATCCATTAACAAAAATCACATTGCTAGTCCAAAAGTCAAACCTTTCTGGTGTCCTTACAAAAGAGTTTGTGCTTTACCCTGATACTGAGTTATACTGTACTATTTAAGAGGATTAGAGAACTGGCTCGCATGAGCTCTCTTGTATATTAAGTTCTCACCTAGATTTTTTGGGCCTAATTTTTTTTATATTCAGCACCCACCTCAGTGAGTCACATCTCTCTGCCAATTTCTAATCCTTTTCCAGAAGCCTTTGCTTCTGCTTTTTGTTTATTTGTTTGTTTCTTTCAGTTTACATTAAGTTCCATCTTGGCAATGGCAACTTTGTAAGGGGAAAGTTTTGTATTTTGCTGTTTATGGACCACTTTGGTAACAGCCTCAAATGATGGGAAAATGAAATTAAAAGTACAAAAGCAGCCACACTTAAAAACTAGCAAGCAAACAAGCAAGCAATGCCATTAATTCCCTAAGCTAGAAAAAGAGCCCTTATCTTTTGAGCTGGAATCATAGCAATTACTATTTGCCACCCAGAATTGCTTTTCAGTCCTGAAGTGAGCTGCCATTAGATTTTTCCTGCTTTTCATATACCTGTAAGATGTTGTCTATGTAATATTTCTTGGAAGTACATACAGCTTCCTCTTCAAGGTTTATTATTAAAAGTATGTAAAGTTTAAATCATGACAGCTTATTAAACTCCTTACAGCTTCATTATTGGAAAGTAGAACTATTCATGAGCACTTTACATAGACATATATACGTATAAATATATATACAAGATATAACCATTTAGGCTTCTCCAACATTTTGCTAAAGAACCAAAAATTTTAAGTGCTCTTAACCTTTTTATTATCTTAAACAAATCATATATTAGGAACTAGGCCTTTCTATGCCATAAAACAGTTTAAATATGCATATAAAGGATGAAAAAAACTTTTAACAATTTCAAAAATTTTCAAACTACTGGAAACCTTACAGAAAATATAGCTTCTTTTTTCTTTATTCTTTAACAAGTTTAAATAACTTTAATCCTAAACTTGAAGCTTCTGTGATATGTTGGATGCATCTAGTCCCATATCTGTGTCAGGAGATAAATTACGTGCCTCTTTAAACATTTGTCTGCCCATATTAACAGCTGAATTTCTTGCACAGGTCATTTAAAAATCCAAGGGTGCTTCTGCCAGGGACAATCAATTATTACAAAGAATCAGCACTTAAAAATTAATTATTCTAGATCATAAGATAATGTCATCTTCTTTTTTCATTAAGAGGGAGAAATAGCTGAAATACATTATGAAGGATTATTTCTCCCTTCTGATTTTATTAGTGGTTTTGTAATCCTTCAAAGTTTGCTTTCCTGGAAATAGAATTTGGTTCATCATTTTGCATTTTTCTGAGAAGCTGTAGATATTGACCTCTGTCGGAGAGAGAGACCAGGCAAGATGATTCTCTAGTTTGATCTAATGTAGGAGCCATAGATTATGCTCTTGGTGTTACTGATAGAATTAAAATTTGTTAAAGGATGGAGGAAGCATAAAGAAGGTGAAAAAAAAAGAGGATTGCAGCTGGCTTACATGTCTGAAGCCAATAGACTAACAAAAGAACTAAATACCAGATATTCAAGGGCAGGATAATTATGGAGTACATCTTGCAGTTATGGAAAATCATAAGAAGGAAGATCAGACCAAAAGGAGGTCACTTGAATATTCCAAAATCCAAGGTTAAATTATGAGCTTTGAAACTAAACCAGAAGGGAACAAAGCACAGTTTAGATTAAAAACAAACAATTAAAAAACCTTCCACAAAGGTTACCTTTGTTCAAGACTTGTTTACCTGATGGATATAGACAGTGAAGGAACCACAGAAACCAAGTTGCAGAGCATGAAATAAGTTTAGAGCCTTTAGCACTAGTAAGTTGTAGTCTTAAAATATAAAAGTGGGAATGAGAGAGTGATATTAGCACCTACTATCATTCTCATAACTGTATTTGTTAATTATGTATAATGTTAATAGATGCTACTTGGAAAAGAGTGAAATAATTTACAACTTAGAATCACAATGAATCTATAGAAACCAAACGTCCCAAGCTGTCCCAGTCACTCTTCTGGTGTGGATACAATTGCAGAACTGTAATAAAGACATGCAGAAGATTTGCCTGGATTCTCAGAGTGTATTTGATGCTATGTTACAGCATATCCTATGGGGAAATTAAGTCAAATTGGTTTGAAGAGGAATACAATTAAATGAATCAAAACCTGTCTGTCTAACTCAGGAGAGGCTAATTATAAATAGTACTTCCATCTAGATGCGAAAATAAAGTCCAGCACTGTTCTATGCAGATGCTCTTGGGGTCTTATTATATCCAGTATCTTTATTCTGAAAATTTATAAAAACAGGGGTTCATGGCTGTGTTCACAACTGCTGAACACTTACCCCCTCACTGGAGAAGTCCCATACTGTTATTAAAACCTTGACAATGCCATCTGAATGCACGCTGCAGGTCCTGGGGCAATAATCCCGGAATGCCTCTCTGAGGATGCATGAATATGACAGGAATGTGTTGCCTCATATGCCTTGAGCAAGTCCTTGCCTGACCTGCACCACATTAACTCTGTGACAAAAATTACCTTACTCGTGTCAACGACAACCTTGAAAAAGCACAAGGAACTTGCCTTCCTGAACTGGAAAAATTAAACAATTCATGACCTGATCCAACCAGCAACCACTGTCGTTATCTCTCCACACCACTGTACATACCTTGCTGTCCTGCAGGTCAGCAGCTGTGGGTGTTTTTGCCATTCCTGGGCTGAGGTTTGGGCTGTGGTTGGCCCCAGGATGGAGTTGGGTTCCCAGGCACCCCCTGGCTTGGTCCCCACAGGGGACTGTCTGAGCTCCAGCCCTGCCACTAGGAACATCAGGGCTGTGAAACAGCTTCCACCCCTTCCATGGGGAGAGGAAAGGAATCAGGCAGGAACTGGAAAACATTAAAAAAAAAAAAAAAAAGTTAAGTGGACTCGCTGTATGTGACACCAATATCCTGCTCCATGTAGCAAAGAATAGAAGTTCCAACCACGAGCCTCTGGGTCCTGCTGGCAAAGACTTCAGTATGCTGCTAACTTGTCTAATTTTCCTACTCCCCTTACTTGAGGAAAATTAAATCCACCCTGCAGCTGATTCTTCTACATAAAAAGTTCCACAGATGTTAAGCAAGTGGAAACACTTAAATCTTCAGTAATAAGACAAATGTTTCTCTTTGCAGATAATGTATCATCATGACTATCACAAGACAGGCAATGACAATTAAATGCGCATAGCAAGGACAGCAAATTCTGCTGGTCCATCCTAATGACAAGATTTTAAAACTTAGTGTGAAATTTTTAAACAAGTTACATACAAGGGCATGCAAAATTTAACAATTTTGCATGTTTGTCTGAAAAGTAATTCTATATTTTCTACATGTCCTGATTTATTCTATTTTTCTCCCAAATAAATTAGGTTACCATTAAAATTTCACCTTAAATTCAAAATGTGATTACAACAAAATATTGCTCCATGGTGAATTTGCAGATTTATAAACACTTGAAGGGTCCAGCAGTGAACTTGTTTGGAATAAAAATAACGCATGCTTTTGCAAAATAGCTCATATCACTTTTCCAATCTGAATCTAAGCTTTGTTTCACGTTCTGTGCTATTTCTCAGTTTCAACTAACTTCCAACATCCAAACTGCAGTCATTCTAAGTTGCTGGAAACTGTATAAAATAAGAGATGAATCTGTTGTCTACACACATTCATCATAAGTAAATTATCTAAGCTCCTTTCAAACAAGAACACTTATTTGATCTAATAGGGCGTTTTGGCCATACTGGGGCCAACTTTGCTTTGTCTACAATGAGGATCCAAAGGATTTTTGCTGAGGGTCTCACAACAGGGTACAAGAGAAGGACTTTGTCTCTAAAATTTTGTGTAGTGTGTCTATATTTACTTTCTATATTAGCGATGTTCACAGACTATTTTGTACTTAGGTATGAAATTATGTAAATTTAGATGCTCCGAGCATTAGACAAATGATTATTATACTGTCTAAAATATAAATCTAATACCTTAAATGTCTTGCAGCACTGTCTTCCCATTATAGATCAGTATAATATTGTATTTACATTTTACCATTACTTCTCATTTTAATTATATACATTAAGCTTTGGAGAAGCAAATCTTTTTTTTCTTCTTTCCTTTAGGATATATTTAATTAGTTTAATTCAAACTCATGCCCTTCTGGCATCATCATTAACACTGAGTTAGTATAATTAGCATTTTAAGGTACAATAAATAACCCTGTACAAATCAGGGTTTTTTTAATATTACTCCTTCCTTTTTAACAATAAACCTATGAATCTATTTTCCATTTATGTGTTATATTTTTCTCTTTTTTTTACAAGAATAACTGAGCAGAGACCAGAAGAAAGAAATTATAATTGAATATTCTTTCACTTATCAACTCATTTTGACTTGCTGACCTTAGTACTTCACAGTGTTTTATACTGTGTTCAATAGCAGCTACCAAAGGGGTTGGCAGAAGCATCTATTTGTGGTTGAGCTGCTCCAGCTCTCCTAAAGGACTTTAAGGGATTTGAATTCTCAGTTTACAAATTCTCATCTTATTTTCGAAATTTACTCATTTTCAAATACAGTGATTGAAAACAACTGGATGAACAACTATAAGCAGAGCTAATGAAATTACCACGAAATTCAGAATAATAAAAACATTACTAACTTTTTTTTTTGTGAATGCAGTATTTTTAGTCCATAGAAGTGCAGAAAAGTCTGAAAACTTAGATTTTTCAAAAACATAAGCATACTCATACCTGTCTTTCTATCTCCAAATCTACATATTGCAAATAATCAAAATGAATGTACTAAAGAATTTTTAGCAACCTTATGGCCTAATCCACAGATCTCACCAAAATTTATCCAAAAAACTAATAAAAAGCCCTGTGAGGTAAAATTAAGTCAGAGCAAGTATAAGTTCATGAAGTCTCACTAAGCATAACCTTTCCAACAAGAAGATTCTACAGATGAATAAAAGAAGACAAAAAATTCAAACAGAATGTCTACCTTGAAACAGTGGCCTTATGCCAACAGATTTCAGAAGGATGTAAAAGTTTTACAGTTATTATAAAATTTTACAAAGAAACTCAAATCCTTAAAATTGAAATCAAAATCACAGAGAAATGAGATCACTTAAATAGGACAAACTAATTTTCAGGATGAGCTGTGACCTTTCAGAAATGAGTTTAGTGGGAAGTCCTGTTCCCAGCAGATAAGTAATCAAGGAAAAAAAAAAAAAAAGTCCACCAGAGCTATAAGTACACTCCTCATATCTTTTGTTGAGTGAATATATTAGAAAACAGAAAGTATATTCGAAAGTTTGCTGCAATCTATATTTCAGAAACTTAAAGCACCATTTTATGTGTCTATATGAATCTATATTCCTTTTTGTTTTGATGCTTTTTTTGTTGGGGTTGTTTTGGGGTATTTTTATATATGTGTTTTCTTTCACGAAGGGGTGAGTCAAAGGAATCCCTTTCAGGACAGGTAATTCTTCAGTTCTGCTATGCTTTTCCTCCCCTTTTTTTTTGTGTTTCCTAAATGTTTGTCTTTGACGTGCACAATTCTGTGAATGCACACAATGATTCAACAACAATTAAGTTGCTTGAACTTTAGCATACAAAATTACACTATTACTTCCCAGTTTGTGGAACTGCTGGTATGCAATTCCATCATTTAATCTATTTCTATTCATTCTATCTGTTGATAGTTTCAGTTGTATTATATTGCCAGTAAGTCATGGATGTTTTTAACAGAGGCTTTCTATTCTTATTAGCTCTGAAGAAAAATCAGCTTACGTAGAGTATCCATTTCAAAGGTGAAATTAACCCCAATATATGAAAATCTTTCTTTACTCAGGAAATAGCTTGACCCAGCTCCACCATCTGTTAGCTGGAGACACCTCTACTGTTTTCAAAATATTAATTCTTCTTCTTATATGCATCTACTTATTCCTATATGCTTTTACATTTTAGCAATTAAATAAATTTTTAAAATGGGAACTTCAATAATTTTTTTGGCTATGCTGATATACCTGTAAGTCATTTCAAGATATATATTTAGAGGTTTTTGTGACTTACATGGTTTAGCTACTGAGTTAAAGAGCTAAGATATCTGCAGATTAGTGCCCATTTTCCAGGTCAACTTTGATTAAGCTCCATTTAATCATAAAATCATAGAAATTATCTGTGTTGGAAGGAATCTTAAAGAACATTTATTTCCAACTTTCTTGCCATGGGCAAAGATCCAGTTTTCTAGTAACCTGAAATACCTACACACATTTTATAACTCTGAAAGGTGGAAAAAGAAAAAAGAATTATCCAGAGAAAAACCACCAAGATTGTACTGCTTTTCTTTAGTCATGAGGATGAATTATGTGAAAATGAAGTTAGGAAGGAAGGACATGAACTGAAAAAAAAGAGCATATATTGTTCCATCTTTTTTATAAAGAGGAGCTCTTCAATTTGTAAAGAAATGCATTTATATTCAGAACACACTTTGATAAATCTGATTGAAAAATACATCTGATAACACCCAGAGAAGATGCAGTAGAAGGAAAAGTATAATAAAAAGCTTGCCATACGTGCATATGGATTTGAGGCACAATAAAACCCTAAGGTGCTGAGAATATTTCAGTCTATAGGATAATAAAAAAGGGTTTACACATCAATATTTCAATGGTATTTTTTTTATGTTGGACAGAGAATATGATATTCCTAAAGAAAAAATAACCATAACAAAACAAAAAAACATAGTAAAATATGTGATAACACTGACTCTAGGAAAAAAACAGTCAGAACTTCTTTTTTTAGCTTATTTAACATACAGAGAAATTCTCTGGCACAATATAATTGTGCATTCACACACAACATACATGTTAACAAATTTAAGCATTGTTTTATTTCAAAATATGTTCACTACTTTCCAGAGATTACTTTTTCAAATAATTTCAGTGGATTGTGTCCATAAGAGAGTTTATTTTCTCTGGGCTTATGTATAAAAACAAAAGTTGCTAATATTTTGACAGAAAAATATTATATGTCTGTTCCTTATGAGAGAACCTATTTTGTTAAGAAATTAGCAGAAAGATAGTGAAATTCAGAAAATATAAAATAAGACCTGCGTTCACCTTCATCAATGCACATTTTCAGAATTTCTTAACTATCAGCTGACTTGATGTTGAAACAATTATTTTAATTTCCTTGTCATTGTGTACCAAACTTTCTGAATTAAAAAAAAAGCAAACAAAACCAAAACCAAACAGACACACACAGAAACCTAAATCAAAATCAAAACCTAAACCAAAATAAAAACCAAATAAAAATAAATAACAAAAATGCACCAAACCAAAAAGCAAACAAACCAAAAAACCCCCAAACTAGCTAAGAAACTTTGACACAAGGTTAGGGATAAGAAATTTTGTTAAGATCCTTACTGAAAATCTAAGTCTTCCAAAACAAGCTTTGCAATAGTTATAGGTAACTAATTCTTTATTTTGGAAGTAGACCAGAAAGCAGGGTTTGTGCATAAATTATCTGAAATTGTCCAAAGTACAGGCCTGAATAAAAAAATTGAACATTTTTTTGAAACACATTTCTGCCATGGCTAATAAAAATAATTCCCCTTTCTGAAAGAAAAAAAAAGATGCTGGCAAAAATAAATCAGAATTTTGTAACTATGATGATCCCAATTCTCTTGCTATTTTATTCAGTAATTCCTAAAAAAACAATAAAATCTAAAAACAACTTTACCCTGAAGAAAGGAAAGGGAAGCTGGTTTTGCTTGATATTATACTTCAGCTTTCTGAGTCAGTTTTCCTCGGCTTATTTACTTATTAGAGCAAATTGAATGCTCTCTTAGAGCAAATCAAATGCTCTCTTATATTGTAAATGACTGGTTTGTCTTCTTCCCAAGATTTTTCATCCTGACCCATAGTTTAACAAACCATTTTTAATTGCACAAACCATTAAAATATTAAAATGAAAAGGAAAAAAAAAGAAAGAAAAAGAAAGAAAGACAGCAACAACAAAAAAAATCCTTTGCAGCCCAGGCCAGCACAGGGATAAGACAAACATGGATTCTTTCTGCAGCAGCAGTGATTTAAAATGATGAGGTTTATGTGTGAACCTCAGCTCACATACCGGGGCTATCAAAGCGAGGGGAAAGAAGGGAAATGTGGGACCAGAAGCAAACTTTCAATACTTCTGCATATTTTAAACCTTCACTACTCAATAAAGAAAACTGTGTACCTTTCATTCAAAGGACAGGAAAGGACTTCTTTTTCTATGAGTTGTGTTCGCCCAGGCATTCTTTCTTTTGTTCATCTAAAAATCCAAGAATCCTCTTCTGAACTAAACATTTTCCTTTTTTTTCTAGGGTCTTGTGCAAAATGCGGCACCCCTGAACTCTCTGGGCTACACTAATTTTTAATGGAATTGTGTCATGAGCAATCTGAGTGAGCCAGATTAGAAACCACCCTCCTTTCCAACCGTCTTTTTCCCTCTTTTTCTCCTTTCCTATCAGACTTGCCTCTACATTTCAAATTCAGGGTTGAAAACACAAAGTCTGAAAGGTTAAGAACATGTAAAATTTGTTGTTATTAATCAACACTACATGCAATTAAAATATGCATATATATATATATATAGAGTATGTTTGTATGTTTAACCACAACCAAAAAAAAAAGGCATCTAAGAGTAACACAAACAACACCTTGCCCTAAAATACAGGACTAAGAAAAGAAGTTGTACTTCTTCACTTTTCACACCTTATCACCTCCTCAATCCCGTTTTATTTGAGAAATCAACTGGTGAGTTCACACTGAGGAGTTTTATTCCTCCCTCTTTACCACTCCTATCACCTGAGAATATTATTGAAAACTGCCTATGTGTGGCTGCTCTGGCCAGCAGATCATAGACTCTCCTAACAAGGTGTCATTAGTCCTGTCCTAATTCACTTTGCATAAAGGACTTAATGGCTCACTGAACCAGAAAGGACAAACAGATTACAAAAGCAATCAATCTAATCAGCTAGAAAGAAGACCTTGGTTCCAGTTTCAATTTTGAAGGCCTTCATAAAACTTCAGTGAATAAACTCAGTACGGAAAGAGTCCTTAGGGATATGCCTACAAGTGCCTGTAGTGGTGGGAACTGTAAAAGCATTTTAAAAGAGAAGGCTTAATAATATTAATTGTCAATATTCCTAGTTAAAATATTATTTTCTATGTTTTTAATTTTGTTCCTACTTTATCACAAAACCCAGAGAGAAGCTTGATCTATTTGTTCTTGGCTCTAGCTGTGAACATGGTGGTTTTTTGCATATGATTTGTAGGAAATTCAAAACAGTGGCTGTGGAGAAGAGGCTTTAAAAAACCCTAAACCCTTGCAATTGTAATTTATTAATGATACACAGGGTGAAATAGTCCCTAGTAAGAAGGAATGTGAACATTATTATGATCTGTTTCTTGGGTAAGATGAGCAAAAATTACAAGTGGAGAACTGTAACTATGGTGTTGCTGATTAAGCTATCTATTTCTTAAAATTCAGACGTATAAAAATCCCAAACAAAAAGAAATCTTATTGAAGGACACCTTCACATGTAAATTTACACAAGACAGATTCAGGCAACACTCAACATATGAAAAATTACCTGCAAATTTTAAAGTAACTCCACTTATTTAACTTATTATTACATTTAACTTATTAAAGCTATTACCTTTTACAGTAGTGATAGTTTATTTACAGTTTAGCAATATTTGACAATTAGACTGGTATCTTCACTGGTTCTTCAGCACACAGCACAGCAATATCAATCACTGGTGTGGGCTTCAAACTTTAATAATTCTATTTGATGTCCATAGCATAATTACGAGTGAAATCTACATTTACATGAAGATTTAATATCACTGCAGGAACATAAAGTCAGTTGCAGAAGAATTAAATTTCTATAAATTTTTTGTATAATACTTAATACAGTTACTCTTTTTGTTGGTATGCTAAGATGCATAAGATTTTTATATGGTTGGATTATAAAGTGGCTGAAGCTAAATTTTTTATAACTGCTACATTACCATATCTTAACCATATATATATTTATCTTTAAAAAGGGAAAAATTCTCTCACAGCTGATGTGTACATCTCTTTTTAAATGCCTTTTCATTTGTGTTCAGTTTCTGGACTCCCTTAACATTCTAATTTTCAGTGTCAGAACATTAATTTTTTTTTCCTGGTCAGCTGATATAAAAATTAGAAGAAAATAAAATTCTCAGGTTTCTCTTATCAGTGTAGAAAGCAGAAGAATTATTTCAGTATGAAATCCTCTTATTTGGACTATTTGGTGCTATTTACCTAACATGTAAAGGCACTGCAGAATACTCTTGATAGCTTGTGAAGAGCAAATCCCAGCTAATTTTTGCAATTGACCAACAGTGAATAACAACCATTTTCATTATTTAAAAAAATACTTTTCTTGGAAATAAGATCAGCTGAGGTTACAGGAAAACAAAGGCATTATTGCATATGGGGATGTTTAGATTGGATATTAGGAAAAAAAGATATCACTGAAAGAGTGGTCAGGCACTGGAACAGTCTACCCTGGGAAGAAGGGGAATCGCCATCCCTGGAAGTGTTCAAGAAACATGGATGTGGCACTGAGGGATGTGGTTCAGTGGTGAATGTGGCAGTGCTGGGTGAAGGGCTGGACTCGATCTTAGAGGTCTTTCCCAACCTTAACAATTCTATGAGTCGATAATTATTCAAAATCATAAAAAAGTTTACACTGAATTTTGAAAATGTCTGTAAATACCCTTTACTTTCAAAATCTCTTGAACATAGTGAAAACCAATCTAATACTGTATCATACATTTTTTTTATTATTTTGCAGTGTGAATTCAGCCACAAAGAGCTGTTTTCAGTTTAGTGTCACCTGGTTGAATAAAAGCAAAAACAGTCAATATTTTACTTTTCTAAAGCATCTTTTCTGTACTCTGCAAATTCTGACCTTCATTTGCAAATGTTGTTCTAATTAATTTTCCATCATACACTTACTAAGACATGAAGTCATACAGTGTATTGCTCTTCTAACTAAACCCTTTTATACTCAAATTGGATGCTTTAAAAAGAGAAAACATTTTCAATGGATTTTATATTATTGAATTAAAGTAACACAGAAAAAACCCAGAAACAAAACAAAAAAATCAGTACTCTATGTGATATTAATTAGGCCAGCCTATGCATTTGCAGGTAATCTGGTTATTAGTGTGATTCCCTTCTAGTGAATTCTAACTGCTAATACTGAAATTCATGATAGATATATCAGTTTATGAAGAGGCTAAAGAGCTATGAAAAATGAACTGAGGAAAAAACAATAAAGTCTCTAGCATTTACTATAACCTTGAATTCTCACAGAACACTTTCACTGTTTGTACTGGGTTTATTCACTGTGTCCTATTCACAAGTCCTAAAGTACACTAAGAAAACAGGTTCCTTGCATGTGGACAGGCTATCAGATGTTAATAATACAGAGTTCATTTCATGGCATTGATAAGAAGTCAAATATCCTTTCTGAAGTGATGATAAAGTATATTATATTCTTTTTACTGCTGCTTATTATTGCAATGCTGGACACTTATGTCTTATCTTTACTTCAGTATAAAAGCTGAGCCTCGAGGCTTTCAAGCTACATCTGTTTTTGGTTGTGTCATTCTGTATTCCAATCGTATAAACCTTCAATGTCACTTATTCCAATTATTCTTCGGGAATAGCAGTCATCTCAAATAGCCGTAAAAGCACCTGTGTTAATCATATTCTAAATAAGAACATTAGAAGACAACAAAAAGGAACAACATATAAGTAACCAACCTGTAAGTAACTTTATGAGTAGCAAAACATGACTTGGTTATGAATGTTATCCACAACTGCCCTATGTCCATAACTGCATTACTACTTGTGAAGGTAATTTTTTCCCAGCAAAGCCAGAGCCATGTACCTTTTAACCTCCTGCCTCCATGGGTGTTAATTCATATTTGTGTTTCTTGTCCTTTCATTCCCAGACATAATGTAGTCTCAGAAATCACAGAACCACAGAATGGGTGAGGTTGGAAGGGATCAGTGTGGGTAATCTGGTCCAACCTCCTTCAAGCATCTCTGTGCTCCGATGTGGGTCATCTCCAGGGGCTGCAGCTGCATCTCTGCACCCCCATGGTCCCCCATGGGCTGCAGGGCACAGCTGCCTCTCCATGGGCTGCCCCAGGAGCTGCAGGGAACCTCTGCTCCAGCACCTCCTCTTCCTCCTTCTTCCCTGACTTTGGTGTCTACAGGTGTTACTCTCACAGTTTCTCATTCTGCTCTTCTCTGGGCACTATTGGTTCTGTGCAAGAATTTACTTTTCCCCCTTCTTAAATGCAGGAAGTGTTCAAGATACACTTTTCTACAATCAGGTAATATACTGAGGTGTACTTTTACAGTTTCATAAACTTTTTAAATCTTAGAATGAAACCAACAAATGCTTATAATGTGAAATTCCAAATGAATTCTGGTTCAAGAAAAAATTTAATCTTTCAATATATCAAATGGCATAAAACTGTTTATTATCTTAGAAAATTTCAGAAGGTTATTTAATTGACATATGAAGATCCTCAATAAGACAAAATACTGGGTTATTTCACTGAATAACATATATGCTGAATAACAGTGCGATTCCTCTGTGCAAAGCTTCTCTTTCAGTTACAGGTTCACCAGAAGTGGAAGAATTTTTCTGGTTAAGAGTGTAGAATCCAAACTTCCAGCTGAGTAAAAAATCATTGAGAAGTTTAAGGAAGCAAAGTTTACAGAAGAAGAACATCTAGATCTAAAAATACCTTCCTCAAGCAAACAACATTTTCTGTTAAAGATGGTTCTGCTGTTATCTGTATTTAATCCATAGTTCAAAACTCAGTTTACATTATTCCTCATATTAAGAGGCCAGGAAACGTAATTTCTTACCTATGTAAATGAGTATAGGTTATTCTAGGAACATTTTTCAGGGTCCAGCCTACAATGGTCCAAACATTCTAAATCTAAACATTGCTCAGAGAAGACATGAATAGATTTGATCCAAATCAGAGAAAAATAAAATATTTTAGGTCTAGTAAACTTTAGTAATAGATTGATGTTATTCTTATTACCTTGCACAGGAAAAAAAATCAGTTCTGACCTTGCAAAGGAAGTGTTAATCAAATGTAAAATGGTATAGACTCGGTTTATTTTAAAGGGCATATTTGATTCCACATCATGTTCTCATCTAGACTCTGTCTGTCAGCTTTGCATCTGTGATGAAATATTCAGACTAGCTGAGAGCGTCCTAAACATAAGGCTGGATTGTCAACCTCTCTTTGGCTTAGGAAATGTTTCATTTCAGATATGTAGGCAGATGGCCAGAGTGAACCCCCCTCAGAGTATTCTAACTCTTGAGCTCTTTTCTTCAATGAGGAGGCTACCAGAATCAACTCTGATCACGTAATTGGTCCCTCCTCTTAAAACCTGACTAAAAGTATTTTCTCTGTCAAAAGTAAATGGAGACCTTAGCCATCATTCTCCGATTATGTTATATAAAATAGAGGGCTTGTGTTTGCAGAGAAAGAGGAAGTACCCCTCAGCTATCTTGCTCCCAGGGGGAGGATCAAGGAGTGCCAGATAAAAGGAAACATCTTTTTAAACATGTTATAATGAAGAGAAATATCTGCCCTTTCTTACCTTTGTCTTTATAGCACAGAGAATCCTACTAAAAGGAAGATTCTCACATATTACTTAATAAAGCATCATTTCTAGCTGACTTTCAGAAAAAATTAGAGCTTAAATGAGGGGAGGAAAATAGTGTCACATTTTCCCCACAGTTATAACCTTTGTCTCTTTTCTCTTTTTGAAGTCATTGCTGAGTACAAGTGACGAATTAGAGGGTTTCATTTTTATTTAAAAGTCACATGATGGGCTTCTACTTGAAAATGTAGATGGATTCTTGAAATTGTGGAGAATGAATCCCTATTCTTCCATCCTAATAGCATCTTAGCAAGAGGGATATTTAAAAAAATTACTGTACTGAAGCAGCAGAGAACTGTATTTTTACCCCTCCAAACTGCCTTTATGACTAATAAGAGAAGTTATCATAGTAGAAGATACTATCTCTTATGAGGACAGGCTCTCCTATGAAAAAAATAAGAAAATTGGGATTGTTCAGCCTGGAGAAGAGAGGGCTCCAGCCAGACTTTATTTAAGCCTTTCAATACTTAGAGGGGGCTTATATGAAAGATGAAAAATATTTAGAAGGGACTGTAGTTATAAAACAAGAGTTAATGGTTTTAAACTAAAAGATGGTAGATTCACACTAGTTATAAGGAAGAATCTTTTACAGTGAAGGTGGTCAAACATCCGAATAGGTTGTCCCAGGTATCATTTAAAGGTCCCCTCCTGCAGCAGTGCAGAACCCTTGGGCAGCCCCCTCCTGCTGCGGGGGAGGGCTGCCCCAAAGCTGGAAACACACAGGGTGGTNACAACACCCTCCAACTCAAACGATTCTATAGTATTAAGATTATCATAAAACATCTTGGAAAGATGAAATTTTTCTCCTGGAATGTACAACCAATGCACCATTGGTTTCAGGACATGTAATGCAAATGCCTTCAGGACATGTAATACTTCTGAGGGATTTGGAGAGAAACTGAAGGCATTTAGCCTTCAGAGTTATGTTTCTTCTGATGTATGCACCAACAGTCAATATTCCTGTGACTCTTCATCACAGCTTATTGATGATTTAGTGTCACCCACCCATCTGTGCACAGGCAGCCCTACCCACAGCTCTGCAGCAGGAATTCATTGCCTCCTAGATCACTGCTCATCTTTCTGTAGGCCATTAACTCCAAGCAGCATGCTTCAGTGAGCAGTGTATTCCTTCCTAATTACTTCAGTCAGCTCATGAATGAAAACACACTCCTTCTTGTTGAGACAAGGGCTGCAGGATTTTTATCTCCTTAGAATACCTTCTAAAATCTACTCCTCACTTTGGCCACTTTCATCATAAATAATTTGAAGGCCTAAACTACTGAAATATTTATTTGCTTAAATCTTGATGACTGATGAGCATCTCTTTGATGGACAGATCAAAAGATCTGCAGAAAACATTCATCAGTCCTACTTAATTTTAGCCTGAATCAAGTTTAGCTGCTATAGCTATTTAATACCTGATTATGGGAGCAGAAGTATAATTTATAATGTCAGGAAATAAAATAAGTATAGTTACTTTAGCAGTGCAAATTTAATGTTATCTCATAAATCAGCAGACAATAGCAGAAGTAGTGTTTTACAGAAGTTACAGCTTCTTTAGCAAAGCATTTGGTACTGTTTCCCACTATCTTCTCTTAGTCAAACTCATGAGGTAAAGACTGGATTGATAGTCTGGGAGCTGAGCAGGAAGTTGAGTATCGTTGTACTCAGAGAGTGATTATCATTGGGTTTGCTCAGGCTGGCAACCTGCCACAAATGTGATTCCTCAGGGATAAATACAGGGCTCCATGGCATTTAACATCTTCATAAATCATTGCCATGGTGGAACTGAAAATATTCCCAGCAAGTTGGCTGGTGACATTGAACTGAGGGATGAGGTGGACATTTCAGAAGGGAGAGATATCTTACAGGGAGAACCAGGCAGGTTGGAAAAGTGAGCTAGCAAGAACAGAATGAAGTTGAACAAATGAGAAAGGAGCTACCTGGGGGTCCTGGTGGAGAACAAGCTGCAGCTGAGTCAGCAGAGCAGCACTGCAGCACCAAAGGTGAAACATGACCTGGGCTCATCCACAGGGGCACTGCCAGCAGAGATGGAGATGGGATCATTCCACTCCACTCAGCACTTCCCAGGTCACACCTGGAGCACTCTGTCCAGCTGCTGTCCCCACAACTCAAAGCAGACAAGAATAGGCTGGAGCTGATCAAAAGGAGAGCCATGAAGATGTTTAAAGAGCTGGACATCTTGTCTACATGTAAATACTGAAGACATGAAGTATTTTCTCCTTTTCTCAGGAGGGATACAGTATTCCAGTACTTCAAGAGCGGTTTCAAAGAGGGTGGACGTTCTCTCTTCACAAGGAATCACGAGAGAAAAAGTGAGGCACAAATGATCCAGATTGCACTGAGAGCTTTCATCTTAACATGAGATTTTCTTTGCAGTAAGAAGAGTCAATCACTGGAACAACCTCCCTAGACAAGTAGAGTCCCCATCACTGGAGGTTTTCAAGATGTGACTGGACAAGATGCTGGATGATATCACCTAATCTCCATTTTCCATGAAAAGGTGGCCTAAGGTATCTTGTTGCCATACTTAAATAGTTTATTCCATTTGCCTGAGGCTGCTTATGACTGAAAATGTCACTGCTTTAGACCATCATCTCAGCAATCAGTGCAAGTGTATAATGAAAGAAAGAAATTTGTTTACTTATTAGTGAGAGGGTTTTTTCATCTGTTCTCTGTGATGTTTTATTCTGTGAAAGATATTTTCAATATGGTTGCATATTTCATTGTGCTCATTTGACATAAATTGGACAAGAAAAAAGTGCTTTTTATAAGACAGGTTTCTAAAATCTTTTGTACATGCCAGATGTAGAGATTTCAAACTAGCTTGGAGGTTTTTGTGAAGAAACAGAAGTAAGGAAGTAATTTTCTATGAAGACTTAAGAGTTCAGAAATTGCAAACTGTATGTACAGTCTGGAATTAAGTCAAATATTAATTTTAAAGGGAATGGTGAGTCATAAAGATAAAACCACTTCCTCAAGTGAATTTTAAATCAAAACAGCCAGTTTCAGGCAGGGTCCAGCAGTTGTGAAGATAGAAATTGCAGTTTATGTTGAAGAAAAATATCAATGGAAAATCAAAAGAAGCTCCTGTGCAAAAGATTTCAAAACACTGGTTGCTTTGCAAGGTTAAAGGTTAGCTGACTTCCCCAAGGTCAGAAAATGTAAGCTAGATATAAGATTAAAAGTGAAAAGAATTATAATTATGTCTTAACCTAGAGTATCTGTCCAATGGCTATTTAATATTTACACTCATGTAGTGCAAACTTAAAAGAGAGCATATGTCTGTGGTAAGAAGTAACATCAAAATTATTTCACATACTTGCAGACAGACCTCGTGGAAATCCCATGTGACAAGACAGATCTCCTGTTTTCCAAAATTCTGCTTTGCATTAGTCACTCACCACTTCTGAGAACACCAAAGAATAATTAGTCTTCCTAAATTTTACATCAGCCAATGCAGCAAGGGGAGAGTCATCCTTTTCCTCTCTCCTGGCCTTTCCAGTACTTAAAAATATTGTTACAAGTCACTGAATGATAGAATAGAACTGTTAAATTGGAATGCTGGTCCTGGAAACTGCATCAGGATTTTTAATTTTCAATAAGCATATTTCTAAAAATTTACTGCATGCGTGTTTGTTCGCATGATTTAGGTGATTTTTATTTTCATATCAGTTCACAATTTTCCACAATTGCTTTAAATTGGTTTCAATTTGACTTAGGAACAACATCCCAAAACATACAAACAAACCAACTCCAACTAAAAGTTGCATATGTAATATTATACAAATTTGGAAAGTGAAAATATTTTTGACACCCATTTAAAAATTATTTCAGTCACCAACAGGCTTTCAGGATTGTTTCCACTAGTCAATTTTATTTATCAGTGAACCGTAGCACCATCAAATGTTATTTAGAACATTGCTAATCTCTGTTTGAATGTAGCTCAACTCCACATACAAAATGGGACTGTGACCTGTACTGGATGGGTCATGTTTGCATTTTACCTGCCAAGTACTGAAAACCTCCAGGGTGGAAGAGCCAGGATGTCTGTTGGAAACCAGCTCAGCACTGCACTGCCCTTCTGGTGACAAGATTTTTTTCTGTATTTGAGTTTCCAACCCACTTCTCATACTACATCTGAGTTTGATGCTACTGAGAAGAGCTTGGCCCCATCATTTTTGAAATTCCCCTTCAAAGGAATGCAGAGCCATTTGTTAGAGGAAACAAGTCCAGATCCCTTCATTTCTGCTCAAGGCTGGTGTGTTCTAGGCCCCTGATCATCCTGCTGCCCCTCGCTGGCTCTTCTTGAAGAAGATATGCCCAACTGCAGCATCGCCAGTGCAGCCTCACCAGTGCTGCACAGAGCGTGGAGAATAACTTCCCTCAAATTCTGTTCTGTTGCAATGGCAGCAGCAATTGTAAGCCATAATTATAAATGTGAAAATATATAATTTCTTACAAATAGTTATAATAACTCTGATAGAAAGTTTTAATTAGATTGAACAGGAAGAGAGTTGAAGCAGAAACCAGATCCTCTTCACAAGGAGTACTTGGCTTGGTCCAGTAAGTAATTAGGACCTAAATGCTTAACTACTGGGTAGGTTTATTCACTGAGGAACCCAGAGTATATGCTACAAATACTGCCATGAATACCATGTAACTGACAAGACAACCAGAACTCAGACTCAGATACATGACTGTAGCAGGAAACATCAATGATACTATAAAAATCAAGATAAATAAGTTCCATTCAACTTATTAAAATTTTCTTTGCTTTTTTACAATAGTTTCATTGGTAGTGAATTGATACCTACAAGCACTAATTTAGTTCTTAAAATACAAAAAAATCAAATATAACATCGAATCTATTTGCCACATAATCACAAGAAGTATCATAAAATGAATGCAATTTCAATTACATGAGTATTCATAGTCTGAGATTTTGTTATACATTAGCTGAGAATGTGCAGCAAATCTAATCAAAGAGCAGCAATAAAAAGCATGGAAGATTAATTAGATTTTCAATTTGAGTCCCAGAAATTCAGGGTCAAAAGAACTCAAAGTATCCTCTTTACTCATGTCAGTCTTTTCTTTCATGCTATATTAATTCCTCAAGGTAGCTTGTTGTTATTTTAAAGTAATAATTTCATGTAGTTGCTCTGCTATGTAAAAGAAAGAAAAAACAAATTAGTATAACTTCTCTTCACTGTACTTAAATTCAATACTAAAATGTTACCTCTAGATAGAGAAGAAAGGCAAGGTTTGCTGAAGTTATACTGCCCTGAAAAAGAGGACAGAGAGATTATGATAATGGAAAACTAATACTTTAATGAAGTTACTTACTCTTCATATGTCACACTAAAATGATCTACAGGAGAAGTAATGAAACTGTATTAGATTTGGCAGACTTACATTTGAACACTAACTACTATCTTGATAAACTTTTCCTATGAACTTTGGGAAGACTTTTAGGCATACCAGTTCCTGTCTTAATTCAATTTGTCCTCCTCATAAAAGAAGAAAATGAAGTAATTAACAAATTCAAACAAGTTACCACAAAAGTGATAAAAGTACTCTGAACTCTGCAGGCAGTAGCAGTACATTGTAATGATATAATTTCCCAATATCCTATTGTTTTCCCAGCATGTTAAAAAGTAAGGGTTAAGGTAGGTAAGGTAGATAATTATGTTCATTGGTGTTAATGTAGAATGCTGAAGACTATTGTCTTACTCATTCCTGACATATTGCCTCTTCTATATTTTTCTCCATTTCTTTAGACATCTAATGCTGATAGATATTATTGTATGCTTCCTTGCAGTTGACAAAAATATCTAAATTTTAGGAGTGATGAAGAATGTGAGCGTGCACTGCCTGATCTTAAGCCTTTGAAAATTTCTATTAGTCATCACATATGAAAAAAATGAAAGGCTGATTTCATGTATTTTATGAAGTTGCTTCAATGCTCTTTGGAATTTCAGAATATTTCAAGAATGAGCATAGAATTCTGGAAAATAAGACTTAGACTTTTGGAGACTCATTTAAGAATGTATGCTGCTAAAAGTTCTGGGCTCATGTCCTTTCTGTGCATTGCCAGAACACAAATGTATGTTTGTCTTCATCTCAATCATTTCTAGGTACATAAATAATTTTTTGGCAGCTTTGTCTCATTCAATCATTCTTAACAGGAAGCAGCCTTCATTGCAATGTATTGCTCAGCAAATGGTACAGACTTGCCATAATTCACACCATGAGTGGGCTTCAGTCACAAATTGTTGAGATCAGAAATGTATCTCAAACTGGTGCTCGAGAGACAGGTTCTGAGTTTTTGGCTGGTTTAGAGGATGAAAAATAAATACATATAAACAATATGTTCTCCATGGTTACAGGTTGTGTATTTTCAGATGTAATTTTTTTTTCTCAATATGGAAGTTTTCTTTTTTTTTGTATAATGATTTGTTGTGTTAATACTATACAGTATAGTACTATATATATATTATATATTATGTTGTGTTAATACTATTATAGTACTAAACTATCATTATTATAGTATTATAGCATTATATTATAAGTATTATAGTACTAAACTATACCTGATATTGATTCATGGAGTTTCATTCAGAGAAGTGTTCTTGGGAGAGACTTTTGAAGGTCATCT
>VZRM01003197.1:178649-348165 GCA_013397955.1 Grantiella picta
AAAGAAAAGAAAAGAAAAGAAAAGAAAAGAAAAGAAAAGAAAAGAAAAGAAAAGAAAAGAAAAGAAAAGAAAAGAAAGATAAGAAATAAGAGCAGATTGTGGAAGGAATGATGTCACCATTCTAGGATACAGCAACAAGTTTTGCTTGTTGCAATTTCAATGTCCTTTGGTCGAAGTGATTTGTCTTGGTTTGTTGGGGTGGGGCAAGTCCCTGAAATATATAGCTCAGTAGAGCTAGAACATGGGTTCAGGTTCAGCTGGGAATGCCCAAGTACCTCCCCTCAGGGGGGAAGTTTTACATTGTCCAATGCAACACTGTGGATCTTCCGCAGTGCTCTGGTGGAAGGCCCCAGAAATGAGCCTGGGGGCACTTTGGCGGTCATTGGTGGTTGCAAATGCTTTATTTGACCAGTGATAAGTGTATGAGCAGTTGCTTCCTTTCCCACAGTTTGCCACAGAGTAACTTTTGTAGAGAATTAATCAGGAAGGGCTAACCAGATCTCAGCTGGAATTAGCTCCATCCTATTGATCCCTTCCCGGCTTCTCTCAAGTTCCTGCTGTGGTGCCTTATCTTATGGCAAATCTCTCCTTTGTCCTTGACAATGTTCGAAACAAGAAACTGTACTCTTTAACTCCTGACACCAGGAGCTAAATGTGTCCAGATGGCTTTTGGGTATCACCAAGGATGGAGACCACAACATATCTGGGCAACCCCAGCCAGTGCTCAGTCACACGCATGGTAAAAAGTGTTTCGTGAAATTCATATGGAGCCTCCTGTGTTTCAGTTAGTGCTCATTGCCTGTCACTGGGTTCACCAAAAGCAGCCTGATTCTGTCCTTTTGCACTGTCCTTTTGCGTATTTGAATGTGTTTGTAAGATCCCCCCGAGCCTTCCTTTCAATGACCTAAGCAGTCCCAGCTGTTTAGCTGATTTTTACCTTTTGGGACACTGTATCCAACACTCCCAAAGTTTTTTTTTTTTTACTTTTAGTTCAAAGTACAAAAAATATTATAGCCATCTGAAATGCATTACTTGAGACTTTCATGCTTCGATATATGCACATAATATTAGTAATTACTTTACAGGTCTTTTCATACATCTGAATTTTTCCAATCAAAATGGAGGCTGTTCACACAATTTCACATCACAAATTAAAATCTCACAGCAATATTACAACTCCACCTTAATTTCAATCCTTCTATTGCAGGATATTAATTTTATGATCATTTAATTTAACATTTTTGAGTGGGCCTACTGATACTGCTATTGTATATTTAGTAACATGTTTCTTAGCTGTGTTAGAAAGTTTCTGTCTGGCTGATTTTGGTATCAGATGGTCCCTGTCAGTCCCTTCCAAATCAAAATATTCAGTGATATTCCTTATATGACTTTCTAAAATAAATACATAAACGTAAACTTTGAGGTTTAAGTAAAAAAATTATTTGCATTTTGAATGGATTAATTTTTGGTGTTGACTTCCTCGGGGAAAATTTGAAGTTCAAAGCAGAGTGATGTTCAGTGAAAGTAATAAAATGAATATCACAGAATATTTTGAGTTCTGGATAGAAATTTACTAACACAGTTTTGAGTATTAGAAAGCAGATATTCTTTATTACAGAATGCTGGTAGTTCAGGAGATCCTTCCTTCTTGAAGTGCCCCGGGCATCAAGTGAACAGAGTTTATATCAGAAACACAGATTACATATACATTAGCTATCCCCACTTTGATTTTGTTTGACATATTTCCACCCCTTGTCAGGAGTGTGGTGACCTTATGTGTTCTTATGTGGTTGCCTGGGGTCTGTCTTCAATGTCTGGTGTCCTTTTTAGATAGCTATTCCTGGACCCTCTCTTTTGAGTAAGCACAATATCATTGTTTTGCATAACTTCTGCTTTGTCAGGCTTTCAGAGCTGAGCTGGCATGCTGCTTGCATTTTGCATTTTTGTTTGCCTAAGTTACTCACTTTATCTATTTCTACAAGGCTATTCTGTTCTGTTCTACTGTCCCCGATAAGATTAAAATGTTGTTTTGTTCTACTATCCTTTTGCTATTCTGTTCTACTGTCCTTATCACAATGAGTTCAACTCGTAAGTGAATGGCCTATACAGGGATTGAGCCCACAACCTTGGGGTTAATTAGCACCATACTCTGACCATCTCAGCTAATCTTGTGTGAATATGATGTGTTTAGGCTGCAAGGCAGTGGAGGAAATAAATCAAACAACACACAAACCCCAAAGTGTGTTTCTATGGCACCTGTCAGAAAGGGAAATGTCAGTGTTGTAAACAATATGGATTTAAAGGAACTCTTTGCTTAGAAAATACATGTGACATATGTGTTATCTACAACTGTGGCATCCAAAATGTCATCTCAAGTGACCGGCTTGCTCCCAGTATTACTTCAAATGATGCTGGAAAACTTGCTTGTTTTTCTTTCCAGGTGTTTTCCTTTGTGTTACACACCACAGGGGCAGTGGGCAACGGCTCAGAGACCCAAAGGACATCAGGGACCAGTGGTGTCTCTCAGGAGTCTGTATGGAATCAGTACTATTTAATGTCTTCATTAATGGCACACGCAAACGGATCAAACGCACACTAAGCAAATTTGCAGATGACACCAAGTGGAGCAGTGCTGTTGGGACCTCGACAAGATCAAGAAGTTGCCCGTGGTTTGAGAGACCAAATCCGAGGTGCTGCATCTGGGTCGGGCAACCTCCAGCACCAATCCAGGCTGGGGATGAACAGATCCAGAGCAGCCCTGGCAGAAGGACTTGTCGGTGCTGTGGGAGAGAGGCTGGACATGCCCTGGCTGTGTGCACTGGGAGCTCAGAACCCCCGTGTGCTGGGCTGCAGCCAAAGCCCCGTGGGCAGCAGGGCAGGGAGGAGATTCTGCCCCTCTGCCCTGCTCTGCTGAGACCCCACCTGCAGTGCTGCATCAGCTCTGGGCTCCCAGCACAGCAAGGACAGGGAGCTGCTGCAGCCAGGCCAGAGGAGGAACCCAGGTGATCAGAGGGATGGAGCAGCTCTGCTGGGAGGAAAGGCTGGGAGAATTGGGATTGTTCAGCCTGGAAAAGAGAAGGCTTTGGGGTGACCTAATTGTTGCCTTCCAGTACCTGAATGAAGCCTACAGGAAAGAATGGATAGAGACTATTTACAAGGGCCAGGACTGACAGGACAAGGGGCAACAGTTTCAAACTGAAAGAGAGTAGGTTTAGATTAGATATTTGGAATATTCTTCCCTGTAAGGGTGATGAGGCACTGGCACAGGTTGCCCAGAGAAGTTGTCTACTCTTCAGCCCTGGAAGTGCTCAAGGCCAGGTTGGATGGGGATCTGAGCACCCTGGTCTAGGTGTCCGTGCCTGTGGCAGGGGGGTTGAAATGAGATGATCTTTGAGGTCCCTTCCGATCCAAACCAGTCTGTGACACTACGATTCTGCGACTACAATCCTTTGACACCCATTATGTGGCCAGTAGAATAAAAGTCATCACTCAGATAATCCATAGTATTTTCTTTTCCTTTTAAATAAACAGTTTGGAAGTATTAAGTATCAACATTTGCGGATATATGAATTAGAGATGTGGATATATACACTAGAGAAAAGAGTAGTTTCTTTAGGAAGGGATTTTGGATTTTATTTTCTCACACACCCCTCAGTGTTCATTTAAAATTGTGTTTAAGAGTCACTTAACAAATTCAGAAATCTATAGAGTTGTAAGGTGATTTTTAAAAAATTGGTGACGGCTTTCAATAAAAACTAAGAGAAAAATTTGTATCTACTGAACACATGTAACAAGTTCAGGCAACCATATCAAACTCTGCAGATGCTCAAAACATTTCAGTTAAAAATTCCATATGCTTGTTAGTTCAAAAAGAGAAGTAGAGAAAATAGTTGAAACCTCCCATTCTCATGAGCAAGATTGTGTCATGTTTGCTGTTTTAACATTTTAAAACAAAATGGACAACTTTTCTGAGATAAACCCATTTCATTTCCAAGGCATGTGCCTTAGAATCCTCATTGCCTTTCCTTATCTATATATGTTTCCAAACAGAAAGAATTTTTATGGTCTACCCTGGAAATCACTTCGCAATTGTCTCAAAGCACTCTTCTAAATTTGTCCAGACACTCCAAATAATTTTTGGTTTTTTTTTCTCTCAATGAAGTTGATGTTACCATCTGAAACACTTCCCCCTATGTACTAATCAAAGAAGTTTTGTGAATTTCACCACCAACATAGGCAAAGAGAGAGGGAAAGTTTAAAAAAGATTTGAAAAGGAAAAAGCAAGCACTGCTCCAAAGCACTTATTTTAACATAGAATGGAATTCAAAAATAGTTTGTGCTTTCATAGGTTTCTTTCAAGATAGCATTTGAGAATTCTGTTCTCTTTAAGCATACAAAAAGTTAAGATGGAGTTCAGGCAAGACAGGATGCTGTCCATCATTGAAATCACAAACTTTAACATTCAAGGCATGTAATTAAGTATTTAGTCCTGCATGTATAGAATCACAGAATCATGGAGTCTGTTGGGCTGGAAGGGACCTCAAAGATCATTCAGTTCCAGGTGCCTTGCCATGCACAGGGATACTTTTCACTAGACCAGGCTGCTCAAAGCCCCATCCAACCTATCCTTGAACATTTTCAGTAATGGGGCATTCCATTGATGGCCCATTCTTTGGGCAGCCTGTGCCAGAGCAGGTACATAGATTTTTTCCAGTAAGAGCAGGTGTCATGACAGCGACAGAAATTTCTGCTGTATTCTTCAAATTAATTTTTTTTTAAATAATTCAAGCAAAATAAATTGTCAACACCTCTGTTTTACTGTAAAATCTTAAAAGTTCTGAACAAGCTGAAATATGATATTGCAAAAGACTGGTTCAAACTGCAACCATCTTTTACAGACCTGGCGTGGATTGCAGTGGGGTTGTTTTGGTTCCAGTTTTGAACTGCATTCACTGTTACCGTTTCTACTTTTGAGATATGTCAAGAATCCCCAGGAAAAGGAGTCGGAAATGATAATGTAGCACTCTTGATATTTCAAATGTCAAGAGAAAGAAGAAAAGTTTGAATGTATTATTATGTCTTAGTGCACTTCACATCTCCTCCAGACGCTACAGTTTAACAAAGTAAACAATTCTATTTACTCTGCCAGTGCTTCTCAAGCTTTGTAGGTAAAGATAAAGGTCAGAGACCATAAAATCTCAATTATCAAGGTCTCAATCAATCTCAAAAAATCTCCCAGTAATTGAAATGGAGTTACTATTAATTAATAAAATTACAGAGAAACTTTAAATTATTTGCTACCTTCTTGTTAAGCCTTAGAAAGATTGCTTTCCAACTTATGTTGAGTCAAACCATTACGTCTTTTATTCATGTTTATATCTCTTAGGAGCTTAGGAAACCAAAGGCATAAAAAGGGCATATGACTTTTAAAGAGATATTAACTGAGCACTCTTCCTGAGATTTTTCAATGTGAGTTTGTCATTTCTGATAAGATTTTTCAAACACAATATAAAACCTTGTGAAATCATATTCAGTTTAAGGACTGTCTTTTTTCAATTTATATAATATACCATCAGATTATTCCAAAAGAAAGCTTAAGAAATAAACCCTATTTTATTGAAAAAGTCTGACTCAGAAAAATGCTGCTGTTTGTGAAACCTCCTCGAAAACTAGGACTTGGTTCTATTCAATTGCTTCTTTTTGAAAATCAATACAGAATACACACCACCTGCTAAATCTTTTATGATATGGGAAATACACACAGAAAAAAAAAACAAATAGAAAAAAACCCACAAGAAATCAGAGAAGAAAATTACCTGAATATGTTGCCTGAGGCAATGGTTGAGGTAGTCAAAGTTCCCTCTTTAAAGCAGAGACTATATTTATTTTTTGGTTGTGTGCATATATAGAGACAGACTGCTCTAAGGATTATATATTTTGCTTGAAAATGTCCTTGAGCTGTCATTTAACAGATGCAACTCTCAAAAATATTCACTACCTGAGCCCATTAAATTCACTGGGGAAAAAATTCAGAACCACTGATACATTATCAATGGTAAAAAAAAATTAAGGCAGTGCAGTTATTTCAAAAATTTTATGTAATTATTTTGAATTGTGTGAAAGGACTATTCAGCTTTTATTTATTATATAGGGACTACTATAGGCAAATAGACTCTGAAAAAAAAATCACAATAGTATACTTTAAAAAAAGTTATATTGTTGGTTTTGGTCTGTAATCAAAGTTAAACAGAGATCTTAACCTCTGGCACTTATGTGCCTTAATTACTCCTCATCATAACTAAATAATATCCCACAGACCTTAAAACCACAGAAGTAATATATGACTGAACCATGCTGTTACTCCAACCCTACGGATTTTAGTTTTTTGTCATGCATCTTCAAACTGGGCACTGATTCTATATCCATTTTTGAGTCACAGCCTGAAAACCATTTTCTAAATTTGTTTGCCTTAAAAATAATGAAAATCAAAGCTATACTCTCATTAACAGGAATGCAAAGCTGAAACTGATGCTTTTATGTATTTTTGAATTATTTTATGTTCTTAATGCATTCTAAAAAATTAGACTTGGCACTACTGAAATATTATAAATATTATCATAATATTTATTATTATTATTAATAATAATAAAGATAACTACTATCAGGCTAGTAAGTAACAGCTATAGATTCAACAATCCGTGAGGAAATGGGAGGGCCTCATTTAATGGTTTTAATTCTGTCCTAAAAAAACTGAGAAAAGAGGTTTCACCTGGTTATCTGTGTAAGATTCATGGTTGTCTCTCATTAAAATTTCAAAGAATTTCAGAGGTAACAGAAAAAATTGGTTTTTCTAGGAAAATGTCTCTGAAGCAATTGCAGCCCACCAAGTTTTGTCACAGACATTTTTCAAGGGACAAGTCATCTGTAAGTCAAATACCTTTAGGGGTGTGATTTTTTGAATGGATAAGATGGTGGATAATTTCAGCCTGTGCGTATGAAACAATAATGTAGCTACAATTATTTTAGATCTTTAGGCCGTTAAATCTTAAAAAGGAATGTGTAGGCACCTGAGGAGCAAAGCTGTAAGAAAGCAGCTTGAAAGCTTTGGCTGTAGGCTTTGAGACAAGCTTTTGAACCCTGTGAAAGACTCAGTTTGATATCAATACTCTTTTTATCAAACCTTCTGGATATGGCTTTCTTCCCCTAGTAGGGAAAAACACTTTGGCAATTGCTCAACTTTTAGCAAATATTTAAATTACCAAGGCTTCACTGTGCTCCCTGAATAGGAAAGCATCTCTAAAATGGAGTTTTCAAGCTCAGTCATTTGGAGAGCACCTTCTTCTTCTTTCTTTTTCTTGTCAATTTTAACAACCCAGATTAAATTCCATTTGGTGAATGCTGTTAATAGAAGAGAAAGCACTCTTAATAATGTATATTGGTAATAAATAAGATCCTTACTCATTCTTCCTGACACAGTATGACAATAGCTGTTTTAAAGGATGAAGAGACTGCCAGTTTTAAGGAAAGAGGAATGAGGTTGGAAAAAACTAATTTTAAAAATTATCTTGTACACTTGATAATTTTTTAAGTGTGAGTTATTATTTGAGAGGAGGTCAGTGAGTTTCACCAGACTAAAATCTTATCTGATATGAGGATTAGTCATTGCCAACAAGGCCAAGTATCCAACAATTAAATGAGACAAGCTAAAGCAATGTTCATTTCACAAATTTACTAATTTACTTTTTAATTTCCAATAACTATGTTACATATTCTTGAAGAACAGAAATATGTTACATCTGAGATAAAAACCCACTATATTTTCACTTGCTTCCTAAGTGGTAGCTGCACAGAATTTTGGACTCTCCCAGTCCACTTATATTTTATGATGTCCAATCTCTGCACATGTTATTTTTAATCCAATCTTTAATTAACTCTTTAGAAGAGTTGGTTTTCTTAATGGTTATCAACATTTATTTGCCTAAAGAAAATGAACATATTATTTTTATCCCCTTCACAAATCTAAATCCATTATTTAGATAAAATCAAAAATATTATATATTAATAGCAAAACAGACTGTGCATAAGCCAATGATTTAGCTTAGTCTTTAGTGGGTAAAAATGGAATTGTTTCAAAATGCAAACAAAAAGAACCAAAAACCAAGCAAACAAACACACAAAACCACCCCAAAACCACAGTTATTCTGTAAAAGAACTTTCAAAAAAATCCATGCTTATTTTTTGCGTAAAAGTTACATAAAACCTGTGAAAATTCTTGCAATGTTTTAGTTCTCAAAAATGTTTTGATTCAGTGAAAACTAGTTAAAAATTGTTTAAAATAGGACCTTTTTTATCAATTTGGTAATCACTGATGGAAGGAAGAGTGTTTCATGTAAAATGGTTCTGACAAATAATGTGATTCCTACATGATTATGATACCAAATGAGTCATTGAAAGTTATTTTATAGAAACAAGCAAAGAGAGACTGACACACTTTAAGTTCTGTAAGGTTGTTTCTCCTACTAGTTAAAATATCGAGGTTGTAAAGTTTCCCTGTTTTCATGATGCTTCCATATATTGTTATATACACACATTAACATACTTATAATATTTATTTTTATACTGACTTTTTTTTCGTTTGTTCCATGGGAAACAAAATATATTTGTACATAATTTTGAAAACAAGCTCCAAGAACTTCAATGGTTTTCTTTTTCTTGTTTTGTGTAAATCAGACATAGGAGGCACTTCCTTCTCTTTCAGGAAACAAGAGTTTCTTTTCCTTATCCACCACATTTTATCACCCACTGTGTATTCTCCTGATATCTCATCCCAAATGCAATGAAGAAACTCTCAATCAAAATGTGCAACAATTGGGTCTGTATTTCCATGATAAGAATGAAATACAATCCTTGTAGCTCAGATAATTAAGAAGAAACTATTTGCTGAGTTTTGGAAAGATTTCAGGATGGTGACTCAAAGAATTCATTTGTCTTCCTGAAACCAAATTTTACTTTTCTCAGAGCAAAAAGCCTCTAACCAGTCCTAACTTAACAATTAAAAAGGTTAATTTTAGCTTTTTTTGGTATTTCCTGTCTTCTCATGTGAATTATTTTTTACCATTGTAGATAATTCACGTATCACACCTAAAGATTTTCCACCCTTCAACTTAACGCTTTTAAAGCAATTTGCCAATAGGAAAATAAATAACAACAAACATACCCTCTATGAAAGTGACTCTTTTCATAAAACATGAGTATCCCTGAATTAATTTTATTCTTATTATCTTAAGACAAGACCTGTATCATCAACCATCAGAGAGTGATCACTTAGTGAGTAACCTAAAGAAATAAAGGTATCTGCAGCATGTGATAATTGACAGAGAAAAGACAGAAGGACACTAGTATTTTTTATTACCTGATAGTCATGTAATCCTGTTTTGGGCTGAAAGACTTTGTCCTAACACTAAGCCTAATTGTGACTCCTTAGGACTCAAAGTGATTTAAGAAGAAGAAGAAAAATAGCATGGTATGTGTCAGGGAGTAAAAAAAAATAGTCTCACTTGAAAGGAAAAGGGATCTTTAAAAGTAGAAAATACTGCTTCTATTATAAGCAGTGATTAAAATTTCAGCTATGAAACCAATTTTTTTTGGATAAAAACAGAAGCAAATTCAATGGAAAGAGAAAGCATCAGATCAGTGAGTCTACAACTTTAAGTACCTTCATAGACCCATAGTAGAACCACTAGTGATGGAAAACTCTCATTTGTTTAATGACCCATCCTCCTTGATCTTGAAAGACAGTGCATTTTCTACACCAATAAGTGATAAATTCAAATATTAAGGTTTAAAAAAGGAGTGAAATTTAATTGTCTGCACCTGACATCTAAGTTTTTTAGATTGTCAGTGCTTCTTTTATTGTACCTTGAGCAAAATTTCCACTCCTTTCTTCTGCCTTTTGAACAAAGACCTTTAATTTACCCATTTTCCAATTTTAATTTTAAACTTGTCTTCGGTGTTACTGACTAGCATTTGACACTTTTTTCCTTAGAATAATAAGTCTCTGAGATTTCAACAAAGAAAACAGGGGTTTATAAGTTGGGTTTTTCCTCCCTCAATCCTGTCATAGTGTGTAGCATATGTCACATATTAGAAATTATACAACTGGAAAAAAATGAATTATTTAAAGCTGGAAGATAGCTACAATAAAGAACAAGTCTATTTTAACAGGACTCTGAGAGTACTCTTACATGATTTTAAGGCAGTCAGGAAGTCATACATATAAATAGTATAGGAAAATACATTGTGTAGTAGGGAATTTGGGACCCTTCTGTCCATTTTCTCCCTGTAAATGTGAAGCTGGGATTGCAAGATCACAGTCGTCCCCTAAGAGAAATTCTAGCAGAGATTCCAGGCTTGATTCTGCCATAGGGAGGTTAGAGGCAGAGCAGGGGATGGCAGGATGGCTCTGCAGGTGGCATTTCTCTGTAAGACATCCTTACTTGTGCTGGACAGGTAAGAAATGCTCTAAAATTACAATTTCTTTCAAGAAAAAATATACTTTTCCCTAGGGTGATATAGATATCAAGAAGTAGTCATTATGTATCTGTAGAGGTTACCTAGATATTTTCTGGTATTATTTCATCAAAAACTGCCAAAAGATGTAGCTCTTCCCACCCTGGTCCTGATGCAATTTTTATTACTTTATTCCAATATAAGTCTGTTTTGAACTTTTGAGTCTCTGGTCAGATATAAACTAATATTTCCCTTTACTGTGGTATTACAATGTATTCCTTTGTTGAAGGTAACATTTTCTTTGGTAGTTATTTGTACTCAGAAATCATTGCTCCATGACAGATTTCTTGGGCATCCAACACACATTCATTGGCAAAGTTATCAATAGTAGCATATGATCTGAAAACTGATAGAAGTCCATAGGTGGAAAGTTATATTTTAATATGGTTTTGATTTGTTTACAGTTGAAAATTACACTACTTTAGGAATAGCAAATTGAAAAGGAAGTTGCAGAATATGTCATGAGGAAGTAGGAATCATAAATACTAATCAGGACTTCCTTTTCCTTAAAAATACTGGATTTTTTATAAAAATACTGGAAAAGGAAATTGGCTCATTTTTCTCATTGTATTTCATACCATCTGGTATACAACAATGTACAGTTAATATTAACACTCAGAAACTCACAAAAGAGCTCCCCCAAACCATCAAAATGAACGAATGCCTCGTGTCCTAATTGCCTAAATATTGCAAGGTACAAATAATTGAAGCTGGACAGCCAAATCCTTGTGTTGTCAACAAAAAGGAAGATATCTTAGCAGAGATCCTGGAGACTTGAATGCAAATAGAGAAAATAAGCTCTGACCTCTGGAGAAAGACATTTGTGCCAGTTACAAAGCACCAAAGACAGAAAGGGGTGACCTGGATGGCCTGGACCTCTGTTGTACCTCTCCTGTGAGATAATGAGAGACTTCACCATCAAGGTTTCACAGCTTCCATAACCATTATAAACTAAAATTTCAAAAGGGATGTAGAGAATATATCACCCAGCTGCAACTGACTGTCAACAGCGTTGAGCTCTTTCAACACCTCCACATGCTCACTACTCAGGAGCCAACAATAAGCAACAATAAATTTGTATGTGGAGATTCCTTTTTTTCCTCCATTTGAAGAGGTTGCCCAAGATTATTTTTGAACTGCATATACTCCTTTAGACTGCACTGTTACTGTTTCATTGAAGTTGAAAGGATATGCCACTGTTTATTGTAAAAAAAATATACAAGTCAGGAAGACAGTGAAAAGTTATTTCAATTTATGCTTTCATTGCTTATTAAACACACCACAAACCCTCCTATTTCCCACTGAAAAGCCACAGTCTGTTTCACGGCACTTTGTTGTTTCTTTTCAAAGTTGTCTTGAGGACACATTGCACTGTGACAACTCAAATCACGTTGTATTCCTTGTACTCTGCCAAGAAGTATTAGAGAGGATAAGGAAATGTGACTCTAACAGCTTGAGAAAATGTCACGATGAGATAGAGCTCAGGAGATCACGCAAATATTGTCTCAAACATTAAAAAAGGATTCTGCATTAAATGTACTTTCGCCCCAAAGCTTTAATGAGTTTAGGACTTCTTTTCTATTAACTGTCAATTATATTAATACTGTAAAGAACAACATGTGACTGTGCTGCCAGGAATTGAAATGCATGGAATCAAAATCTTCCTGTTGCTCTGGCTCCACAACGACATGCTCCAGATCAAAGTGTCACACTCTGAAGGCATTTTCATACATTAATATCGTACTTTTGAGTTCCTGGGAAGTAACACAAAGGCTTTTCCGGGTGTGCACAGTGCACATCTGCCACGCAATAACTGGTGTGGAACAAAGGGGAAACATTTTTCTAAGTAATATGGGACTTCCTGGATCTCAATGCAAAGAGGCAGTACTATACAAATTTCAACAGTTCTTTTGATGCCTGTAATCTTGCAAATGTGTGTAAATGTTAGTCTGGATTGTGTATTGTTCAGGAGAAGAGGTGTACACTCTAATGTACAATTTAATTTCCAGCTGGGTCTAGAGCACATAAATATTTAATTTAAATAAATATTAAAATAAACCCCCAAAGCAATATAGAAGAAATAAAAGATGTTTCCTTGAAAAGGTTTGCAGCCAGGTAAGTGAGACTATTTTGAAAATTTTGGAAAGGAAGAAGCTACATTTAATTTCATAGTAGAGTGCTGAAAAATTACATATAATTAATGAATGTTTTCCTTGAATGTTTTAACCTTTCTCACAGTTAATTTAAGTGATTTTAACAATGACAGACATCACAATAACACATGGGTATGGTTGTTTGCATGAATTATATTTTTATGGATTTGTATTTATAGTTTTTTTGCCCTGCTAGTGTTGCAGTGAAAAAGTCATGATTGAGATGGCATAAAATTACCTTGAAATTGAACCTACACTGAATTTGTCAGTTGCTGGTGGATTTGATAATATTTGAGAGAAATAATCTGCGCTATTCCAAAGGTGAAGAGTAATTTTAGCCAGTGGACAACTTTCTCCTAAGGGCTGAAAAGCCAACACATCCATCTTGGCAGACGTGAGCCCATTCTATTGCTTCTATGAATAACCAGTGTTAGTTACTGAGAAAAGCATTTATTTTAGCAAGCACACTCATAGCGATTTCAGTGGACTACCACGTGATACTGTTTTAATACATTAAGTGATATCAAATAATATCCAGCTGAATGAAATTTATACATCAAAGCTAAAACCAAAAAAACCCACAACTTAGACCTTTCAATTCAAAATAATTCAGAAGACAATATANTATAGTACCCAAATTGAAAATTCCCTGGAAAAATAGAAGAGTATGCACATCTTAGGCTTCAGAACTGTGTGAATCATGACTGAAGAGTCCCTGGGGAAATGAGTGGCTTTTGCAGCCCAAACATTATAACATCAGGCAAACAAACATGCTCCACTGGTGGTTCGTGGGAAGACACACTCTTTGTGAGCAGCTCATGCTCTGGCTGTGGGACACCTGTATCCAGCCATACCTCATAAATCATCAAGTAAACCTCAAGCCAGAATGGATTTATATGAAAATGTTTTATATGTTTGTTTGGGGTACAATAATAAGATTTAAGTCTACATCATGCAGAAAATCTGATATTTCGCTTCAGTAATATTTTTCAAAGAAAATTTCTTCTCTCCTAATCTTATGATTAACAGAAACTAGCCAGACCAGCCACATCAGTAAAGATAAGCACAGAGCCTAGTTTGCAGTTATCTCTATAATGTGACTTCACTGGAATATTAAAGCATAATTTTCACAACAAGAAATCAATTGGTTTATTTCATGCAGTACATATAAAGTACACTAATCTAAAAGATCTTTATAGAAGTCAAAAAATACGTAAAAAATATTTTAAAAGTAGTCTGTATTTGAAATATGAACATACTTCAACTGATTTTGAAATATACTTTAATAAAGAAGCCCTTTTCCACAGGTGAACTTTGTGAATACTATTGTTCCAAACTGAGCTCACTGAGACCCCCTTTTTTGTATATATGTACTGACTTTGGTTGTAAATGTTCAGGCAGTTTACCCGCAACAATTTCTCAACTATCTCGTACCCATGTAACCCCAGTTTGGCTTTTGCAATAGGATTTCATATGTAAAGTCATTCTTCTGTAGAGTTCATACATGTGATTTAAATACTTTAATGCTTTTTTGATGCTTGTTTAGATGCAGAAAATAGTTAACTGTTTCAAAAATCTCTTATAAGGGGTAAATGAGCAGCTAACTAATATGCATCACTAGCTCTACAGAGATTCCAAAGTTATTTGAAGATTGTCAGTGTGTTCCTATGTACTTTGAAACTTGAAACAGTCATTATAAATGACAGCATAAATACCTTCTCCTTAACCATGTATTCACTTTGCGCAACCAATTCCTTCTTTGAGGCTAGAATTTCTCATTTTCACCTTCGATGTTGATAATTAAATGCTTTTGTGTTGTGTGAGGCAAAAGTATAATACAAACAAGGGTAAAGATCAGAGACAATCAAGTGTTGATAGACTTCTCTTTTGACTGAGATTTCATTCAGTGACTTCAGAGAAGTCTGATCTACCAAAAGACCATCAAAACAGATGAATTGGAAAAATAATAAAGAATTTTTTTCCCACAAAGCTACTATTATTGTGGTTATTTCCATTCAATATACATGTCATATTTGAGGCATCTTTTGAGGGAAGAAAACCGGAAATTTATTGATTTTATTGCAATGGTTTTCCATTAGAGTCAAAGGGGCAAGGCTCTTGAACTGAGTCTTTCTTTGTTACAATTACTTAGACAGAGTAAAAACCTGACATTTTAAATATATCTAGTCCCTTAATTTTTGACCTTCTATGTTTTTATAAATAAGCCTTTCTATGTTATACAGTATTCTGTAAGAAATCTTTTGGCATAGTAATAATAAAAATAAAACCAACTGTAATAGAACATCAATTGCTGGACTTTTTCATTGCACAGTATCTATGGTGCCCCCTACTCTATTTGTATATTTGAATAATGTAAATTGAATTAAAATTGTACATTTTGTATGAACATCTCTTCAAGAAGATGATGTCCTATTTAGCTATTTTTCAGCCATTTTCAGGCTTTTATCTCCATGTAGCTAAATGATTTTTTTTTTAATTGTGATAGTGACAAAAATAAAGAGTGATGTTCAAAGTCTTGTCAATATGAAGACATTCCCTTGTTATTTTTAGTAAATATAATTTCTGTTTATTAGCCTATTAATTAACCCACAGGTTCTATCAAGGGAAAAATTGTATCTACTCCTCTTGACAGTGAGATAATTACAATCTTCCAATGAGACCTTGAGAAATTTAGGGTAAAGATGAGTGGCAGCTACAAGGTATGCAAGATAATGTAAAATTTCACATATCATTAACTGATATATTAGCACATATAATTCATTTAATATATCATTAGCTTAATATACTCCACAGTTTTCCCTTTTAAAAAAGTCATATATTATTCAAAATGAATTTGCATCTCCTTGTTTCTTCTATCATAGTCACAAATATTTTCCAGGCCAGTACTTTGGATGTTATCTTTAGAACTCTTAAGAGCTGTAACAAGTGAAACCTGAAGTATATAGATCTAAGAAAACAGGAATTTGAATAGTGACGACTGGTGTGTTTTCTCCTCTCTGTCCATATGAAACACAGAAATAAAAGTTTAACACATTCCGTCAGGATATGATTAGACTATGATGTTAGATCAAGCCTGGGACAGTTTTATATGATAAACACAATGTGTGTACAATCACAGATTGCTTTAAAAATTGTAGTGAACTCAGTGGGCTCATTTGCTTCAGATGAAAAATTAAACCTCATTATTTGCCAAAGTGCAACATTTGAATGCACATAAGATTAATCCACAAAAAAAATTAGGTGAACTTTGTTAACAGAACACTTAAGCAGAAAGGAATGTAAACACAGGAGATTGCATTCCTGTACAGAGCAACTGGCATTTCAGACACCCACAAAAGTGTGAGAGTTTGGTTAGTCTTCTGTGTTAAAACACACAAATCCACAGGATGACCGAGTTCCTCATTTGGCCCAGTGGAAAACAAATTTGTTTGTTACCTGATGACCATAATTCCATATAACTGCACATGAAATTTTGTGTTGTTTTCAAGGACAATTTTCTCTTGACGCATTCAAAGCAAATTGTTTTTACAGTGAACAATGTACTGAGATTCAACGGAAGTTTATTCAGTGTCGAGATATTTCTACTTTCAGAAATGATGATGTGCTCAGCTCCTAGGAACCTGCAGCACAATTTCTGCATCTTTTGGGGCACCTTAGGCTCTGTGTACTCAACACCACCACTTGTGATTCTGTGCATAGGTACCTGCTCTTCACAGAAGGACACTGCAGGTTTTGCATATTCCTGGAAGAAGGGGAACACCTGCATAATATTCTCAGGAACAAGGCACAAAACACACTCATGACAAAAATATGATGGCTGCAAAATGTTGAATAGTGCCACAACACTACAGTTCATTGTGCCAGTATACTTTTCTCCTTACAATACTTCACCCCATCTTTTCCCAAGTCATTTAATCACCTGTTTTGAATTCTGATAATCTACTTCAGTGTATTCTCAACGCTTCCTACCTTGGTGTCACCTGTAAATTGAAGAAACTTTGTTTCCTCACCCAGAGTGGTAAGAGTTTTCCAATGAAGCAAAGAAGAGTCAATCATTAGAGAGAAAGGGAAAACATGGAGTGCATGGGTAGGAGATCAGATCGGGCCTCTGCCACTGGAGGTCTTTTGAGAACAGATTAGAGAAACCCACCAGTTAAGAATAAACAATATTTCATTTTGGAAAATTTAGGTGGCTATCTAGATGCATGCTTCAGTAGTATCTTTCAGTCTTGCCCACTCACATTCTAAAACATCCTATGAAAAAGCCTAAATATACAATTCCAACTCTGGAAGCAAGCATGATGTACCATTGCATAGATGCTTGCAAAATTAGTAAAGTCTGAAAAAATCTTAAGATATTTTATGTTCACTTGGAAATGATTACAGATTGAATCCCCAGGAATGCCTGGCATAGTTTGAAGACCAAACACTTCAATGTAAAAAGAAAATTTCTGCAAAGCTTTTAAGCCAGTTTATCCATTTTACATCAAACTCCTCTCTTACATTGCTTATTGGACATATGTCACTCAAACCACTGTAGTTCTTTTACAAATCTACTTTACCAATAGATTTCATGTTACTGTTAGGAAATTTCACAAATTTTGTATTGATTGAAGTAACAGAGTATTTCTTTTAACTAATCAAAATTAATTTTGCTAGCTATTTTTAATGCTACAGGACCAAGCAATCTCCTGGCAACCTGTTTGATTAAATACCATATCTCCAACTATCAAAAATAAGACCATATATTTTTTTCCTCCACTAATTGGCAATACCATCTGGGAAAAAAAAAAATCTTTGTACATGGTTAATTAGTTACGAAAAATGACCAAAAAGGACAATAATTGAGCTGTCATCTGGTGTAGGTGTGTATGGGAATCGTTAACAACACATTCACCTTTTTCTGTATGCAACTTAAGAAAGCTTGAGCCAACCTTTCTACATGTTCTGAGAGGACAGTTGCAAAGAAAGCACAGAAAAAAGTAAGTGTTTTTAGCCCATCTAAAATAATTGCTGTGAACAGAGTCTGACTCAAACATACAAAGAAAACAAGATTATTTCTTTAAACAGTCCTTACTCCATGCATATTTAAGGTTTCATTACTGAGAATTCCTGCTAAAGTAGGATCTACATCAAAAACACATATGCTGCAAAATCAAAGCACAACTCTATCCATTAAAAAACCAATAGGTTTTAGTTGGCTGTCAGACCAAATTCATTAATCCCAAATTATCACAGACCTACTCATGAATCTAGTATGGATTTGGAAAAGTAAGTAATAGAACACAGACATGTAAGGGATTCTAACTTCAAGACTACATATGGCAAAGAATTCTGAATGAATTTGAAATTTCATTAAGATCTGTTCATTTAACTGCTTCCATGTAGACATTTTTATTAAGATCAAATTTCCTTAATGTGTTATAGTTCAGACACAAAGTCTCTGGTATTAAATAAACAATCAAATAAGTAAGAATTATCCCTTTTTATTTCAATGGACTGATTTTTCTAAACCTTAGGGTGCATTATTTCATTCTTTGCTGGAGTTTAAACTCTATCATTTCTGACTGCGTAGATAAAAACACACAGGCATTATCACATTGTTCAAATAAAGGGATAACTTCAATGGTGACTGAATGCTCTTAATGTAATTTGACTTTCACTACACAAAATGCAATTTTTGCCAAACAGGATTACATTACTTCTAATGTGCTTTTTGAATAGTAGCACTTCCCTGATACTACAAAAAATGCATCTCTTAACTTTCAGTGTACAAATAGTATTGGTTTACTTCCAAAATGAGAGGCAGCTTTGCAGATGAATTTAATTTTCAGTGCCTTCCTTTTCACTGGGAGTCAAATATATCTGTCTACCAAGGTTGCTAGCTGTCCTGCAGGTGTTGCAGTTGTTAGTCCGTCATCCCACAAATGCTGGGAAAAGCCTTGATAGCTGGCACACCACGACCACTGGAGTGCTACACCTACACAAAAGGAGATGGAGCAAACAAATGGGTGACTGGAGGGGAAGGAAAAAGAATGAGTTACACGAGGGATTTTCCAGAAAATCGGTATTTTCCTCTCCCTCCTCCTCCAGCTTCTCCTGCTGTTCAGTTGCCATCCTTTTTAATCACTGAAATGAACATGTTAACAGAACAAGACCAGGAAAAAAAATCACTCAAACAACTGTATTTGGTACTTAGTTGTAAAGATAGAACAATTAAAAGTTTAAGAAATGATCTTTGTTTATTTATTTGTACGTACAATCACAGGCACGTGCAGAGCATGGTACAGAAAACCCAATCTATTGACACCTAACACATATTTGGGAAAATGGCAAAATGCAACTCTCAGAGATATGAACATTATTTTTTTTTTTTGTGATGATGCCTCCTCTGCACCCCTCTGATATCTGTTAAGATATGTTCCCTGTCTTTGGCCAGGGTGATTCATCAGACTGGCTTTTTGGGTTTTTTTTGGGGGTTTTTGCTTTTTTTCGGTTTTTTTGCAACATTATTCCAAATCTACCGAAGGTAATATTTTTGGAAAAAGTGCTAGAACACATCCTGACTCACTCTTGGACTTAATGCAACACCTCCTACAGTTTCCGTACCATGGCAAACACTAAACTTATATGTCATATAAAAGAAACAACATTCTTTCTTTTTTCTTTCTTTTTTTTTTTTTTTAAAGAACAGTTGTACCATCTGGCTTCTATTTCAGATCTCAATTCTGATTTTTACAATAATTCTTTCTCTTTTATTCTTGAGGATTTAATCCTTTAGGACATTTAGTTTTCTTAAAAAAATAAGTTATGCCTTATATTGAGGGTTTCATTTAAAAAAAGATCTGAAATTATTATTGCAATTACTTGTAATTCATAAGAATATTTTTTCTTTCTCCTTAATACATTGACTAAAATGTTACTCTGCACAAGATGAGAAAAGTTAGGTTCCTATTATCCCTATTTCTTAGAAGACGTATGGGAACATTAATTTTTTTTTAAATAGTCATATTTTTTCACCCTGATGAGTAAGAGGTTTTTATTTAACATATCTTAACATTTAATCTAACTTGTGTCATTATCAGTTATCTTTCAGTCTACAAATGTATAACATTCTATGATGCAAAATTTTTCTGTTTGCTACTTCCAGCTAATCTTTATATCATACATGACTGCTTCATTAGAAAAGAACCTGTCTGTTGGTTTAGTTAGTTCCACCTTATATTTACTGAAAATCTTCAAAAGGAGCTTTTCCAGGTCCCATTTATTGACACTGATCAAAACTCCTTTTGATTTGCTTTTATAGATCCCCTGAATAGCATTAAACCTAGAGAAATAACTGATGTCCCACTACATCTGTGGTGAGGTTTTGAGTGTTTTTTTTTTGTTTCTCATTATGTTTTCTTTTTCTACTTGCCTTCTTTTTATTGTTTGTCTTTTCTCTTGCATGCATTTAGTCCCCTCAAGAGAAATATATCCTTTGCCATTAATATTTGTTTCTCCTATAAGTCCTTCCTCACTATTAAAGGATTCTCTTGTAGCCTTTCATACAATGTTTTTTTACATCAGCAAAGCTAGTTCTGCTACTCCTTTAGACTTTTCCCAAATGGTACCCAATCCCATGAATACTTTTCATTATCAAAATAAGCAAATATGGTTTGTCAAGTCGTGTGTATGAAGAATTATTTTCTCATCTCTTACTACAATTTATCTTTGAATGTCTTTTATTATATCATTTTTATGGCATTTAATACCATTCACTTTTCCACTTTTCCACTTTCTACCTTAGTGAAATGATAATTTCTCTCACTTCATGTCCATCCTGTAAGATTCCGTTTATCATATACTGAACTTAGAGTTTTTAATTGAATTTCACTATGTCCAGCTACAAATTACATGAGTATAAAATAAATTTCTCTCTCTCAAGTATCTTTCTTTTGCTGTAATGTGTTTATAAGGTATCTTCAGATTGCAATTTGTGTAATCAAAACAAAAAGGAAATAAATAAACAAAGAAAAAAAAACCACCTGCCATTTTGTTCAAGGTGCCTTCCGATTTAGGTGGAAGATCCTTACAGTTCCTAATTAATAAAGATAATTTTGTCCAAATTGTAACATCTTTTACAGAGGAATAAATATTTTAACTGAAAATCCTAACACTTCTATAGTCCACTTTAGCAAGATGGTTCAAGTCCTCATGTTATATCTGCATACATAATCAACAGAAGAATTTTTAGATATTTTGAGAATTTTTTTTAGAACTGTTTTAAACTGACATTTCTTCTATTCATGAATAAAGTAACAAGACGATCAATTTAAATGTCTCCTACCAATGATACTACCTCAGGCAAAGTATAAGACTGTACATTGTTTCCAACCTCGTTACTTCTCATTTTTGTGAAGATATCTATCTGAGCAGATTAAAATCAATTTGTAAACATATTTGCACTTTTTTAGTAGATTCATATTTTCTATATAAATATTTTCCTTTAAAACTTCCAATGGATTTTATCAATACAATGAAGAGTTTATTCAAGATTAAAATAGTGTCTTGGTCCTCCCCCTTTTTTATCCAGAAGGAAAGCCCAGTTATGGAGATTGATGGCTTAATACCTAGGCCTGCAGAAGCAGAAGCAAGCACAAGAAGATGAATTTTACTGAGATAAGAACTCTGAAGCTCTATTAACAGCCAGTCATCACCAGTAGGTGATAAAATGAAAGTAAGTCTAGTAAGGCAAGAAGACCTTAAATTTCATTTTGTCATGGTAGGGGATATCAGCATGGTTGCAGTAGGAAAGGCAGCATGAGTAGGTTGCAGCTTCATTGGCCTTTCAGCTTTTCATTCAGACTTACCCTCTTTTTCCATGGTGACTCCTGCTGTACTTCCTCTGTCCAAAGCATAAAATTAAATAAGTTATCGTCTACAAAGTTAAATAGCTTTAAAATCATACAAGGTAATACACTGACTTCTTTCCAGACTGAAAACTCTTCTTGTTCAGAGATAAAGGAAGATGCTGACTTGTTCAAAGGTTAATATTGCCTCCTTCTCTTTGTCTCAGCATTGAGAAGGATGGCTTTGGTGAGGAGGGGGATTACCTAATTGCCTCATGTATTAACTGCCCTGTGTGTGGAGAGTATCACAAAGGAAAGAAGAGAAAAAATGATGTAGTGGCATGACTTGTTTCTCTAGGACCAAGAAAATTCTGTATTACATTTACTATTGGAGCAGTCAACTGATATGCGACTTCAGGTGATTTAAATTCAACCAAGTACTGGACTAGAAGCAACCAAACCAAAAAATTCAGGTAATATTGGTCATTGATAACTTTGGCTGGCAATAGTGACTTGAGCCTTGAGAAGTCTGTGTTTGCTTGCTTAACAGTCACAGCATTCCAGAATTCCTGGCCTTGATCACTTCCAGAGATGGGACAACCACAGATTCTCTGGGCAATTGTTCCTAGGGCTTCATCACCCTCACAGTAAACAATTTCTTCCTAATATTACTTCTAAATCTACTCTCTTTCAGTTTGAAGTCATTCCCCCTTGTCCTGTCACTCCATGCCCTCGTAAAAAGTCCCTCTCCAGCTCTCTTGTAGTCCCCTTTAGGTACTGGAAGGCAGCAATAAGGACTTCCTGCAGCCTTCTCTTCTCCAGGCTGGACAGCCCCAGGTGTCTCAGCTTTTCCTCACATGAGAGGTTCTCCAGCCATCTGAGTATCTTCATGGCCTCCTCTGGCCTGGCTGCAGCAGCTCCCTGTCCTTGCTCTGCTGGGAGCCCAGAGCTGATGCAGCACTGCAGGTGGGGTCTCAGCAGAGCAGGGCAGAGGGGCAGAATCTCCTCCCTGCCCTGCTGCCCACGGGGCTTTGGCTGCAGCCCAGCACACGGGGGTTCTGAGCTCCCAGTGCACATTGAACTTCTGAACCTGGTCATGTTGAACTTCTCATCAAACATTCTGTGATTCTCTAATTCTATGACATGCATCCTGTAAGGGATGTCAGGATAAGACATTCTCGGGGGGAAAAAACCCACAAAAACAAGAACTTACCTCCTACCTTTTTACCTTTTCCTGGATAACTTTAGTTTTCCATTTCAATAGCCCAGTAGAAAGATGCTTTAACTCTAGCACAGAGCCTGCCCTCTGAACAAACAAATATTGACAGCACTGAACACAAGGTAGGTTCCAGAAGCTAACACAGAGGGTTTTTATAAACGTCTAGCCTGAAAATTTTGCTTAGAACATTATAGTAATTGTTTTTTGGTTGGCTTTTTGTTTCTTTGCTTGTTTCTTACAGATACTATTCAGACGACAGGTGTCTACTTGAATAAATTTATTATGGAATCATGACTTTAAATTTAAAGGGTTTTGAGACTTTTAATGATTTTTTTCTTATCTCCTTTTCATTGATTGTTCTTTTATTTGTTGCTTTGTTCCATCCCTGTCTTTGTGTTTAATGATAAGCAGAAATACATGTGTGCAGACAATTAAGGGGACTAACCTGCTCTAAGAGCTGCCAGATGTTGGAAATGGAACCAAATATTTGTAAAGAGGTATAGCATAAATCCATTTTTTGAGATAAATATGGCTTTAAAAAGGCATAATATGTCCAGGCCTTTAATAAGATACATTATGGGGCATGAAATCAGTCAAAAGTTTAGAGGCATCTGCAGGTATTGTATTGAAGTAAGGAAAATTTCCTCATTAGTCCTAAAATTCTCCCGTTTAGCTACACAAAATGAGTGACTTATCCAAGAGCACTATTAGAAGACAATTTTATTTTACTTTCTACTTATCTGTTTTTGGTAAAAGCTATACGTATATATGTGTGTGTGTGTGAATATGTGTGTGTGTGTGTGAATATGCATATGCATAACAAATTATAAATGCTGTAGGAAAACTGTGATTTATCTGAGCTGTGACTAAGCCCATTTCCTACTTTAGTAATGGTATAAACACTTTCTAAAATCAGATACATAATTTGGACCCTTGATTACATTTTGTTAGTAAGTTGATTTCATTAGAATCTAAAGAAAAAGAAAAATAAAGAAAAATGTTTTTCTATATAGACATCACTGATGCCTACAAAAGTATCATAGCAATAAAAAAAGATTCTCATATAAGCACATGGCTTAAAGAGCTGAGTTTTAAGATCCTCAGGTACCATAAATTATCATGACTGCTTATTTCATCTCCACTATTTTTTGTGCTAAATGAATATGTATCATCAAATATTGTAAGAAATTACAAAATTTTGAAAGTCAGTACAACAGTAGTGTATGTAACAGTAGTGAAATAGTGAGTATATACATACACAGATGTATGTATATACATACGTTACCAAGAACAGATTTAAGAGTGTGATATCCTTCAAATCATGGAATCACAGAGTGGTTGGGGAGAGAAGGGACCTTAAAGATGATCTCATTTCAGCCCCTTGGCCATGGACAGGGACACCTTCCATCAGTCCAAGTTACTCAGAGCCCCTTAAACCCATGGGCACTTCCATTGATGGGACATCCATAGTTTCTCTGGGCAACCTCTTCCAGTGCCTCACCATGCTCACAGTAAATAATTTCTTTCCAAAATCTAACATAAACCTACTTTCTTTCAATCAGGAAAAAATACTACAAAAATACAAGAACTACTAGTTGGAGCTATCATAAAGTTCTGCAAAAGAATTATCATGTAGTTGTATTACACCTGTTTGTATCCTTAGCACACTTCAGAAGAAGACTTTTCAGATATAGATTTCTGCTTCTGGCTCTTCCCACAACACCACTCCCAATATAAGCAAATAACAGCAAAGACCCTTATTACCAAAAGATCTCCAACAGGTTGGATGGTCTGTAATCCAGAAACAACTATTTCTCTTCATTGGCTGAACTAGGATAAGACGTGCAGCAGCAGAACGGTAAAGTTAAGGAGATTAATTAACAAATTAATGAAACCAGCTCAGATTTTCTTTGAACTTCACTCAGAGGACAGAACTGACTTCTGATTTTATATTCTTTTTGACTGCTGCAGCTTCTGAGCCTCATACACAGAGGTGGGTGTGTCTGAATCCAGGTCCTTGTGGACATGCCCTTCAGGAGCCAGGAGTTTACACACTTCAGGAAACTTGGATGGGATGGCAACTGATTTAAGGTCAGTGCAGGACAATGGTTAAGCTTAGATTCTGAGGTTCTAAATATAATACTTCTGTGTTTAAATTGGGAATTTGATCCCAAGCACTATCCTCATAAATTGTTGGCTTGTCATATAGACAAAGAAGCTTCACCACAGAGAATTTAAAATTATTTCATTAATGACCCATAAAAATAAATTTTTAATTACTGATGCAGCTTTTGACTGGGAAGAAAACAAAAGAAAAAGACAACAAATAATTAAACAAGACTTAGGGAAATATCGTTCCTTTTCTTTCGAAGACTCAGCTCCTGTTTAACACCTCCACTTTCTCCCGCCTGGACTCAGATTCTCTTGTTTGTGCTGAGGGTTACACACAGTTTCTCTCAATGCCTGGTTTGCATCCTTAGCATACTTCGAAAGCAGACATTTAAGATGTAGGTTGTAGCAATGTGAATTTTAGGATTCCATGTGCTCCCTTTGTCCCATGCTCTGTATGCCATTGGTTCATTTTAAAATATGCATCATGCTGTACCTGAAAAACTATTGGTGTACCCCTTTTTCCAATCTTTCCTTCCTTCTCCTGGGACTGGCTGTCAGTGAGCCAGCCCCTGCCCCTTCCTTTCCCCTTAAAAGCCAGGTCCTGGGTCTGGGAGGATCTGGTCTTATCTCCGGGCTGGCAGCCCCTGCCCTGTCCCCGTCTTTCCTTACCCCCTTCTCCTCCCCTGCAACCCCTCTCCCCGTTACCCCAAATAAACCTCCCTGCCAAAATAGAGATGAGTCCAGGTTCGTTCCTTTGTACCACTTCATTTTCTGCTAGAATTTCTGTGGCCGGAGACCCATGCCACGCTAAGCGCACCCCGGGGGCCGCCCGGCCCGGACTTGGTGGAGATACGTGCTGGGGAGACCTCGTATTGTGAGGCCGCCGCTTCCTGCAGTCCCCCCGCAGAGAGAAACATCAGTTGGTTTCTATTTCTAGCCCTGCCCATGTCAAAGTTTTATTTCTGTGACTCTCTGCTTTGTGGCTTTTCCTTTGCTGTTTTATTCTCAGTGCACTAACACGAGCTCCTCTGTAGGAATGTGGGGTTTTAGAAATCCACGTGCTCCCTTTGTCCCCCTGCTCTGTATACTATTGTTTCATTTTGAAATACGCACTCTGCTGTATTCAAGACCTATTGGTGTGTTCCCCCTTGCCAGTCTTCCCCTCCATCTCCCAGGACTGGCTACAGGGGAGAAAAGCCCTTCCCCTTCCTTTCCCTTTATAAGCCGATGTCTGGATCAACTCGAGGTCCTGCATCTCTGAGCTGCCAGCCGCTGACCTACCCCCTTCTCCTTCCCCTGTGTATTGGTTTGAAAACAAACCAGTGGGAAATCACAAGTTAAGGTTGAAATTAAAAATAAGTGAAATAATACAAGGAAAAGCACTGACAAAGTCAGCTACNGGTGTGTCATTAGCAGGTGATAACAGCTAACGGCCCACAGCTGGTGGTAATAGAATACTTAAATACGTCTATATTTCAACCTAGGACACCCTGGCACCCCTTTTTCCTTACCCCAAATAAACTTCCCTGACAGAACAGAGATGGAGTTCCAGTTCGTTTCTTCGTCTTCATTTTCTGCTGAATTTATGTGGTTGGGAGACTCGTGCCACACTGCGGGATCCTGGGGGCCACCCGCTCTGGATCTGGTGGAATTACACGGACCAGGGACCAGGTCCGGGGGGGCAGCCGGCTCCTGCCACCCTCCCGGACCCTGCCGCATCGCTCCTCCCTAGAGGAGGGTCCATCAAAAGTAACCCTGGAACTGTGTGGGCACCTCCATGGTCCACCCTCTCTTTAGATGCACACCTACCCTAGTGTGGAATTTGTGCTGAACAGTAAATTGGACTAATTTGATTTTCTAGAAATTTCTTTATATAAGGTAGCATCATTATTACTAAACTTAGATTGCCTGTAATTTCAATTTACAGATTTAATTAGTTGTAGTTTTAAACCAGTTTCTTGTGCAAATGTTTAGACTTAGATCTGAAACAAATGCGGAAGTCTTTCTGTATGCTCTGCAGCATACACTGAAACTTTATTTTCCAGTAAGTGTGCCTTCTGATAAATTTTTTTTGAAAGACAATTAGTGCAGAGACAGCAAAGCCTATCTTACATGAACGGACTGAAAGAGCTTGGCTTGTTTAGCCTAGCAAAACACAAGATAAGAGGGCAGATGATTGTTCTCTGCAAGTACCTCTGGGAACAAACACAAGGGAGAGGAAAGAGCTATTAAAGCTAAAAGACAATATCAGTGCTAGAACAAAGGTATGTAATTTGGTCTGAAAATTGCACTGTAAATTAGAGGGTTATTTCTAACCATGAGAAAATGAAGTTGTGAAGCAGCACCTAAAAGCAAGACTAAAAACCCCTGCAGGCATGGACTAGCTCTAATGAAGGGAAATATGAATATATGAACAAGATTATGTCATGACTAACCTACCATAGCAGATAATTTAACTTGGCAGTCAAGGAAAATCCTTTCTGTTCCTTTTATTTTTTTCCCCCCTTTTTTTTTTTGCTATTGGTGGGGGCAGGTTTCTGATTGGTTAGCTGGTCTGTGGGGGAGAGATGGTTTGGGGTTTGCTAAATTTTTTTTTGGTTGATTGGGGTTTATTGGTTTGGTTTTTGCAGGGTTTTTGTATATATCTTAAGGCTGGATAAGTTTATTGTGGGCAAACTGAGCAGTCATAACCAGATCTCTTTGGGACTTGTTTCCAATGTAAATGCACTTCCCCTTCAGCTCACTGTATAAAGAAAGACCTCTCCAAAATGGAACAGATGCAACAAAAGAGAATTTTCACCCCACCTCGTGACAGTAGACTTCATCTGGGACACAGAAGAGATCAGCCACTATTACATAGCACCCACTCTTAAATTTCACATCTCACTCTAAATAGGAAAAGGTGGAAATTTATTCCAGAGTTGTTCTTGATCTCATTGTACATTCTAGCTCTTGAATTAATCTCTTTGATGTTGAAAAGTGTTCTGATCTCCTGTAAGCACACAAACCTAATTACTTATGCCATTGTAAGGTACATTATTCATTCTTTGGCACTTTTGTCTATAGTAATGCACAAACATGATGGACACCGGCAGATATGACAACACAATGTGATGTGCAATTAGTCTTAAAACTGAGCCAATTATGTACCTTTCTTGTATTAGATTACATTGTAGTGTATTAATTCAGTTTCAGAGATCTGTAAGATAATAATATTGTGGTTTGTGAGCATTTTACAATTGTATTTTATACACTCACTGATATTCTCTAAGGACATTAATCTCATCTGTTCAATATTTCAATTTTCAGAAAATGTTTGGGGGCAAAAAAAAGTTTATAGGCTAAACTGTCAATAAACTTCCAGTCTTCAATACGACAAAAGAATTTCAACACTAAATCTATCAATAAATCAAATACATATACTGTTTCACATGACCCATCTCCCTCTTCTTACCTTACACCCACTATTGAAAAACTCTACATTAGATGGGACTTGCTTTCTGAAAGCAGCTGCTTTTGCAGAATCCCAGGATCCTGGAGCAGGTCAGGTGGGAAGGGACCACAGAGGATCATCCTGTCCCACCTCCCTGCTCAAGCAGGGTCATCCCAGAGCACATGGCACAAGATTGCGTCCAGATGGTTCTGGAATATCTCCAGTGAGGGAGAGTCCACACCCTCTCTGGGTGATCTGTTCCAATGCTCAGTCACTGTCCAATAAAGAAGTTCTTCCTTATGTTGGGGTGGAACTTCCTGTGCATCACTTCCTGCCTGTTGCCACTTGTCCTGTTGTTGAAGATCATGACAAAGAGCCTGGTCCATCCTCTTGACACTCACCCTTTAGATATTTATAGACATTGATGAAGCCCTGTTGCATGACAGTTGCTCTGAAAGCTGTCTCCCAGCTGTATCTAAGGCCTTTATTCAAAGATTCCAGAGTCTGTACCAAGAAGATCTAGATAATGAGAAGACTAAAGGTGGTTCCAATTTAGAGTAGATGCATGTCCTTTCTGCATTACTAATGGCAATCTGTCAAGCTGCACTTTGCATTATCTGTTCAATTGTATTTTTATCTCCTTCCCAGAAAGATGTGGGTTTCACTGACAGGAAAGAGATTGCAACACCATTAGAATTTACACTGTGGAAAAGAATTGTTAAAATCTGCCTTATCTATAGAACAGTGACTAAATTCTGATATAGGAAAGTTTGTAAATGTAGGAAAACTATAAATCTGCTAGAAAGGAAGCACAGTTTTTGCAACCCCTGCAAGTTACTTTATTTTGATAAACAGGGGTCTTTGTGTCCACATAATTTACTTCAGCATGTCTGCTAGAAGTTTTCAGCTCATAATGTTAATTAATTCCAATATAAAACAAAGCCCAATGCATTTTAGGACCATCACATCTTACCTAGTGAGATTTACTGCTGGGACCTGGAAGTGTTTTATTCCAGCTTGCAAACCTCTGCTCTCCTTTGTGAGCCTGCACATGACTCAGATAAAGTGCTGACATGAGCACTTGCTTATCCTGATTTAAAGTTCATGTAATTCTGTGGGGATTGTTCTACTGACATTAATGGGGTTTCTATTGGGCCCTTTCAGCACACTGGCAGGATCCTGAGTCTCCAGGCATCATTCCAAGATACCTAAATGGGCAAGCAGTCTCACTAAGTGAATGGCGCTTCCACTATTCCCCTGTGATGCACAGCTGCCTTTTTTGAAACGTTTGTAAGAAAGTCTGTTCTACCTGTTTATGATTGATACAGGAGCCACCAAAATGTATGATCAGCCACACCCATACAGCTTCTGCCTTTTTCCAAAACAGTAATGTTACATTAAGTTTCAGTAGTTATACAGTAACTGAGGCTCACATTATTTCTTCAGATTTCAGACTCTTTGAGAAAATATAATTAAAAATAAGTAAAATAAAAAATTTAATTATATTAAATTTAAAAAACCCCAAACAATTGAACAAATTAAACGAGCAAACAAAAGGGCTATAGTGATAGGACAAAGGGTAAGGGTTTTAAAGTAGAAGAGGGTAGATTGAAAATAGATCTAAGGAAGAAATTTTTTATAATGGGTTTGGCAAAACATTAGAATTCCCCGAGAGCTGGTAGATGTGCAGTCCTTACATTGGATGGGGCTTTGAGCAACCTGATCTAGCTGTCCCTGCTCAGTATCAGGATGGTTGGACTGGATTACCTTGACAACTCCCTTCCAGACCAAAATATTCTGTGATTCTAGTAAACCTTACAAATTCAGCAGTCAAGTGAAGCTAAAAGATAAGAATAATTGCATTTTATGGCTATGATAGGTAAAACAGTGAAACTGACCTTTTAGAGATTCACATGATCACTGAAAATCTTAGTTAGTCCTTGTGTCTGAGACACAAAACAAAGCCAGAAAGCTGACCGCTGCCTGTGATTTATATTTTCCAAATGCACTGTGGCACACAGTGGGAGATGATAAAAAATTAGTAATGTTTGACTGCAAGTCAAGAAAAGAAAAACTGCAATTCCATAGACCACAGGCAAGGCACATAAAACCATATTCTGTCAGCAAGAGAAGGGTTTCCGTTATGTTATGACTAACAGTGAAACACAATTCCTAGAGACGGAAAGTATTAACTATTTCACTAATAAAATTATAATAAAAACAGCCTACAAAGACCTTTAATACTCTGCTATTATTGATGACAGTTTTTGATATTTTACAGATCAGACAGAAATGCTAGAGTGAGGACCAAAAGAAAAATGAAGAAAAAAACCCAGTAGAGCAAAATACCTCTTGGAAAAGAAGTAAAATAATTAAGAAAAAAAAGAAAAGACCACATAACTAAAGGCTTGACTTCAACCTGGTCTCCCTACCTAATTGCAAAACTCAGATCTATAAACTGAGAACTTCCCACAGTTTTCTGTCATGCAAGAAAACCTGGTAAAGGCAACAGGTTGCACAGCTGCCATAATGCACCCATGTCTAGTGATAAATTCTCTGGACTTCCAAGCCTTCCACACCAAGTTCTTTTAGAACTGTGAAAATCTACCCTCACTTGTGGTGACACCTGGAGAATGCATCTCCAGCATTATAGAAAAAGGAGATTATCTACAAGGTTCTCATTAAAACAGTAAGACACCTGAATATTAAAACATGGCATTTAAGACCAAGAGAATTAAATTCAGCTATAACCTCTGACACAAAACTCAACTAAATCACAAAGTACATTGGTGAAATATTAACTAATAAAAAGAAAGAGGTGACAGTGGCTGAAAAAGCCCTGGATATTTAAAGCAAACATCCTTCTTTTAATAGTATAGTGTATGAAAGTAACAGTGAATATTTTAATGAGAGAATTCTTAACCTACTTAATAGTTATATTTTAGGAAATGCTGAATGTCTCTGAATTAGCTAAAGAAACTAATGATTAGATGTTTTCCCCAGTGTAAAGAACTACAAAATGGTTGCTCTGGGCAGTGAATGTGATTGCAAGTTAGAGAAATTCCAAGTATTACCTTGGTCTAATTTTTTTATTAGAATCGCCAAATAAATTGTGTGAAACTTTTCAGACGGAATTTGCAATAAGTTGAAATTACTAAAGTTACTGTTTGAAAGACAGAAAATTCAAAAGAGAGAAATAGAAGAAATTATTTTGATAGATTTTTGTAAAATATTGCAAAAGCTTAATTTAAAAACCTATTAATTTAATGTTCAGTTAGATTTCTTTTTTGAAAATCCAGGAATGGCTATATGTATAATTGACCAGAAAATACAGCTGCTAAGTATTAAATAAATATATGATAATAAAGCTAAAGTAAAAATTTAAAATAAAGCTAAAGTTTCACTAAGGTAAGGGATGAAGTAAATTAGAACAAAGAAAAACAAAGAAACAGTATGCAGAAAGTTAGAGAAGACATAGTGTTAAAACTGTGCCAACATGCTGTTGAAAAAGTTGGCCAAGTAAAAGAGGGGTAAGTCATGTCTTCTCCCACAAAAATTTCTAAGGGATGTGAGAGGATTATACCCAGCACACCTTTTGACATGTGAAAAAGTGCAGTATTTTTCCCACCCTTTACTCTAAAACTCCAGAATTACTCCACTTAAAACTTGAGGTTAAGAGAAGGTATCTGATGGACATGATATATCTTTTCTTCTTGCCTCTGCCTTTAACACCAAACGTCTATCTCAGCATGTAGATAGCATCTCACCAAACGTCTTTGCTCAGATGTCTGAGCAAAATTCTGGATAAGCTCCTATAGGAAACTGAAACATACAGAAAATTATTTTTTCAGGCTTAAAAGACATCCATCTTTCCCATAGGAACAATCATCAAAGATAAGAGACCAGGCCTTTTTAGAGGACAGAGTAATCAATGGGTTAATGTCATTTTGGAAAAGGAGAAGATTATGTTGGCTGATATTTATTCTTGGAAACTCTATCAGTCAATTCTGTAGTCCCTGTAAATAGTTTCAATTTACAAAAGGCATTAAGTTCTTACATGTTTCAACTTGTTGTTTCCATTGAAAAGAAGTATACTACAGTCAATTTACTTCCTGATGAAAATTCTCTTCATATTTTGCATCTGGAAAGAAAGCAAACAAATCTGTTTGGAACATACCATGCAAAGGACTGCTTGAGATCTTGTGCTAACATGTGCCTGACCTACACTCTGTCTAATGCTGTTACAAACACCCACCAGGTTTGGCATCTTTTATGGAAGAAGATAATTTGAACTCCAGCTTAAAGGGTTTCAATCAGCAAGATATAAACCTTTAGGAATCAGGGTTTGGGAAGCTTGTCTAGTTTCTAGTCAATAAACCACCTACACTGAGATAGCCTTATTTAAGGCTTTAAAAGGTTCTTAGTAACTGATACTTGATATTAAATACTATTTTATTTTCATATATCAGTCATATTTTGCCTATTAACAACTTACATCTTTTGTAGATTGCCATGAAAAGCTCTCTGTACCTGTGATTATTGTGAAATACTCTAGAAAAAAAACTTAAAAGTTGCTTTTCAACACATGAAAATGGCTATATCCTTATTTATTTCAGGCTTAGAAAACTGTACTTCAAACAATAGAGTCAAATTCACAGCTTTCAGCAAAATAATAGTTCTGAAGGGATTTCCAAAATTTAGCTTCACACTTGAGATGTAAAACTCGTTTTAGAAAAGGTAACATCATAATTTGGAATTTTGCCTTTTGTCTAAAAAATGTTGTTCATAATTGTCACTATGGAAATGAAGTGGCAATTCTTTGTATATTCATTTTTAAGCTGTTTTATATCTTAAACTCTTATACTATTTTAGACTCAAAAATATTACCAGCAAATATAACAGTCAATGTCAGAACTTCTAATTTACGGTGCTAAAATTAATTTCTAATTTAAAAAAATAGAAAAAAAAATTGCTTACTCAGTAATGCTTCACAGACATTTCTGTAATAATGTGATTTAAAAGACATACTTTTATTGACATAAGTGCATTTTCAGCTAGGAAAAATTAATATAGATGGATCTTTCTACACGAAGGAGATCAGAAAAGAGAGAACACTGTTAGAACAAGTTTATTACAATATTATACCTTCTTTCTCCAAAAGCAAACTAAACCTTCCCCACAAAAACTTAAATTGTCTTTTCTTGTACACAAGGAATCTGCAACACTGACTAATTCAATCGAGAAATGTTTATTTTTGGGTGTTTAATAGCATTCAGCCATAATTTCATGGTGCAGCATGAGACTCTGAAGGGCAGAATGTCTTATATTTCCAACTGAAAAGGAAGAAAAATAAGATGAAGGAGCACGGGGGTGGAGAAATGTAAGAATCAGAGAATCACAATGTAAGAATATTCTGGGTTGGAAGGCACCTACAAGGATCATCAAGTCCAGCTCTTAAACGAATCAGTTTTACAGGGATCAAACCCACACCCTTGGCATTGTTATTGTTATACAGAACAATACAGATGTTGAATAGAGCTTTCTACTACAGCTGCATTCTTCCAACTGTGATAAAAATATGTAAAAGGAGGGCAATGCTAACAAAAACCAGTACTTAGGGGTTAGACCATCTATTATTTGTCCCATTTAAGTAGAAATCACTGTACAGCATGATTGCACAGAGGACTGCTGAGCTGGTATTCTGTGAAATGTGAGTGAATAATTCACTCAAAAGAGAAGTGAAGGGAAATCTTTTCTAAAGGGAAATTTAATACCTTCCAGTTTTCATCAAATGCTGGTTAATTCCAGGCAAAATTGGAATGGTCATTTCATGGTGTTTTGGTTTCTTTTAATAAGCTGCTAGATCTATCATCACTTTTATCCTAAGTGACTAAACCTGTGTTTACTGCAATGCTGGGTTCACTTTGTCAGTTCAGAAGGATACTTCAGACATGTACTACAGTAGAAGCTCTGAACTTTCATATCATGGTCTGTGATGCATGATGACCATGATTTCAAATTTGTTTTAATACTTTTGTGCTCAATTGAGATTTCTTTTGCCATGAGTACAAAGGCTGAGCTTGGAAGAGGAGGTTCTGAAGTGTTTGTGTTACTCCAGCAATCTGAGATAGACTCCCATGTGTGTGTTGCAAAGGAAACCCTCTTTGCCAAAGGGAAAAATTTCAAGGGAGATCATCTAATGAGAAGCCTCATAACATATTTGGATTTTTATCTCTAGCTACTCATTACAGTTTATTTCAATTGGGTAAAAGAATTTTCAAGTTCCTGCACTACAGGAAAACAAAGCACCCAATTTAAGACACAAATCATGCTTCAACAGTCTGATGATTTCCTTGGAGATTAATTATTTGGTATGGGAAGACAGAGAACAATGAAACGTTTTAATCCCAGTGGACAGATATGAATGGGGTGGGCAATATATGAATTTACCTGACCTGACATCCTCACAGATTTGAATCAATGTGGGAGAACATTGTGATGTGTGAGCCACATCTGGGAGAAACCCATCTGGCAGCCAGTTTTTAGAGATACCTGGAGCACATTCTCCCAGAGACAGTGCCAAAATAGGGTGGAAGAAGGGCAGGGTAGTTGCACATTGGGACTTTGACAGATTGAAGCAATAGCTTCACAGGAACCCCAGGAAGTTCAATGAAGTAAGGCAAAGGTAAATCCTGCATCTGTAATGGAATAACATCATGGCACCATGCAGGCTGAGCATCAGGTAGGTAGAAGGAAACTTTGCAGAGACAAGGCAAGAACATATCCAAGAAGAAATGCAGAACCCTCATGGACTAGCAATGATTCGAATTATCACATATATTATTGACTAACACTCCACATTAATTAACTTTAAATTTGTTAGGAAGCAAAATGTAAATTTTCTGGCAAGAAGTAGAAAAATGCACAGGCTTATTGGGATACCACCAAGAGTGTCATTACTCATTAGAGAAAGCCAGCTCCACAATAATAAACATTTAGGGATATTTATGGTGGAATATGCAAAGCAAATCTGAGCCAAATGTAAGAAGCTAAAAAGATATAAGAAGAGTAGAAAACTTTTCAAGAAACAAAGTATTTTTGGGAATTACCTTGGGAAAACACTTAATTTTAACAATAAAAATTTTATTAATAAAATTCTATTCTTCATTTTATTCTTCATTTTATTCACAACCCCCTCCCATAATTTTATTCATAGATTTACTTGTTTCTAATTATTCTTAGAAGCAACATGCAATTAACCATAAGCATAAATTATGTTTTCTTGATTTTCTATATGGTAGTAAGACGAAACATATACAGTTGCAGGCATTTAAATTTGCCAGTAACGTGGTTACCTCTGCTCAGACACATCCATAGCACAAGCCAATCTGCTAGCACTTTATGTGTATCTTTTGGGCTGCACAGGTTTACAGTAACATTCTAGATATGTCTGGTTGTCACAAGACATGTAGTTTTAAAACTGAATATTGCTTACGATTGTCCAGCATCTCAGTTCGATCATCTCCTTTCTGGAGTGAGAAGCATCCTCTTTGTTCTGAATTACTTTGATTTTAATTTCAGCGTGGCATTCACAATTCTCCAAGAGGAGCCTTCTAGCTAAAAAACTTGGAGCCTAACATGTAAGTGCTCCAATGCCCACAAAAAAAAAAAAAAAGTAATGTACATATTTGCCACCTTATATCTTGTATTCCAGCTGGGATGTTCAGTTGTCATACATACAAGTTTTGAAGAATCGTTCACTTGGAACTGTTTTTCAGTAAAACAGTCCAATGAAATGAACAGGTCAGAGGCTGGATAATGTAAAAAAACCCATATTTTCGGAAAGTACTCAAGTACTCTTCATCCATACATACAACTTGGTTATTTTGCTACTTTTAAAAGATGGCTTTGTGGAGATTTTTTTGTTTGTTTGCTTTTTTCTGGGGGATGGGTTTTTTTTGGGGGTGTGGAGGGTTGTAATTGTTTTGTTTACTTGTTGTCACTTTGGGGCTTTGTTTTGGGAGTGTTTTTGAGAATGAAAAATGGCAGCTATTTCTCCTTGCCGAAGAATACAAGCTATGACTCAATATACAACATGAAAATATGAACTAAAGTGAGCCCAGAGAAGAGTGTGATATTCAGGGTAATTCAGACTTTTAAATAACTCCCTGTTGAGGAAATCTATCAAGAAAAAACATTTTGGGCAGACAGTAAGCACCTGCAGCTCCTACTCCCTTATTATTGCTGGCAGGGTAAATATTAAAAAGAAATTGGAGAAAGTAGAAATTAATAGAAGTTGTTAATTTTTGAAAAGATTTTTTGTCTGGCACCCTCATAAGAAATTATCTTTGTAAACTTGCCCTGAAATAGTAGACATAAGCTGAGCAATAAATGAATAAAATAAACTCAATTCATTTTTTCAATATAGAAAAACTTCATCAAATTAATTTTTAGGGCTACTAAGATGTTAACTCTCAATTAGAAAAAGGTACCTTGAGTCAGAAAGGTGGTAATGAAACATCAGGAAGAATGCTGTCTTATTCAGTTTACATCCCTTCAAACCTGACTAAACTGAACATTTACCTGGATTAATATTGCGTTGAAAAAAGAAATATAATTGCATAAATCAGTTTAAAGAGTTCCCTCACCCCCAGTATTGACTGTCCACTTTCCTCAATTACAGAGCCATGACATTTCCACCTGATTTTTGAAGGGGCCATTTGTCTGCTATTCCCTAAAAGGAACAAATGCTGCTCCATGTGATGACACTAATTAAACTGAAACTGAGATGAGAAAAATCACTGAGACCTCATTTTCCTTACAGCCCAAATATATCAGCCTTAATAAAACAGGTTTCCCAACCTACAGAGCAAAGATCTGTAACCTTGATCTCCCACATTGTCACTGAAATGGCTAATAGCTACTTTTTAATGCAAATTCATTTTCTTACAAACTCAATTTAAGTGTCATTCAATTTTCTTATCTGTGGCCATATGCTTAAAAAGTAATTACTCTGCTAGGATTTTTAATTAAAATGATGCTATCTATGGTTCTAGATGCATTAAATACATCATTGATCTCAGATATCAAATGAAATTTCCATAGATGAGTCATGTCATGCACTCTGTGGTTTTAGGAGCTGCCTTTTAACTGGTGCTAACTATGAAATACAGGTGGAATAGATATCCACCAAATTCTCTCATATCTAAGTGTCAGACATAGAAAAAATGAGTTTGTTGCTTGTATCTTTTTTTTTAACAAATAACATCTATGTTACTCTTAACAAGATCAGTAGATTGTAAACTGATGCCTGAGGCTAAATTCTTCCCTGAGCTGTAAATTCCAACCTTCTTGTCAGCTGTACATCCCTGTAGCCCACCTGTGTAGAAAGTCTGTGATAACAAGTTCAAGATTCTAGAAAAACTTAAAGCTTTACATTCCTCAATTACCTTTTAATAAGCATTCCTGCCCAAGTTCATTGAGTCTGTCCCTTAATTACATCAAATGTTAAGATGTGTTGGCTTCATGATTAACAATTAATCAATTAATTATTTGCAAGCAGCAATAATAGAATTTCTACTTCAAGGTATTGATCACCATCACTCTCATAGTCAAATTGTGGCTATTAAAATTAATGTTTATACATTTTATATTAACTTCACATTCTTAATTCCTTTTTTTCCTACAATTTTTATATCCAGTGCTATAAGGAGATCAATACCTAGTATTACATTTTTCAAGAAACAGGTGTACAAGTAGCACCAGGGACAGGTAGCATTATTTTGCAGCTGGTAAATAATCACCTGCAAAGAGATGCATCCACACAGTGAATTCATTGTCACAAGAACTAGAAAACAATATCATAGCATCACTTTATGGAATTTTTCCTAAAAAAAGGAAAACAAGCAATTATTACACACTTAGTCCAAGTGTTGGTGATTTAAATCAGTTTGCAGCTCAACACGCTGCTCAAACATCATCCTCAAATACTAAAATTATTTTTCTATAACTAGAAGGAAAAAAAGGAAAATCAATATAATTTTATTAATTTAAGTATTAGTGACGGAATCTTATGATCTAAAAATTGACTTGGATGTAGACCTTGCAGTCTGAGTTTTTTCATGTGTTCAAGAAGCTTCATTAATAATAACAATAATAATGTTGCTTATTGCTGCTGTTTTGAATGACATCTTTAGCTGTCTTCAAACAGGTACTGCAGTTAAAATTGAAGCTTACGTCACTTAGAGCAGCTGCCAGCACATATCACACTCACAGGCAGCACACTCATGTTCCTCCTCTCACACATCGCTTTGGCTTTGTTACTAATAATGTATATTTCATAAAATTTTATATTTAATGACACTTTGACCAAATGCTCTTTGGCAATATCTTAATTAGAATCTCCAGTGAAGACAGTAGATTAATTTTAGGTCTATGATCTTAGATTGCAGCAATCTGCTATGACAACCACTTTTTATCCTCCAAATTATCCTCACAGGATCCACTCCCAAATATCCTCATTTCAAAATTGTTTTGAAATTTTCTATTTTGTCATGGTTTCTGTTAATTTCCCTCGTTAGGGGGTTCTCTCTAAGGAGGGAATAATTTCCTAAATAATGTGTGAACAGTGATTCTGTGCAAAAGCATCACACCCAGTTTGTGGACCCCCAGCACAGCATCTCTGAATTGAGAGTAAATGCAAATTAAAACAACTTAAAAAAGGAATGGACTGACATTTATGAGTACAGGCTGTAGCTTGGATTGCTTGGTTGGCTAGTTTTGGTTTAGTTTTTTTCTTAACATGTGACTATGAGCAAAACTTATATTTCTACAATGTCAGGCAAAGTCAAAAGAGGAAGTGTACTGCAATATTTATGTTAATGTCTGAAGCAGCAAAATGTCTTTGAAAAAAACTCTTAAATGAATACCAGCTTTGCATAATCTTCCAGAACTTTTCCATCTATTTACAATGCTTGAGGTACATTAATTTCATTTCTAAGTTCCAATAGCTGCATTTAAAAATTAACTTTATTAAAAGTATCTTCAATTATATAGATTCCTTTATTTAGCCAGTGATTTCACTCAGCTGCATTTTGTTAATTTGGATTAATACCATATGTGGAATTGGAATTCTGTATCTTAATATAGCATCTCATAAGTGGAATACTTGAGATCCACCAAGACAAAAAAAAGCTGTCTCAAAATGAACATTTTTTATAAAAATAGCACAGGTATATAGAAAGGGAAGATGCTCCACAAAAGATCTTTTCAACTAACAGTAAAAGGAAATTTTCAGCACAATTAAGAGGCAGCAAGTAGTTAATTGCACATAATATATATATATTACCAGAAGGATCGCTTCTATACATTATTTTGATTTAAAGTCACATTTAAGTAAAAACATGAAAGGAAAACTTGAACAATTAATAGTCATTTAGTAACAATAATATACAAAACATGGCATATGTTCTCTCATAACAGGGTGACATTTTTTTCTCGAGGCGAAATAAAATGCCATGTTATATTCTGTGAAATAAAAACATTGTTTTTCCTGCTTAAAATTTAAGAATATCTTATATAAAGGTGTGTGAAGGACAAACTGCCACAGTTCCCTAATTCAATAAATTTAATGCTTCTTTGTTAGAGCATAAGTACTTGCTTTGCTAAGTTTTTAAAGCTCAACTTTAACGTGTTGGGAGAAAAGGGAAAAACAAAAACAGAATAGCCATTTAATACAGAGGTTATATTTCCTTTTAAAAAATCCCTGTAAGGTTTTTTTATTTCCTGTTCCCCAGTGAGCAGCTCCAAAGAAGTAAAAGTGATTAATACAGCTCTCATCAACTATCCAGCTTTAAAGTAGCTGCAGAGAATGTAAATAATAGCAGAAGAAAGCAGCCACATCTGAAACAGGAGCATGGATGTTACTGCTGAGCTGTTAATTTAGGTTTTTACTTAGACTATGACTCTTTCTGGTTCCGAAACCTGAAATGGCCGTGAGAATTCATTTATTAGTTTCAAAATAAGATGTGCTTTAAAAACAAAAGCAGATGTTGCTCTTTTTTTTTATTCTATCTGTTCTTCAGGGGACCAGATCAGAACTATATATGCATAACAGAGTTTTGAGGTACCAAAGTTTTTTTAATCGCACATTGGAATAAAAACATTTTTTTTCCATAACTGCATGAGACTAGAACACCATCAAAACTGACTTAAAATTTTCTTCCTCCATCTTTTTCCAAGGTTAGAAAGATCTCAAATCTAAGAAACTCCTGAGAAGTACTTACCTTGAAAGGCTCCTGACTACTGGCTGTCCTGGTTTATCTTTTAGCATTTGGTCCCACAGTCTACTTTGAAAGTAAAAGATTGTGGGACACCTGGTGAATACTTCAGTTATGTGAATTCGTACTACTAGAACTGTAGGATTTTACATGGTAATGTGCCTCATGTTGTGATGGTGCGTGGTACGGAGAACATACCAGAAAGAAAAACACTCAATTTAAAAACTTTCAGAGCACCCTGTTTTCCATGGCACTGCAAGGAAACCATGTATGTGTGCCATTAAAAGAAAAAGCAAGAGTGTGCACAAGAGGAATAGCTGTGGTCTCAGCTTCCTTGTTTTGAGATGGACAGGAAACTAATTAAACCGGGATGCTTGGCTTAAACAGAAAAAATGGAAAAAAAGTCTCAGCTACCCTGAGGCAGGGTAAAAGTTTGTAACTCACTGGCTTTTGAGAAAGCGAGAGCTGGGACATTCCATCTGGAGAATAAAGTGTAATGTTCCTCTTCTCTCCTGGATGAAGAGAGGAAGACAGGATTTTCAATCCCACCAAGGGCAGAACAGCTAGGAGTGAAACAGATTTCCCTTTAAAATTAAAGAATCGTAGAATAGTTTAGATTGGAAAAGACCTTTAAGTTCACTGAACCCAACCATTAACCCAGAACTGCCACGCCCACCACTGAACCATGTCCCTCAGTGCTGCATCTACATGTCTTTGAAATACCTCCAGGAACATTGACTCAACCTCTTTCCTGGGCAGCCTGTTCCAATACTTGAAAATCTTTTGATTAAAAAAATTATTCCTAATGTCCAATCTAAACTTCCCCTGGTGCAGCTTAAGGCCATTTCGTCTTGTCCTGTCTTGTCCTATCTAGCTGTCCTTTGGGAGAAGAGACTGATCCCCACCTGGCTACACCCTCCTCTCGTGGAGTTGAAGAGATTGAGAATATTCCCCCCGAGCCTCCTTTTCTCCAGATTAAACACGCCCTCAGGTGCTCCTCACCAGACTTGTGCTCCAGACCCTTCCCATCTCCATTGCCTTCTCTGGACACACTCCAGCCCCTCAATATCCTTCTTGCAGTGAGGAGCCCAAAACTGAATGGACACAGGATTTGAGCTGTGCCCTCACCAGTGCCCAGCACAGGGGGACAATCCCTGCCCTGGTCCTGCTGCCACACTATTGCTGATACAAAAGGGGGAAATGAAACGAGAAATTTCTTCTTTGTGCACCAAGAGGAAGGCTGAGTGTTTTCCCATCACATTTCAGTGCAATTTCTGAAATTTACTAAAATCATGCATTCAACTAAAAATTTCTTTTTTATTCCTTGTGTCTTTATCTTGGAACTTCAAACCAAATTTAGAACATTGAGAAACATTTCTTTTACCCATATAATTTCTAATATAATTCCTTTTAAAAAATAAAAGATCTCAAGGGGAATAGGAGTAGAGGGGAGGGGTTTTTTTGCCTAAAGTTATATACTTGTCACTCTGGTTAATGTTTCAGTAATCATTTACCTTAGAGACAATTTTATTCTTTTTCTCTAATGTGTCAAATATGTTCCAAAACGTACTCCTGATTTCCTGTGTTTTTTCACATTTGAATTTCAAACAGAATGCATGTAATTAAAACCATTTCCCCTGAATTCACCAAAATCACTTAAATTCTTTATTTTTGTAGCACTTTTCAGCAAGTTACTGTATGCGTCTCATGACATTCTTTCCCTTCAAAAATATTAGATAATCTGAACATGCTATTCTAAAAAATAGAGGGGAATTATAATTGTATATTTTCACTAATAACCTGAAGTTTTGAAGAACTGCAACTGACTTTTTTGAATCATCCTTCCTTTCTTATGTTTTGAGGGCATATGTATGAAAATTGACAAATTGGTAACATATGGAAAAGCTCAGACTTCATCTTCACTATAGAAAGCAGCACACAGAGAGCAAGCAGCATGTTTTTTCTAATTCTCAGCTCCAGCCTTTATCCACTGCAATAGCCATGACCATCAGCCATCCCAGTTTATGACAGCCAAGTAACAGCTTTTAGGCTTCAGAGGAGACAGACAGCCAAATTGAAGCCTCTAATGGAGGTTAAGCAGGGCTGACAGGGTTACAAGGGTTTTTTTAGATCTCAAAATTTCTTGTTTGGATAAAAAAGATCATGCAGTGAAGACTGCTACTCTGCCAACGGTTTGACAGAGGAATATTATTTAGGTCACCTCTATAGGGAAATAAATACATGTAAGAATTTCTTGAGTCCACTCTTATAAAAGATACATAGGAATTATGCCTAGATGTTCACAGGTATCCTGGAGACCTCCATTCAAATCTCACTTTGCCAGAATAATTCATGCCATTTATTTTTTCTGTTCTGCTCTGTTCCAAGGTCTGCATATTTACCTTTCTGAAGTACTACTTGACAGTACAAATAGATATTATTCTTACATTTCCATATAGGATTTTTTTTCACATTGAGACTAGATTGTGAAGTTGTACAATGCTGGTCTGTGTGTAAAATAATCCTGCTGTACATTAGCCTAATGGATCATATTTACCTCCTGTTCCTACCAATTGGGCAGAATGATACCAAGCACTTAAAATCTCTGTTTACATGCAGAAGAACTGATGTTTTCCTTTTGTATAAGACAGTGGAGACCAATAGAAAACACCAAATGGAAAAGCCATCTAAAATTATAATTTTTCATATGCTTTCCCAATATTTTTAATATAAGACAGCTAATGAGGGAATGCTCAGCTAATTTCCTATTCTATCTTATCCATTGCAGGAATGGACTCTTCTATGATTAAGCATTATTGGAAATCAGGAATATGACTGGCATTTTCTTAAACAACTTCTCTATTCTCAAAAAGGAACCCAGATATGTATGTATTTATAATACAGTTTAAATTTCTCATTATTTCCTAAAAATAAATTATTTACTAAAAAATATTAGAAGTATTTTAAAGCTTGCATTGTGCACAGGGAACCCAGAAAGACAAATGTAGCCTGAGCTGCAGCCAAAGCCCCGTGGGCAGCAGGGCAGGGAGGAGATTCTGCCCCTCTGCCCTGCTCTGCTGAGACCCCACCTGCAGTGCTGCATCAGCTCTGGGCTCCCAGCACAGCAAGGACAGGGAGCTGCTGCAGCCAGGCCATAGGAGGAACCCAGGTGATCAGAGGGATGGAGCAGCTCTGCTGGGAGGAAAGGCTGGGAGAGCTGGGATTGTTCAGCCTGGAAAAGAGAAGACTTTGGGGTGACCTAACTGTGGGCTTCCAGTACCTGAAGGGAGCCAACAGGAAAGATGGAGAGAGATTTCTCACCAGGGCCTGGAGTGGCAGGACAAGGGGGAATGTCTTCAAACTGAAAGAGAGAAGCTTTAGTTTAGATATTGGAAATTTTTTTTTTGCTGTGAGCATGGTGAAGCCCTGGCACAGATTGTCCAGAGAAGCTGTGGCTGCCCCATCCCCAGCAGAGTTCAAGGCCAGGTTGGATGAGGCTTTGAGCAACCTCGTCTAGTGAAAGGTGTCCCTGCCCACAGCAGGGGGCTGGGATGAGATATCTCCAAGTCCCTTCCAACTCAGGCCATTCTATGATTCTATGAAATACAAAAGAGCAAACCAGGTGCAGGAATATTCCTCCATTTAGGCTTCCATCCAACTGTACTTTTAATAATTAAGAAACACACATTTTCTCTCTGTATAAAACCGTAAGAGAAGCTAACCTCCTGCTATGTTTCCATGGTAGTAGAGAAGAGCAGATTAGAGTTTTTGAAAAGTTGCATGTAATCAAGATTTTGTGTCTTTAAAATACTTAAGCTCTATTTACTGACGATTGGATCGCTTATTGCCTTATCAATGAGAAATCTTGTGTCCATTGTGTATGCATTACAGCAATAAAAATATTCTGCAGTTTCCCTTGCTTATTAATTATGGAAAATCAGTGAAGCTATGGAACATAGCAAAGATATTAACATTTGACTATTCCCCTTTATAAATTATATGATATCTGATTTGGAGTTATTTATTCTGAACAAAGAAATATTGCTTTTTTGTAATTAAAACCCTAACAGTGGCCTTGAATAACTATGCAGTTCATTTACAATTCATATATTTGCTTCTCTGATCTCTGAATTTTAGTCTTAGAACACTTTGTTGAATTTGAAACCACTAGCCAGGCCCTTTGGCATTATCATGAGAAGGCTTTCCATAAGCAAATGTCCCTTTCAAGGACTGCACAAAGGATGTTCCATGTGAAGCTATGGTTATATGTGAAGCTCAAGAATAGATAGCATTCATGACAACCAAGATCTCCATTGCACAATTCCTTTTGTGAGGCAACATAATAAATTTATAATTCAATGAGACAACTGGTGTAGATTAAATTGAATTAAATGTAGATTTATTATCTCCCTAAACACCTGAAATGTCAGTGCTGGAAAGTCTTGATCCTAGATTTATACTACTTAGAATGTGGGATAACCAAATAATGAAACAGAAGCAGAGCAACCCTGAGATCCATAGTAAATTTTAGTGTAAAATAAAGCAAAAGCCATAATACCAAAAACCTTTATACTACATACCATATGCCTTTTCATACCATGTTGTAAGAAAGGAAAAGGATAAGGGAAGATGAAGGAAAAAAGACCTAAATGGGTCATTTTTTTATATCAAAAGCATTTGTCTTGCATGAGAAAATAATGATTGGTGCTGAAAAATGCAATCCAGATGTGGTCCCACTCTACTACGCCCACATCCAATCTACTCACAAGGGCACACATATTCCAGGATTCATGATTTAATTTTTCTTCTTACATTCAATATAGTTGCTACATCCAGATTTAAAGTAAATCATTTAACTGTTTCTAATTTTATCCTAGAAATATATGCTTGCATTTAGAGAAATATATCTTGATGAAATCAGATCATTTTTAAACTGACAGTGCTTCTGTTTCTTTAATAGCTAAATGCCATATGGAATAGTTAAATGCTCAACTTTACAGTATAACTAATATTTCTAGATTTATTAAAAGGTTCTATTTTACAAACCTGCCAAGCCTGCAAATTCCATTCTCAGATCTACACTGTAAATCAATATAACTGTAACTATTTTCAGTCACACATTAGTGTAACATAATTATTTAATTCTGAAATTTGGGAGCAGTCAGAATTAATGCAACTGATGAAAGTTGGCAGTCTCTTATAGTGAAAATATGATTTAAGAACAAAGTATTGATTAATTTGAGTCTGAATGGGGAGAAATAATGTCTGTCTATAATCTTAGCGTTTCTTTCATCTCACACTATCAGTGCTGCAAGCTAAAGCTGTCGTAGCTTTGCTTTGCTCAGACATGGTTTAAATCAAAAGGCTTGGATATAGAACTCAAGGAGACCTAGATCTCCAAATTTCCACAGTGTTCTAGAATTTGTAGTTCTCACTGTGTTCACACTTTGCAGGATTCCAGTTTTATTTTGGGAGCTTCTTAAAATCCAGATTTAACCTTCATGGAGTGAATGCAAAAAAACCCTCTGATAGCAGAATTTCCCTGCTTAAGAAATGCGGTTCCACCATAAGTACTGAAATATCATAATATTCAAATCTAGGTCTTTTTCAGACCCTATATCATAGAATAACCTAGATGTCATATTATTTACCATTCTAATACTCTTAATTCATATCTAATTAAACTAAAGTTAACATAGAGATAAATAAGAATTTTTTTCTAACTCTCACCTAATTGAATTAGGTCATACAAGTTATAAATAGTTGAAACAAAGTTCTGGAGAAAACATTCAGGATTCCTCATTAAAACTCAGTCATCAAACTGATGAGCTGATTTTCCAGGAGCTATTCTTATTCAGCCATTCTCTGACCATTCTTCAATCATCCTGTCACAGTTAATCCATTCTTGAGACTCAGAACATTCATTTAGGAGAACCTGACACTTCTGATTTTTACCCTTCTGTCATGGTTTAACCCCAGCCAGCAGTCAAGCACCATGCAGCTCATTACCCCATCAGTGGGATTGAGGATAAAATCAGCAGCTTAAAAAAGCTAGAAAACTCATCAACTGAGACAAAGACAGTTCAATAGGAAAAGCAAAAGCCATGGGTGTAAGCAAAGGAAAAAAAGGAATTAATTCACTGCTTCCTATAGGCAGGCAGGTGTTCAGCATTCCAACGAGGGCACATGATGTGTAATGGTGACTTGGGAAGACAAAAATAATCACTCTGAACAACCCCCACTTCCCCTTTATTCACCCACTTTTTATATTGAACGTGATGCCATATAGCCTGAAATATCCCTTTGGTCACCTGTCCTGGCTGTGTCCTCCCACCCTCCCAAGCACTCCCAACCTTCTCACCAGCCTGCCAGCACAAAAAGCAGAAGAAGCCTTGGCTCTGTGCAATCCCTGCTCAGCAACAACGAAAACATCTCTGTATTATCAACCCTGTGTTCAGCACAAATCCAAAACACAGCCCCACACCAGCCACTGGGAAGAAAATTAACTCTACCCAGCCATAAGCAGCACACCTTGTCATATGAGTAACGAAGAAATCATAAACTCATGCCAGAAAAGCAATTATGCCATATTATCCTATGTTGCAAACTAACACACATGGGGAGGGGCTGATTAAACATTATCTGCATCAAAAATTCATTAAAAAATAATTGAAATAGAAACAAGATAAACCTTCTTTTATATACTGTTTATTAGACTATGTATCTTCATATAAAATCAGATTGCTAGAAGCATATCAATGCTGAAAGGTCAGTCCAATGTAAAAGATCTCTATAACCAAAGATTAATTTCCATTGTCAGTCCTGATATTTCAATCATGAAAAATAAAGACTGTATCAACAAAGGAGAACTGGCTGAAGATGTGAAGGTTGGGGGCAGCTTTGGCTGCAGTGTTGATGCCTGAGTAGGAGTCAGTGAAGCAAGTAAGTCCTGGACTACAGGAAAGTGGGTCTGTTTAGGAAGCTGCTTGGAAAAAATTCATGGGGTAAGGTCCTGGGGAAAAAAAAGGAACAAGAAGATCTCTTTGATTTTCAAAGATCACCATCTCTAAGCTCCAGAGCTGTCCATCCCAGGAAATCAAGCAAAGGCAGCAGGAACACTGCATAGGGGAACAAGGAGTGTTTGGTAGATCAGATGGTTGTGCTGACCTTCAGAGAGCCATGGTCAGGCTTGAGAAATAGATGTAAAATGTACCTCCAGAAATTCATAATGCAAAGTCTTGTATTTGGGGAAGAACAACCCCAGACACCCATACAGGCTGGGATTTGACTGACTGAAGACAGGTTTGCAGAAAGGTACTTGGGGCAAACCCCAGAAATCTCACCATAGCCAGCAGAGTGCCATTTTGGCAAAGAGCCAGCAGCATCTTGGGCTGTGTTAGGTGAAGAGAGGTGATCCTTCTCCTCTGCTTAGGCCTGGAGAAACACATCTGGGTTCTGGGTCTGGTGCTGGCCTCCCCAGGAAGAGACACGCAGGGATATGCTCTGCAACAAGTTCGGGAAAGGAGCAAAAAGCAGATTATAGTCTTGGACTATCTGTCTCATGAAGAGAGGCTGGAAGATCTGGAACTGTTCAGCATGGACTACAAAAGACTTTCTGGAATCATATCCATCTGTTTAAATACCTGATGGTGGAAGTAAAGCAAAGAGAGCCAGACTTCTTCTGATGACGGGGCAAGAAACAATGAGCACAAAACTGAAAAACTGGAAATATTCAAAAATAGGGAAGACTTTTCTTTCCTGAGAAAGTAATTGAACACTGGAACAAGTTCTTCCCACAGAGGTTGTGAAATCTGCATTTTCAGGGGTGCCCAAAACCTGACTTCACACAGTCCTAAGCAACCTGCTCCAGCTGACAATTCTGCCATCCTACTGTTTCAACAAAGACTTGACCATTTCCTCTTCTACTGGTTGTGACTGAAAAGGGATGAATGGAACTTTCTGTAATGTATTGGTATTTTGGTATACTGGAGTTGAGGGGACTGGAGATGAAAGAGCAGCCACCACAACAAACTGATGGGGGAAAAAAATCAGTATTCTGCAGTCATGGACTTTCATAAAGGCAGTGCAAGAGTGTTAAGTGATCCCTGGTATAAGCTGCCACAATTTGGTGTGACTCTATGAATATGATACTGTACTACAGACAATCCCTCAGAACAAGAAGTTAATATCAAATCTATACCTTGACCTTAAATCTTACTCAAAAATATAGTATGATGGAACAGAACATTGGAGAATTATTTTTAAAGCATGATAATATGCTTCCTGAAAAAGGGACAAATGCTAAAAAGTATATTCTTACTGATTATTTTTCTTACTACATGCATAAAGAATGACTTTTTATTCCCTTAAGAGGGTGGTCAGCAAAAGATGGGTGTTAACAACATCTATCAGTCAGGGTCCCTGGTTTTTTAAAGATTTCTATAGAATAAAATTCCCACAGGTTGCTAACAAATTATCCATGACTTGATCATTCGTCAGAATGCTAGAAATATGGGATTCAGATTTCATGGTAAACATAGACTTTTAAAGGCAATCTGTTTGTCTGAAATGCCTTATTTTTCACTGTTCTCTTCCATATTCTAAGAACTTATGAAGAAATGTGAAAAACCAGAAAATTATACAATTTCTCTAGCTTGCTGAGGGAGATGAAGATCCTCACTTTGATTTCATTTGCGTATCTATAATTTACAAGTTTAGTATTTGATTGAAGCATCAGTAGTTCAAGATACACACCAGATGTTAGCAGGACCAAATTCAAAGGATTTTCTCCAGCCCTTGTTTGGAAGGGAGAGGGAACAAAGGCTATTAACTAAAAGCAATGCCACCCTAAACAATTATTACTAAAGTCTGATACTACCACCTTGTGTCTGCAGGTCTAAAAGATTTTGAACACATCTTGACACCACATATTGCTCGAGTACTTTGAGTACTTAAAATAATTTTATATACTGCAGTAAATTTTCTGAGAAGATCATTTATAACCAGTAACACTTTCATATATATTACTTTTGAAAGGTAGAATAATGTGAACATCTAAATCAAAACAAAATCTGTAACATTGAAACTATGGATCCCATAGAGAAAACAAAACATTAGTAGCACTGTTGCTCTAAACTAAATGAAAGCCAGATACTTTTTTAAAGAGAGAGGATGAGGAAAAGTGTCAGTTACTAAGCATCCATTGTCACATATAAAATGACCATAAGTACTCACCTGTAGAATAACAGGGTTTGCCTAGTAAATTACTAGTGATGGGGTTCCTCAGCTCTCAGGCATATTTTGGGGTAAATTCTGCTTCCACAGGACTGCTGAGGACAAACAGCTTTTGCAAAATAGGTTTTACTGTGCTTTTTCTTCTGTTTTAGGTATTCCTCCTTTGCTTTTGTTTCTTTAACACTATGTAAAGTCCATGGAGGTAATATATTAAAAACTATAAAATATTCCTATAATATTATTTAATACAAACACTAACATTGGTTGTTGAAGTCAGATACTCTAGCAAAAGAAATTATGTTCTACATTTAAATCTTAAATTCACAGGCTGAGGATTCACTTATTAAGGGTTTTTTCCTCATCCTAAAGAAAAAAGCAAAGATGGGGCTGAAATAAATTTGATTACTGGGAATGGCCGCATATGAATCACAGACACCAGAATAAAACCTGTTAAATCTGTTTAAACAAGGGCTATGCACTGAAATCCAGATTTCTATTTAGATACTAGCTGCATGCTAGTGCTCATAAAGAGACATATTGCCAGGAGAGTTCTTTCCAAGTAACAATCGTTAGGTAGTATGCTACCTTCAAAAGAACTTTATAAACCATTGACTAAATGAATGTGAGGTTAGACTACTTTATCTACTGGGCTATTTTACTTGACAAGAAGTAAATTACTTGGAATTTGAAATAATCCTGCACTTGGTTGAATATCATCTTTTGAAACACAAACCATAAGAAATACAGCAAATTACTCATACTATAACAATATTGAGGACTGCAACACAAATCTTGCCCTTGATCCTGCAGCAAATGGCACTTCTTTTACAGTAACATAATAGAATGGAAGACCTATACTTGCAGCAAATTGGAAACAATTTGCAAGTAGTTCCTCATAAGGAACTATTCCTCCTTTGGTCTCTTCTGCCAGAAATGTCTTGTCCTTTTCTGAGAAAGAAAAGCATTTATTTTTAGAAAGATTTATGTGTGTTTTATGAATTGTCCTTCTACAGCAGCCTGGGCAAGGCTTCAGCATTTCCCCAAGTAAATTCTCACATCAGCTGCTTTCCAGAGCTGGCTGTGTGGGTCAGATAGAGGAAGGTGAAAGAAATGCAAGAATAGAACTGGGTGTGAGTTATGGCACACTGTAAAACTCAAAGTGTCAGACCTGTTGTTTCTGTGCTAGACTAGGGCTAAAGGGAATGTGGACAGACTGCAAGGTCTGCATTGGTTTTCACATGAACAAAGAATAAAGACAGTATAAAAATACTTTAACATCCTTTTGCCACATTACCCTGTACCAAGCCAAGCTACTTACCTTCCTGAAACACCAAATATTAATTCATATAATCACTTTATAAAACCTGTCCCCAGTACCACTAATCATTTTCACCTACTTCACAGCCTCACAAAACAGTTAAAATTCAGTTTGACTAAGTAAGCAAAGGGACTCCTAATCTAATTTCAACAGTCTGTCTGTATCACAGAATTACACAACCACAGAATGGGTCAGGTGGGAAAGGACCACAGTGTATCATCTGGCCCAACCTCCCTGCTCAAGCAGGCTTATCCCAGAGCACAGGGCACAGGATTGCATCCAGAGGGTTCTGGAATGTCTCCAGTGAGGGAGACTCCACAACCTCTCTGGGTGATCTGTTCCAGTTCTCAGTCACTATACAGGTCCATGCTCTGATCTCTCCCTGCAGACACTGACAGACATTGATGAGGTGCCCTCTCATTCATCTCTTCTCGAGGCTGCACAGTCCCAGCCCCAGCTGTTCCTTGTAAGAGAGATGCTCCATCCCTTCATCATATTTGCAATCTCCACAGGACCCGCTCCAGGAGCTCCATGTGTCTCTTGTTCTGAGGAGCTCAGAACTGGACACAGCACTCCAGATGTGCCTCACAGGATAATGAGTAGCAGGTCAGGATCACTCCAGGGCCTGCTGGAAATCTTGCTACTTTATCCTGGGATGTGATTTGGCTAGTAAGAGATAAAGCTCTGTCATGGGTCACTCTTGTCAAGAGGACAAACAAAGCATATCGTGAATCTGATATACTGTGAAGTTCTAAAAAGAATTTGAAGATTTTTAATAGTTGTTCTAGCCTGTAATTTCAAATATTGATTATATACTGCACATTCTGTAAACAATTAGAATGAATAGTGCTTTTAAATGAATAGTGCTTTTAAAATCTGGTTTCAACTTAAATATTCTCTGGTAGAAAATACTCCAAAATTAATATGATTGTATAAAACAAACTAGGCTGCTGTTCATAGAGACAGAACAGATGAAGTAGCTGAGATCTGGGAGATTTTGCTCATTTTATTTCTACATTTTTTATCAAACTCACTCATAAAAGCAGTACTAATTGCTTTAGTTATTATATCTTAAAGACGGGTTTGTTTTTTGTTGTTGGGTTTTTTTTGTTTGTTTGTTTTGGGTTTTTTTTGCTGGTTGGTTGGTTGGGTTTTTTTTTTGCTTTGGTTTTTTGTTTGTTTTTCTTTTTATTTTTAGTTTTGTTTCTCTTAGTGATTGCATCCTTAGAAACCTCCTGCACCTGACAGCAGACCCATAGAAAACAAATCAAAGCCCTTAAAAGGGAGCTACCTTGTCAGGTAGAGTATGCAAGTCTTAGGAAAGCAAGCAAGCAACACGTCAAATTTTACATTTTAAAATACAAAAATAATATAAAAAATTTGTATTATATTTTTCATGTGATTCATAATTTTGTACACCATTTCAAGGTTACCTTTAATAATGCTAGTATAGGTATTCGCAGGGCAAGTGAAAATAAAATGGATCATCTGGGAAAAGTCATTAACCTCTGCATTGCCCTGGTTGGACTCTGGTTGCTCTGTGCACCTCTGCAGCTCTCAGCTGTCAAACTCTAACATTACACTGTGCAAACACCTGTTGATCTTCAGAATAATGTAATTACCACCAGTATCACTCATGCCTATTTTCTGACCATTTTATGCATCCAAAATAGATCTTTCTATATGGGTACAAAACAATTTTGAAAGCATTTTAGTAATTTATGTTAAGAAACATAATATGTTTATATTAAAATCTACTTTTATTTTAGCATTTTGAAAATATTATTTTTTTATTATTCTTTGCCTTTTTTAATATTTAGGAATCAGGAGAAGCCATTGCATCCATTAACAATTTCCTACTTGGAGCACAGATGGGGCAGTTCCTCAGAAACTGAAAGTCCCTCAATAAATTTTCCAAAAAATATGACAACATAAAGAAAAACAAGATTTATACCATGGTTGTCTTTTAAAAATGGTACTTCTCTATGTTATTTGTGTTATTTCCTTTTCCATTTTCTAATTGGAGGACTTTGAAAAATAGGGAACCATAGTAGGGGGACCTTTAAAGTTTACATGTGAGGAATTTTGTGTGGAAGGTCGTAAAAGGCTGTAAAAGTCCTTCCCTTTAGAAATTTTGTGCAAGACAAGCTGCTCAGTAAGGAAAGGGAGGACCAGTGAACCAGAAGATTTAGAAAATCAATGACAGAAGAATGAATTTAGCCAAACATGTGGAACTCTCTCTTGGAAATACCTTAAGGTTTATGCACAGAGTGAAATGCTGGAATTCATAAGAAAAGTAAGACAGTGTCCTGCCAAAGGTGTGGAGAGGCAAATGCAAGTTACATCATCAAGGCCGAAGGAAAAGGAAACAGCTGTTCTCAAGAGCAATACTAACCCAAATAAAAGATGCCAAAAGTTTGCACATCAATCAGGGAAGAAATAAAGAGAAGCAGCAGCCAAAGTCAACTGATAATAGGAATTCATATCACATAATGGATATTGACGAAGGAGGCCTCCGTAAACTTTTCCAAACTGAGCCGTCTCCTCTCCAAGAAGTTAGTTTACATTGACACTGTAAATGCAAACAATGGTTTTAATCTATAAATATTGGCAGACCTCGTCATTGTAGCCAATGCAGTGGTCAATGATGCATATCAATTATAAATGTACTGTTTAGGTCAGAATTAATATATCGACGTGCCTTGAACTTGAAAGGAAGCATGCTAAAGGGGTTTAGCAATATGTGAGCATTTTACAGTGCTGGGATGGCATAGCCACACACAAAGTTTACATCAGTGTATGAGATGTGAGAAACACAGGAGGAGGTGAGATAACCACAATTCCAAGGCACCTGAGCAACAAAGTCACCACATAGGAGAAAAGGGGGAAAAAGACAGGACATCCTGCTAAAAACACACTACAAGGATGTTTGGCAAGATGGAGGAAAACAGAATCAGAGAATCATAGAATGGGTCACGTTGATCTGCTCAAGCAGGGTCATCCCAGAACACATGACATGGGATTGCATCCAGATGGTTCTGGAATGTCTCCAGTGAGGGAGAGTCCACACCCTGTCTGGGTGATCTGTTCCAGTGTCACTGTACAGGTAAGAAGCTCTTCCTCATGTCCAGGTAGAACTTTCTGTGCATCAGTTTTTTCCCATTGCCTCTTGTCCCATTGCTGGCCAGTAGAGCCAGGTTCTGATCCCTCCCTGCAGACACTGACAGACAGGGATGAGGTCCCCTCTCAGCTGTCTCTTCTCGAGACTGAACAGTCCCAGCTCCCTCAGCCTTTCCTCATAATAGAGATGCTCCAGTCCCCTCATCACCTTCATAGCCCAAGAAGCACGTAGTGTGGGGAGCAGAAGAAATCCCCCTCTTGGAGGTGGCAGCAGGGCAACAGGATAAAAGCATCAGACATCAATGCAGAAAATCAGAGGACAAACCCATTTTGCTAGACTTGTCTCACTGAAGAGCTCTCAAGACTGATCACCTTAACCTTGGTGAGTAGCAATAAGGACAGCAGCCATCAGTGCTGACTGCGGCATCTTCACCAGGAGAGCCACAGTTAAAGGAGAAAATTATTGTCAAATATTAACAGTTTTGTATAGGTAGGGATGATGACATGTAAGGATTAAACCTTTGCAAAAGGAATGCTTTTAATAAATGAAGGTAGCAAAGTTGAGTTTTATAGTTTAAAACTGTCCTGTCTTGTCAGTATTTTAAACATCCTATCACATCAATCTCTGACAGATATAGAGACAGACAGACAGATAGATTCAATTACAACATCACGACTCCTCCAAAACTCTTTTTTCCTTATAATCTGTTAATCTTCAGAAGAAGATCCAGTGAAATGCTAAAAAAGGAATGAAATATCAGGTCAGATAACAAGACATGGTCCTCACTTAGTACAGTATTTAATACTAAAAAAAAAGGAAAAAATCAAACTTATTCATATTTAAAAACTTAATGGTACAACTACAAAGTCCCCAGATATCTCTAATTTCAAATAAAATATCCGGGGAAGCTAGCAATGATATCTACAAATCATCAACAATGGTTTCCCAGAGGCTTCTTTTGTTCTTTTGGCAATTTTATGCAGGAAGCTTGAAAAAGAAGTCAGCCTCCACAGAATGTTTTCATGCTACAGGAATGCCCTGTGGTATTGTGCCCACACTTTGTGATTTATGTCATCAATGATGAAGAAAAGACAAGGCATTTCAGAAGTTTAATTCTTACTACTGAACCATATTTCTGTCCTCCTAATCCTTTCCTGTCAAAGACAATGAAAGATTAGTCAAATGACCACCTTAGAATTGTTACATTCTGGAATAACGAATGTTTTAAAACTAGTTTTTATAATTGTTTCCTCTATGTAAACAAGAAGTGTTGTAAGGGACTATTTCCTTCCAACTATCTCTTTTCCTTCGGTTAATGATATAAACTGGTAATTAAATGTAAAACTGCACAGTAACATTAGTCTGCTTTTGTTATGTAGAAGAGTTCCACAAAATCATAGATTCACAGAATGTTTTAGGTTGGAAAAGACCTTAAAGGTCATTTAGTTCCAAGCCCTCTGCCACAGGCATGGACACCTTGCACTAGACCAGGTTGCTCAAAGCACCATTCAACATGGCCTTGAACACTTCCAGGGATGGGGCAGCCACATCGTTCTTGTACAAAATCATAGGGGACATTCTTGTATATCTCAGTGTGAAGCAGAGGAATTTACATCATTAAGTGGGATATAACCTCAGGGATAATTCACATATCTCTCTAATTGCAGATGCAGCGTGTGAGCATGTAACCTCACTAAATAATACATGTAAGAAATCACTAGGTTAGGAAATCAAACACAATGTCAGACAACACAAGCACTCCATTGCTACATTTTAAGATGTGAATACTTACATTGAAAAGTCCTTTTTCAAAGGAAATTGTGTTTACATGTGCCCACATATGAAAACTTAGTGACCATTCAAAGTTTGTTCTTTTGGGCATTGAAACAAAATACAAAAGTGAAAATTGAAAAGCATGCAATCTAATATCTCTTTTTTTGCTGACTGTATGCTGTCTAAAATGGCACATGGGGTGACATTCTGGAGAATGGTGTAAAGGAAAGTTGTACATCTTGCAATGTCTAACCAGTTTCTATATCTTCCCCATGACTCCAAAAACCTGAGACATTTTGTCTTTGAATATCTGAAAGAGTCTCAAAAAGATTTATTCAGAGCACTGAACTTCTCTTTAAAATGTGGCAAGCAAACAGTATATATGGTATGGAAAGACAATAAATGCAGGCAATGAAACTCAAGATACAAACTATAATGAAAGTAGATATTTTAATGCAGTAGATTCACACCTCCAAAATTGGATGTCTAGCTTTATTTAAGTGTGATGCAAACAAAATACAATCTGAAAAATTTTAATATAAAGAAAACAATATTTAGATGCAGGCAGGGCTTTTCAACTTTTTTTTCTTTTAATATTTTACAGGAATATTAAAGTTTGATAGTAGTTCTCAGACAAAGTATGACTGGGAAAATGCATTTCAAAATGCCTGTTTTTTCAGCTTCTTACTATTCATATTATTTTGAAAAACTGGAAAAAAAGCTAGGGATGCATAACACCTAAAAAAAAAATGCTATTATCAAAAGAAAACATCTCTAAACATCAGTCTCTTAAACAATAGCAACAAAATATTAGAGTTTGAACCAGTATTAGGTGTATGGTTAAGTTTCCTAATGATTGAATATTTTTAAAGTATTATTTTACAAAAATTGCTACCTTGCTTTTTACACCTCAGGTCTTTCAACTAATTTTCCCATTTAAAAGACTTTCACAGCTCTTTCTAACTTTTTTCTACTCTTGCTTGTATCAGTGCTCTGGTTACCCAACTCTGAAGCTGAAATTTTTCCTTTTAGTTATAACTGGTTGAAAGAGAAAAAGGAAAAAAAAAATTAAAGCCACTTTCTGAAGCAATTTAAATTCAGTTCTGTAGAAAGTCACAAAGGCCACTTGGATAAATTGTGCTAACCCATTTCACTGCACTGATGTTCTGTTTTCACACACAGTGATACCAGAATGTTGTATTTTCAGAGCCTAAGTTTTCATGAAAACTTCTAAAGAATTGCTTCTAAAGCAGAGTTTGCTTTTAAATCAGTTGCTTTGTCCTTTCCTCTCTGTTTTACAACCTCTTTTTTCCTACTATTAATTATTTCTGTCACAGACAGTAAGTCATGAGGTTATACAAAGTGCAAGAGGCTTGAAGTATTGACGAGAACACTGATTACGCAGCAGAGACATGTCCATCAAAAGATCAACTAGAAGTGGACTGCCACTGGTATGCTATTTATTAGCTTTTGCAATTCCCATATTTCTTTGCTTTTCCTCTCTAATATTTCATCTTCACCCTTCACAGTCTTCAAGGAGGAACTGTAAAACAAATACCACTCTTCCATACCAATTATTCTTACAACATTAATATGACTAGCTGCTTGAAAGATTTTTATTTTTTTAAAACAAATTGTATTCATCAACCAGTCTAGGCTGTAGAGGAATACTTATTAAAAATCTACCATATGTGTAGAAAAATACCCATGAAAAAGAGGAACAAACTGCACTGCCACCTGTCATCAAGATCCTTGCTCAAATGTGCAGTACTTGAGCTCACAGCTCACTCAAAATCACACATATGCATTTCTGCATAGAAAATGCTTAATTTTACACCTATATTTTAAAATTTATTTTACTCAGTCTGCCTGCAGGTTAGATAATTTTTTAATGCTAGTCATAACTCTGTATCTTGATATTGCCTGTGTTATGCTACACGTAAGCAATCACTGCTATCTCTTCTGGGCACCAGAGACAAGATCTCCATGATTACTGTATGCTGCTTGATTTCACATCAATTTAATTAATTCTGAATACTTTCTGATTAAATTTTCATGGCCTGTATCTTGGCCCTATGTGTATTAGACTTCTTTTGTGTGGGCAATAATCACTACTCATACACAGATATCAGAGAGTACATTAAACAAACAAGTACACTGAGGGTTTTTTAAATACAGTTTTCATGGGCATCATAAGTTGATCTACCCAGCACCTCAGTGACAGAAGACAGTAACGATATATTTACCATCTCAAGTCATATATCTAGCCATAGGGAAAAAAACTGTTTGTGTACATGACGTAACTGCTGCATTTCAATTTCTGCTTTCCATGAGCTGCTAAAGAAGAAATTATTGACAAGGGAAGAAGGGTCAGAAATAGTCAAGAAGATGAAAAGGCAAGGAGAAATTTAGGTCATTAATTAGGCTGGACAAGTTTGTCTTCCTAGATGGTTTTTATATGAATGGCATCATTAGGAGACAGGGTTCCTCAATATTTGAGTTCTGGCTATATAACTCTCTACAGATTGTCTTGGCAGCACAATATAACATTTCAGGAAAATCAAGGCTCTTGCTCATTCAAACCCTGAGTTTTAGCAATTATCAGAATTATTAAAAAGGAAGGGATTTAAGTGTGATCCTTAATCATACCTACTTTTATAAGAGATGGCTTATTACATTTATAGTTGTTTTTCTCTAGTCTGGTGCTAGCCATATACATCACTATGGCAATGCAGCTGTTCAGTCTTTTGTGTATGAAATAATGAGCCTTCTAGAAACAATGTCAGAGGTCTCTTTTATCACTACATCCATGCAGACAATTGCAGATATATCACAGCTTGCTTTCCCCAGACTCACTTGGGATTCACTCAGCCATTTCAGCACAGTATTCGGCTCTGGCTGTAAGCTGCCTTGGAAATCCCTCCAGATGAAAAGAATGGAAGCAATTATTTGGGCTTGCTATTTACATCACTTCTGTGGGTTTTCATCGCTGTAATAAGATAAACATTTTTAATTGTCTCTTCCAGGCTATGTGTACAGTTTATCAAAATCTCTTGTGACAGGAAGAAGTTCCAAATACTGTAGAAAAACAGACCAATACTGACTTTGAGATTTCAGCTTGCAATCACTGTCAATAAAGGCTTAAGGACTTGATAACATTTGAGGTGTCCTATCTAAAAATTATAACAATGATGGGTCATGGTACCATTTAAGAAGGCTTTATTAAAATCTCCAATTATAACACCTTGTGTATGTTTTGCTATTTGGGAGTCTTCTGTCTCACTGTGGGACCAATTTGCTTCCAAATAAATAGTCATTTTAGCACTTCTCTCTGTCTGACTCCCGTCTGCTGACTGGCTGTTTTGTTTATTTTTTACTCCAAACTTATGCACTTGGATTTTTTATTGTGTAGGTTTGGTAGGGTTTTTCGTATGTGTGTGGTTTTTATCTGTAATATTCTTTCTATGATTTGTATATATTTTCTGAAAAATAAAAAAAAATTATCATCATTTCTGGTCTAGGATCTCTTGAATGTCCATTTAGAGACCAGTGACATGTGGTATTGCTCAGGGATTGGTATTGAGACCAGCAAGTTTTAATTTTTTTGTTGGTGATATGGACAGTGGGATCAGATGGAAAGAGGAACTCCCAGCAAATCTGCTGACAACTCCAAGCTCTGTGGTGCAGTCACACACTGGAGGGAAGGGGTGGATCCAGAGGGACCTGAGCAGCCTGGAGAGGTGGGTATGTGTGAACCTCAACAAGGCCAATTGCAGAGTATGTTGGGGCAATGCCAAACACAAATACAAGCTGGGTGGAGAATGGATTGAGAGCAGGTTTGGGGAGCAAGTCTTTGGGGTGTTTTTGGATGAAAAGTTCAATAGGAGTCAGCAATGTGCTCTTGCAGCCCAAGAGGCTATGTTGTGGGCTGCACCAAAATGAGTACGACCAGGAGGCCAAGGGAGGTACCTCTGCTTTTATGACACCCTCCCTGCAGTACTCCATCCAGTTCTGGGGCTCCCAACACAAAACAGACCTGGACCTGTTGGAACAAGTCTAGAGGAAGGCCACAAAGATGATCAGAGGGCTGGAGCACCTCTCCTGTGAGGAAAGGCTGAGAGGGTTGGGGTTGCTCTACCTGGAGAAGAGGAGGCTCTGGAAAGACCTTATAGAGGCCTTCAAGTACCTGAAGAGGCTAGCAGAGCAGGAGGACCAGATGGGTGCAGCAGTGAAGCTCGCAGGTGAAGGCGAGAGATCCTCCGGGGACGGAGGCCAGCAGGACACAAGGCGAGAACAAAGAAATGTAGTCTGTCAGGTTTGGAATCCAGGGATTTACTGGAGGAGCAGCAGGGCAGGTGGAATCGGGGTGGGACGTGGAGGATGGACACAGGCAGGATTCGGAGCTCAAGAGCCCAGAATGTCCCCACGCAAGGGCTTAAGAGGGGCTGCAGCATGGGAAGGGTTTACACGGGAAGACCAACAGGAGCACGAGAGGTACAGGATTGACAGGGACGCCAGGGAATGCGGACACGAGGAGGGAAGGTACCAAAATTTGAAACCCAATGGGAAAACATGGCCAGAGGGAACGAAGAGGAACTTTCTAGAACAATAACTAAATATGGGATGGGGGGGGGAGATGTGCAGGGCCAATGAATTCATTGTCTGATGCATATTGAGGATGCCAGCTGCAAGGTCTCCTGGGTGTGCACTGCTTTGTCACTATACTCAGAAAGTCTCTTCACACCCAGGACCCTTCCTTGGTGTCATTCACTCCATGCGACTGGTCACCCAAGCTCGTCTGAGTGAGAGCCACTGCTACAGTGGTGAGGCACTGGCACCACAGGTTGCCCAGAGATGTTGTGGATGCCCCCATTCCTAGAAGTGTCCAAGGCCAGGCTGGATGGAGCTCTGAGCAACCTGGGATAGTGGAAGGTGTCCCTGCTTACAACAGGGGGTTGCAATGAGAGAATCTTTATGGTCCTTTCCAACCCAAACCATTCTATGATTCTTTGACATTAGAAATTAATGAACATATCCAGTTCTCTTTGGGTTCTGACAGACAAATTTATAAAATGATGTTTAAAATATTTCTTACAAATTTATGCTAGGATTTCCTCCTCCTTCCTAAGGTGCACATTTAATACTAAGAGAGCGGTCACTGAATACTTGCAAGATTTTTTATCTCTGTAAGTTGCTCAAAGTAATTCGACAGTAGCATGATACAAGCCACATTTCTTCCTTTAAGCATTTCTTCCTTTAAGTCACACAGAGCTTTGAGAATATAACATTAAACATTTGCCTCAATACAGAATTCAAGTAATATTACTTATTTCCTGGGTTTTCTTTTGATTCTGAGCTTGATGCAACAGTACTAGTGGCATTTATAAAGGAAATAGCTTGTCCAAGAAGCTTTCGAGGGAGTGGAATAAAAAAAACTAACATCAGTGAAATACCTGCTAAACATAAATACCTTGTAAGATTATGGAATGAGTAGGAATATAGCCTGAAAATATTATTTTTATTTTTTAGTTGTTTTTAAAATTCATGAATAGCTACACTATTGACATTTTTAGATTATTTGACAGTAGTAGCCACCTTAGTGTTGCTAAGAAAGTGTAAAGTTTTTTGACTACTAAAACTTTTCTATATTTTGTCTTTTGATAACATGAAAGCAAATGTATGTCACCTGAAGGATTACTGCCAATTTATTATGACAAAGACAGCTTTCACCGTAATTTTAGTAAATATCTTTATCCTCTATTTGACAGGGGAAAAGGAGTGGAAGAAAAAAAGTATTACTTTTAAAAACTCTAGTTATTTCTAAAATTGCTGGTTGTGAAAAGAATAAATACACAGTTGTCTTTTAATTTTCCTGTCATTTTCTGGTAATAAAATAATTTGAGTCCTTGTTGCATGAGGCATTTCTTTTCTCATAGATTTCATTTACTCCTGTCTTTAATGGCTGTTTCATTAAACATCCTTCCTACTTATTTAGGAAAGACACTTTTTCTGTGCAGTGTAAGGACGAGTACTTTCATTTCCCCCTCACATCCTGTAATACAGGCATGGTTTTTAATGTTTTGTAATGGAGTGGATTTTCTTTATAAGCCAGCTCATTTTCTCTTGTTTAACAGCTGTTATTTCTGACTTTCCAAGCTATCTAACTCTTATGTAAATGAGTCCTACTGCCAAAAGTCTTTTTAATTAAGTTGTATTTCTATAGCTTTACTCAAGGGCAACAGGCAAATAGTATTGTCTTTTCATTCATTTATTCAGTGAGGAAGAAAAGAATGGAGATGAAAACCCCTATGCATATTTATTAGATACCAACTTTTTTGAATAGCTGTATTTTGGGCCAATCATTGCGACTCCCACAGATCTGACAGTAATAGTTTTAGGTTTTTTCCATTAAAAATCTTCTATTTCAGTAGGCTATTCTTATCAATGATAATGAAATTTTCTTATCAGCGGTGAAACACTGGGATATCATTTTGTCTTCATGTTACAGACATTTCCTCTTTCTGGTTAGTTCAAATTCAGGAAACAAACAAACAAACCAACCTTTAGGGACATGGTTTACTGATGGACTTGGCAGTGCTGGGTAAATGCTTGGATTTGATGATCTTAAAGATCTTTTCCAACATAAATTATTCTAATGTTCAATAAGAACTGTCATTTTAGTGGACAGATTATATTTCAGGTCACACTTAGCTTTTCATGTTGTTGCGTAATAATACATCAGATGCTAATCTACTCAATTTACTATACCATTATTAGTATTTTACTATAAAGTCCCTGGTCTTCAGTGACAGAAAATTGAATCCTAGAAACAAAATGAAGGAAGCAATTAAGCATTTGCTAAAGTGGAGCTGAATATTTTAACAAATGCTCAGCCAAAGCACCTAAATACTATGTTCAGAACAAAAGTAAATTTAAAACAAAAAGGTTTTTTTTCCACAGGAAGTATTCCTACAGAGGTCACCACTAAAGGACTTTTTTTGGCACAAAAATCTTATGTGCTTTCATGGGCCACTTTGATGAATTGTTGGCAGAGAGATTCAAGGACTTTAGAAACATACAAGCCTGAAGAGGACCAGAAAATAGTACAAAAAACCTGGAGACCAGAAGAATGTAAGAAGGAATATTATATATGCTTGTCATGTTCTAGTACAAGTATCCATCAATGTGCATCCACCTTCCTGGGAGACAGGATAATAGGGTAAGTTTTTAGCCACAAAAGAAAAAATAGAATTATTCCCATTTTTTTAACACCCAAATGCTGAATTCTCTAAATTAGCTGGCAGATGATGGTCCTACTTGTACTAGCCACTTGTACTCAGCCACTAGATTGCTGTGAGCAATTAAAGCATGTATGTAATGCTGTCTTCTATTCAAGTAGGAAAAAAAAATAACCAAACAGAGAATCTACAGGGTGCCTTTTGCTCTGCTGAGAGACTAAAACCACTATTGCTACTGCTTACTGAACTAAATTAATCTATTCAAATTATTGGAATTAAAAATGGTTTAAAACAATATTTTGCTTAAGAACATACAGCTCTTCTGTTGTAAATACTAAGCTGTCCCTCATCACTTATAATGTCTATGAAATAATGATGTTCAAAAAGAGTAACTCTTTATATGCTCCGAATCTCATTCACTAAGTTCAACACATGAATGTGCTCTCCTGAAAGAATTTTATTTTTCATGTGTATAAAAGGTAGAAATGATAGATATGTGCTAAACTATTTTCATAAAACCCTGGAAGATATACCTACAAATATTTACATATATGCAGTGTATAAAATATTTCTGCTGAAATTAGAATCAGCTATAAATGCAATATGTTCACTCTGTATATAATTCAAAAATGTATGAAGATACATAGTGGTGCCTTCAAAGCTATTTTACAACCACTTTGAAAATACTCCTTACTGAGATTGACCTTTGTGCTTATCTTAGGTTTGAAAAATGGATTCCTTCAATTCTTTTTGATGGACAAGATGTATTTCCAAGCCAAGTTCCTAATGGAATTATATTTGTATTTATATGAACGTCAATCAAACTACTCAGTAATTTCAACTTGTGCTTTCCCCAATGCCTAGCAATATAAGAAATCCTTGGTTTACTAGATTCTCATAAATTGGATACTACACTTCTCAACTTAAGTTGGAAAAGCAAAATGCCAAGGGGACATAGCACTGGGGAAGGTTTTTAGTCTCCTACTAATCACTATGGGCAGAACAGATGAATGTTCTATTAAGCCATGGGAATTGAAGTGCAATCCAGGGATTGCTTTTTTAAAATCTTAAAAAGTAGCGGTAGGAGCAAAAATAGTGATCCCCATACTCCAGAGTAATTATCAGAGCTGCTTTTACAGACATTGATTGTGCCCACAGAAGGATGGGAGATCTTTCAAAGCAGACAGATATGTAAGGATTCCCAAAAGAAAACTCTTTGAAGAAATACATTTGCTATTAATTTGTCTCGTTCACCACGAGGCTAAGTGCTGAAAGAATGGCTGCATTTTAATGAGAGCCCAGGATGCCAGGTGCACGAGGCTGGGAATGGACATGGCTGGTATTGAGGCTGAGCATGAGCATAAATAGGGCTCCCCAGGCACTGGCTGAAGGTGCAGGATGGGCACAAAACAAAATCTCACAATTTAGCTGTTTATACAGAAGTCTGATAGAAGATTTTTATGGCTGCACAGTGTCAGAGCTGGCCCTGAGCACAGGTAGCCAAAACTGGGGTGAAAATGTAAACATTGCATTTTACTGCAGATAATTATATGGGTAAAAACAAATAACACGAATTAATATTTAAAGAACACATTATTTGAAAACAATATCTCTAACATTTTTCTTATTCAAACTATGCAAGTTTAAAATTTAAATGAAAAAAAAAACCAAACTTGTGGATTCTCAAACAATTAATTTTCCAGGTAAAATACAGCTGTAGAAATGAAGTGGTCTGATTTATATTAGTTCCATGCTTGTAATTTTCCATACAGTGGTTCACAGCTTTTATTTTTCCATAATTCCTCATGGCCCCATGGCTTATTTATAATTTCATTTTATTTTTTATGAATTATTTTCTCATTTCTTCTCTTTACTAATACGAGATAACTTTTCACTTTCTACTGGGATGGAAAATAATGTTTTATTCTTTTGCAATATTTTACTGACTGTTACTTGTCTTAGGTAAAAATTGCTTTGTTCCCTTGGGGGTTAATTATCTGTAAAAGACTGTAAATAGCAGGACAAGTGTGTTCCAAATTGATCTAAGTAAATGCACAAGGAGCTTCCCAAGAGAGCAGATATTTGAGCTGTTGGAGTATCCATTGCTGATGCTTGGCTTTTGGGATCCTACTGCCCATGGCAATTAGCCCGAGGGTTTGATTTCTCCTTCTAAACCAGGTACACTAAGGTTAAATGCTGCACTGTTTACAGTCTCTATTAGAAGTTCCTGCTGTCTTTGGAGAGCTCTGATATTGTTTACAAACTGCACTGGCTGCAAACTGCTGCTAACACTGTCAAATAATCCCAGGGTTTCTTTGAGAAGTTAAGAGACCTGTCATTTTCTGTCCTTCCATACCACTCCTTAGCTTGTTAGTTAAATAAGTACTTGAGAGTATTGTACCCAGAAGATTTTGGGGAATAGGCACAGGTATCTTTCTTCTTCCAAATCTGCATTCACTTTTCATTTAAGCTGCTTAACTAAGACGAAATGGGGAAAGAGGTTGCTTCTCATTACAGCTGTGACTGTTGAGAAAAGTGCTGAAGGACTGAATAGTTTTTCTGATTTACATAGAGCCTCAAAATTCAATATTGTTGACAAAAAAGTCAAAATATTAGCTTATTTAGTTGTGAAAAAACCCCAAAACATTAAATGCCTTTTAATGTTTTCAATTTTTTTAATAATATGAACATAACATTTTTTCTAGTGGTTTTGTGGTTATATTAAGTGTTTTAGAAGGCATCCTTTTAAGAGGATCATGGTAATCTGTCTTTTATCACCTCCATCTCAGATTACATCCTCTCTTTATTGTAACAGACATTATGGTTATAATTTTAATTTATCATAACTGAAATTTTTATCAAGGGAGGTATAAAGACATTTTCTAAAAATTTCATCAGCTTAAAGACAGAATCAATCACAATCAAAACAAACATCTCCATGGAATATTAGCAACTGAAACAACTAAGAACATAACAAGAAAAAATTATCATGATCTCATAAAATTTGTACCTTAATGTAACTTCATCAACTTCAATAAATTTACTATTGAATCACTTGGTATTGCTATGTTACAGATTCTACTAGTATTATTTTTGTGTAAGTTCATCAGCAAAAGTTATTAAGAATAAGAACTATCAGTAACTATAATCTAATTAGAATCTTAACATCGCAATGTAAACTAGCATGTAATAACATTTTGAAAGGCATAATACCATGAAAAGCACCTTTTGAGAGAAAGAAATTGATAATTGTTATGAACTTTCAAATCCTATTGAGAATCAAAGCCTTTATTTATTTTCAATATTTGCAGTATTTAAAGATTTTCTGCTTCTTCCAAATTTTCCTTCTATTTTGAAATAAATAATTCCAAGAAAATTGGTGAGCACATAACTGTATATGAAATGTAACTTTTCAAATACCTAATTTAAATAATTCTGGGTTTAGATAACATTCATTTTTCCCTTACTAAGCAGAGAGACTACATATTTGGGGACTCTTACATAATTTATCAAAAATTTAATTTCTATTAATTGGGCACAAGTATTGCCCAGAGAGAAAAAACATAAAAACTCGGAAGACAGTTAAAAAACCCCAATACTCATGTAAGCCATAGCACAGGAGGGATAAAATAGCAATACATATCATATTATTTGGTGATGTTTCAAAATTTCTTTTAGCAAAATATTAATGAAATTTCCAAAACTTCATTTCCAGTGATCTACATTCTATGTAAACTAAAATAGGCACAAAAAGAATTTTATCAACAATTGTTTAAATAAATCCATTTTCTTATATAAAATATAAATCTTCAAGATCATTCATGTATGAAGTTACTAATAGGTTCCACAATTAGCTCTATACAAATTCAATTACATTTTATATCAGGGTTATAAAATTTCAGCAGTAGTGCACTAAATGAAAGTGAATCATTATATTTTGACTAGCAATGTAGTAATCAGCCTTCTGAAATGCTGATAGTAGGTGGTCAGGTCAAATCCATATAAAATATTTCCAGAGAAATACCAGATGTTGCAGTAAATTGCAGGGTTATAAAAAAGTTGTAATTCCTTCCCCTGGGCTGGTGCTCAGGAAAACCCACGTGATGTTAGTGACATCATACTCCTGCAGATAAATACTTCCAGATGACACCTGATATATAAATCTCACTGCTTATGATAATTTAATTTTTTTAAGTGATATAAGAAAAATTTCTTCTTTCAATTCAAATCCATTCTGCTTTCATATTATTCATTATAAATCTCCAGATTATAAAACAAGATATTCTGCCTGGCCAAAAGACTTTTATAGCGTTCTGTATGCTCTTAATACTTGACTTTGTCATCTTAGTGGTGCTGTGTTACGATAGTGGAGAATTCTTAATTTGTGCTCACACACAATTCCTCTTATTCCTCTCATATTACTTTTTAGAAGTCTTGGGTACGTCAGAAACTTTGCCATACCTGAAGCAGCTACAATCATTTCATAGTAGTGCAGCACACAGGGCATTTTACAATGATATAATACGATAATTGCCCTTCGCCTGTGCCTGTGCATGGATAAATCCATCACTTCTCCAGCCAGCCAACTCTGAGGAAGTAAGAAATAAAGCAACACCTCAGATTCCTTCTTGACTTTTATTAACCCAGGTAGATGAACAGAAGATCTTTGACAACAAAAGCTTGGAACTCAGATGTGGGATATACATTATGTTTTCATTTGTGTTTCCCGATTTGAAAAGTACACATGCAAACAGGTTGTGCTCATGAATAAAAACTGATATATCCTTGCACACTGAAAACAGTTATTATTTCATGCTAAATATTACTGGTATTCTCAAAGTAAATTCACTTCAGATATTGTGATAAAATGTTTTGCTCAGAACTTACATTGTCAAACTGATAATTAAGGTATTACATTTAATCAGGCATAGATATGGGTTTTATTATTACTTTATGATTTAGCAAAAAGAAAAAGAAAATATCTTTGGAGAAATATAGAAAATTACATTTTGCTGTCCATGAAGTACCTCTGAATACAATAATATCTCAAATTTGGGATGAAAGCTCTCAAAGATGCTTCTTTAAAATGCCAGGCTTACGTCATTAACTAACCATACTAAAATACCAAAGAGAAGTTTATAATGAACAATATTCTTTGTATCTGCAACCTAAATGTACACAAGTTTCAAGTCCCTAAGGGCAATAATCATCTTTGTTCTACCTGCCCAGCACCAGAACCTCTCCCCCTCTCTGCCTTTGACCCTGGACACTAATTCGGACTAGGAACAGCAGTTTTCCTGTGGCCTACCCTGCTTTCTGGATGAAACCATAGTCCTGGTCTGGAGCAAGGCCTTTCCCTCCCTTTATTTTCATAATAAATTTCATAAAGAGTTGTCATGAAAACTATAGTATTGAACAACAAACAAACAAACATAAGTGTAAATTATTAATCATGTTTTTTTTCTCCCATTAACTGGGAAAGATATTGGTGGATTCTATTATACTTTCATGGATTCATTCAAATGTGGGGTTTTTTTCGTCTGCAAGTCAAAGCAATGATCACAAACTCATAAAAAAAAAAGTGTTGAAAGCTGTGCAAGGACAAAGCAAGTATTTGTGTGACCTGTTTTTGAGGTGGTGTTGATGGTGCACAAGTACCACATTTTCCCTTTAAAATGCACATCATTTGTGTCAATATGAAAGTTCAACATTTTAAATCATTATACACTAGTATGTAGAATTGTTAAGACATTATATATAACTTACAGACTAACGTTGAAATTCTGCCAGTATCATTTCACTTGTGCCACTGCTCAGAGATGCATCAACCTGCATCTCACAAAAGCATTTCCATAGATACCTACAGGTGACATTTGACCCACAGCTATTCAATCAATATAGATGCAAGGCCTGGACAAAAGGACAAAAGGACAAAATTCTCAGTTTAGACTGCTGGAAACTGAAACTTTTCAGGGTCAAGTTGTAATTTAAGGCATTCGAGAGAATTTGTGTTTGTGCTACAGTACTTTCCTAAATTAAGATGCAAGCAAATTAAAAGGGAAAATCCTGAGATAAAAGGCAGCGAAGAAATTTGAATGCATTTCATAATGCAGACACAAGAGGAAAATGAAAATTCCTGAAATTTTCAGCAGTGCACATATTCCCTTGCCCCACATTTCAAGCGCCATAGTTGCCAAGCTTAATTAATTTTTTAATCTAACCTTTTTATGAATGAATATTTGAATGTGTTACCAATACACAATAATAAAAGACACTTAACTTTTCCACAAAATTCCCTACACCTGAATTGTTGGAGCATTTTCCTATGATACACATGCCAGTCTCCTCTCTAGTGGGAATTCTAATGGCTATATACAAAGCACTGATGAAATAGCATTGGCATAAAAATCTAATTAGAAAGCCACTGCAAAATACTGTATTAATTTGAAGCTGTCCACTCCACTGGGGCCACAACTTTCAATTGTTCCACAGAATTAAATGAAACCTAGCAGATGTTAAATGTGTCAAAATTTACAACTTAAGAATCAACTAAGCCTTAATTTTACGAGGTTTGTCTTATTTTGTCCCCCAAAATTCACTGGTTCTAGCAAGCAATGAACTCAATACATACAATTATCTTAGGAAAAATTAATTTATGCTGAGGCATCTCCTACACTTTGAACAAGGTTCATTGTATGTCTATTGACATCGGTTAGTGTTTAAAGATTTTTAGGAGGATGTAAAAAAACTCATAAAATCCCAGTCATTACAGTCTGGGGGGAAGTTGTGTGTTTTTCAAGCAGAGCACTGAGTTTCTCCCTTTGAATGTTGGGCTTGGGGTTTTATTTCATACTGTTTGTAGGAGGCCCATTACTTTACTGAGAAGGAGATGGAAAATAGAGCGTACAGCCAGGGGACCTACAAGTGCCACTTTACTGGGCATACACCATTCAACCAGGAGCACTAAAGGGATTAAGAAGGCAGCTTTGTATTGTCTCAGAAGTACAGTAACATAAGCACCACACTGGATTGTATGGCAGTTACTATGGTAACCATTCGTCTTTTCCTACCACTAAGCCACACATTTGCTGGCAGAACAAGCCAAGTAATTCGCAAGGATGTGAAACAAATGGAGTCCTTTCGGTCTGACATTATTCTCAATATTCTAAATGCAAAGACTGTCTGTTTTGAATGCTTGAACCTCTACACTGTGCTATTTTAAGCCCTTGTATGCAAAAGAACTGTATGAGATTCTTTTGGGAGACCGAGAGCCGAAAAGAGTAGAGGCATTTTGTAAGGAGATAACCAAGAAAAAATTTTTAAAAAGCAACAAGATAGAATGACATAAAGGGGTGGCAGACAAAGAAAGATCTTGACAGAATTACCCTTACGTAATAAAGATATTCAGTCACCCTTAAGTAGAACAGAAATATGTGAACACTGTTAAGTGAGAGAGACATATTAAGGGAATACTGATTAAAAAAATTACTCATAGTTGTTAGTATGTCTGAGATAAAAATTAGGAGTTGGACACAAATTCCACCCAAATGGAGCAATCATTTGATTGATTTAAAGGCAACAAACCACACAGGAATAATACCAACTACAAGATCCAAGATAACTGAGCATATTGTGCTTATAGTGTATATACAAAAATGCAGGGCAAGGGAGAAATGCTGCCAAGAAGAGACAGAAGGTTTGAAGCACATTTTTTGAGTAATAATTTAACAGCTTTGAATCGGTAAGCATCCTGTTTGCCTCCCTTGACAAACTGCTTCCCCTAGAAGCATTCAATTTTATCACTGAAAATTGACATGTTCCTGACCATGACTACAACTCTCTTGAGGGAAAACAAAGGTAGGATTTAGAAGGTACAAAATACTAAAACTTTTTTTAATATATTCTGATGTTTTGTTAGATTCTTTTCCCCACAAAGTGCTTTCTTTAAGGGATTCTACGTTTCAGCAATTTTTCATCAAATACTTATTTAGAGAAGCGAAGAAAAAATTCAGGAAGTCCACCTTAAACAATGTATTTGGTTTTAATAGCTTGATTTAGGACAGCATTTATATCTACTTATGGAGAAGCATGCAGACTCTTCCTATTATGGCAGCAAGGCTTCTTTATTCTATTTCTGCAAACTGCACATTCTTGTACTAGAACACTGCAACAAAATAAGTGTGATGTGTGCAGAACCCCTATCTATAGGATTTAAAAGAGATTTAAGCTGAAGGTAGCAATATCCATCTTTTTAAATGTTGCCACTTCTTTCTGGGGGAAGTAGAATGTAGAGGGTTGGAGTGATATGATCTGAAGGTTCCCTTCCAACCCAAACCATTCTATGAAACCAACAAAACACGCAGTTAGTCAGCACAAGCCATTGATCCCTTTCAAAATGTCTGTGGCTTTCTATGAAGAGAAAGCTTGAAAACCACACAAGAGACAGTGCATCATTCTTCTAACCCAGAGCTCTAAATGCAAAGCTTAACTTGAAGAGTGCCCTAAGCATTGATGGAACTTAATGACACAAAAAGTTCCTGGCATGAAAGAAGGGTTAAACAAAGTCATCAGTAGTGTTCCTATTTTATTTTGCCACTGTTTATATTACCAGATATAAGAACAACACATTAACACTTGTGTATGGATAGACTGTGAATGAACATTCTTAATTTAATTAACAGAAGTTTAAAAACAAATATATTACATGTATTTGAAAATTAGAATAATTTATTAATTTTCTTCTTGAAACTCATATCTGATGCATGCCTTCAAAACTATATTTGTCTTTTAAAGCATTCTGCAAATACAGAAAGCATGGAGAAGAAAAAAGAAAAACAAAAACCCCCCACACATCTACCAATGTTGTTTTCTTTGTGGGGTTTTTTCTTGAAGAATATTGATAATCAATCATAACAATTAACAACTCTTTTTTCAAAAGTGAGCTTATAACTTCAAATAAATAAATAATACCCAAACAATATATATATATTTAAAATGTCTGAAGATTATCCAAGACACAGTAAAGTAAATAGCTATTCGAAGAATTAATTGGAATTAGACTTTACAGAAGGGTATTTGTTAATATCTTTAGAAATTTGAGTCTAGTGATAGTTACTGGTTGGAACTCAGTTATATTTTATTTCTTGCCCTCAGAGCTGCAGATTTTTTTTTTTATGGATAGATACATGCTTCAATTAAACTTCTATTCAGGAAGATTTTCATTAACATATGTTATGACATTTGGTAAGGAAGAATTTTTTGACAAAATTTGATCCAAAAACTGCCTACTTTGGAATATGAGCATTTTTTCAGCCAGGAGGAGGGATCTTACTAGGGAACTCTCATAGTCATGTGTACAACTGCAAAAAGGAGAAACCAAGGTGTTCAATAACAGAGTTCAAATCAGTTTCTCAAATACTTGCTGTCTGACTGTCTGGGTTGTCCAAGGAGGGATTGTCTAGAAGTCTTTCTCAGTCTTTCATTCAGACACAATTTTTGGGGGGAATATTTTCGTCATTTCACCCTGAAGAACAAGACAATAATAGATGCTAAAATATTCCAAGGGAATACAAACTGATTTTCTAAGCCTCTTTTAGTTTTAACATTCCCTAGAGTTCTCTTTTCAACTGCAAAATTACTTGCCCAACGCAGGTCTAGTAACCTTAGAGATAACATCTAAATTACAAATGAGATCTTTATAACCTATTTACCATGCAAAGTACGTTTTCAAATCTTGGAAAATTGTAATTTCAATTACAACAAAACATACTTATACACGTGAGACTGCTGTTTAAAGAATTCTTAGGATTCCGAAAGAGACCAATTAAAATTTTATTAGAAATAAGTAAACCAATCTGAACTAAACAGAATCTCACCTTAAATATGAAGAAGATCCAGTGTTAGAACCAAATTGTTTTATCATAAGTGGAAGCATTTAATTAAAAAACATCCATGAAACCATGTGCGAACCCAGCTACTTTTCGTACTTCAAACAAATGGTTTCAATCAGGCAAATTTGGCTATTTTTATGGCTTTGGGTTTTTTTTCTCACAGGTTTTTTGCTGTGGTTGGTCTATTTTCAATCACTACTCTAGGAAAAAGAAAGTATACTTTTTTCTTTCAGAATAAAAGTTGCAAACATGGACACAGCTAGTCCCTAGCTTCATGAGCTATTTAATGTGGGCTAACATATATACACTAATCTTTGTGCTGCTTCATTCACTTTAAATGTAAGCTTCAAATTTAGTATCTTCGTCTTCAGTTGTTAGTAGTGGAAGAGACCATACACAAAATAAAAAAGAAAAAAACCCAACTTAAAATAGACATTTATAACATATCGATAGATGGCAAGGATATAGCCTAAGCTCCCTCAGAAAGAACAAATAAAATGCTGTCAGAAGAATTTTCATATTCCTTCTGTGGTTGTCACTGCTGCTCAGAATGCTACAAAATTCTGAGAGAAATGCATTCAAACTTATGAGCTACTGTAAAGCTAAAGAAACGGTTTTCAATAAAGATGAAACAAGTATGAAAAAATTATCCTAAGTGCTGTCTGCTTGGCCCAAAAATCCTCAAATGCCAATATCCTTCCTCCTTTTTTTGTGTTTTATTGAAAACTGGTATCAATACATCATTCTCACCTGAGTTTTTGAGCTGAAGGTGCAAAAGTGGATATTTTGCAAAGCACAATCTCCAACCAGTTGGTCAGGAAGCATGAATTGCTTACATATCCCTCTGACATATCAAGAAAATATCAAAATCCTCTTGTTTCTTATGAGATTCTGCATTTTGCCTTCTTTCTTGCATTGGAATAATTTTCCATTATAATTTAAACCGATTTGCTGGTGGTATCAGATTTGTACTTAATAGTTTTAATTTTAGTTTCTGTTGCAAGGCTCAAGATAGAGCTCTGTGGTCATGTAGGTCTTTTCACAAAAAACACAATTTTTCAAATACTGAAACCACAACACTTTGCCAAATGGTTCATATGTCCATATGATTCATATGATAAAATTGTTCATATCAAATTTTTTATATGATTAAAATACCCTTCCTATGTATTATACATTTCAAGTCCAAAGAAATTCTCTGAAGATTTTGGATGATCTTTATTTCAACTGACCAATAACTTGGAATACTATAAAGAAATTTCAGAATGTCAAAACCTCAGTGGAGCACTGATTTCCGAATAATACTGGCAATGTTAATGGCATTCTATTAGTCTTCTTTATTAATTACCAAGAACAATATTTTTTGAAAGGCCTGTCGGGCAATCAGCTTTCTATTTTTATTTTTATTATTTCTTCATTATAGAAAAGAAATATTACATTTCTCACAGTTCGAGTGATCTGACAGGATAGATTCACAACTTTTCAAAATGTTGACTATTTTGAAGTCAAAGAAAAGAAAGAAAAATTTCCTGCTATTTTTAAATTTGGACATTTTGTCAGCAAAATAGTAAAAGGGACGTTAAAGAGTGACCATTTTGATTGTCTGCCTTTCAGAAATTTGACTTATGTTCAAGGCACTTCAAAGTCTTTTTTCCACTGAGAAACTGCACTTTTCAACCTCTATGAGCTTTAATGAAAGTCTCACTGATTTTAATTTTTTTTACTGTAATTTGCTACTACTTACATATCAGGAGGAAAGTAGTATAACTTGATTGTTTTGGGAACGGAACCTTTTTCTTATTTTTCTTGTTTTGAGATTTGCTCTGTTGTTAGCACATTTTTAACAGTAGTGAAAAGAACCTTTTAAAGTTGTATGAAGGAATGGTTCAAGGGATGACTAACTGAGTAAACAGTATCCTCTTAGTGTCCTCCACATCTCCTGCTATTGGGATAAATGTAATTTCTTGGTAGAAGACAACTCCAGCATTTTCTTAAATGAAAATTGCAAGGTTTAGCCAGGGTCCTTCAAACATTATCAAATTTGCTAAATCATTGTTAATTCCTAATAAGTTAGCTGATAAGACATATCTGACAATCCCACAAAACATCTTATTGTATCTTCCTGCTTGGATATCTTTATGTACTTTTAGCTCTTTCCCCTTGATATTTTAGTGTAGATGAAGTACATTAATGCAACCAACAGAACACAACCAGCATAAATGAATTGAAAATGTACTGAAGATGTTCTAAGGGGGAATTTTGTCTTTATCCCTCATTAGGAAAGTCAGCACTGTTTCTACTCTATACTCAGCTAAGTCAGAAATTTAACCCAGGTGTCCTGACTGGTAGGGAAAAAAAGCAAGGTTCTGGGGTCAAAAACTTGGCAAGAAGCCACAAAGCCCTTCACTGCTTCCATTTTGAATAAAACAAAATGTTTGAGGAGCCAAGGCACTATCTTTTACTGAGGCCTACATGTGGTTTAGGAACTGTATTTCCTTTGACAATGTAAGTCTTCTAGTCTTCATGTGCAGAAGTGTTTCTCTGCCTTGAAGAGCTAGCATGAAGATAAGTTGTCAGAATCCAAGACTAGGGAAGAAACATACAAGTACTTCAAGACAGATTTGTCTATATTGAATTAAGACTTCTCTTGCTATTTTTGTCCTTGGATGGAGAACAAGCATCCTTTTTGCTATCATATCTGTATTTGTAGGTATAAAAAAGTTCTTTTAGCTTCTTCCTTTATAAATGCTGCAGTGAATGAGACAATTGGTGCCGCTGATAACCCGGTCAATAGCTTAGAGCTTATGTACATGGAGGGAGGGAAATCCAGGTCACATGGGCAGTAATAAAGGTTTTGCTCTTTCATTCCATGTCCCTTATTTCAGCATCATGATGTATTTTTAAAGTTTTAATTCCATGCAATTTTGTTAGAGCACAGGTAATTATCATAGACAATTCACAACTTGCCAGTGTTAAAATTGAGGCTTCCTCAGAAAGAAATGTATGTGACAAAATAGACATAAACATCTAGGGTGACAGATAAAAAAAGGAAAAAGCTGTATGAAAAAAGAAAGTGATTCTGCTAATCTATTCTAAATTTTAAGGAAAATAAAGCACAAACTTAGAAAAAAAAAAGTAGAAAATAAATAAATTTAATAAAAAGAAAAATAGTACATAAGAAGCCCAAAGTCAATGCAAATATTTTCACCTCACAGCATGATAATACATAAATTAAAATAGAATAGTTTTTGAAAAACACCTACTTAGAAACCTTTAGCAAATGACCTCACACTCTTTTTTACCTTTTCTCATTAGGATTATGATTTAAAATATTAATTTATTCTGAATATCTAAAACTTCACTGACTTCAGAATTTTACTGACAGCAACACAAGTACCAACAAATAATTCTGCTTAAATAATTTAAGAAATTTCCAGGATGACAGAATACCTAATGGAGTTTATTCTATCAGAATCCTAGGAGCAGCACCCCTTAAAGAATTAGTGTTGTTGACATGGTACAAAGGGTTTGACACTTAGGGATTTGTTAAATAGGGCTAATGAAGGAGTCATTGCTTGAGAAGTATTATACAGAGAATAGACTATAGCGAAGATTAAAAAAATCCCACAACAGTGATTATGAAAATATTTTGGAACAGAGCCCTCAGAGAATGAATTTGGGTTAGAGCGCATATTTAATTTTGTACAATAACAAAACCCAAAGCAGGATATTAATGCTCTCCAGTCCCCAAACACATTTTCCCTATCTGGCCAAAGTCACCCTGAAAGGCGATGTAGAGCAAATCCTTTCATTTGGAGTGAATTTCTGTAGATGCAGTGTATAATCGCATTTGGTTACTCTTCTCCAGATTTTAAATCACTCTTCCTTCCAGTACCAGCTTTATTTTCACAAATGATGTTGTCCAGCCAGTTCTAAAATTAAATTGGTAGTAGTAACATCTGGTTCTCAGCTAGTCACTTCCTTTGCTCTAATCTTGTTCTTTCCTGAGGTTCAGCTTTCACTGAAAAAACCTGACACCACCGTAGCAGTTTTTGTCTCAGTACATCAGGGTGTGCCTATTTTAGCTTTTCTGACAGTTTAAAAAAAAAAAAAAAACAGAACACATTCACACACACAACAAAAACCAAAACCAAACTAAGCAAAAAACCCACAAAAAAACCCAAAAAAACTGCACGAAAACCAACAAAACCAGCAAAAATATCATTAAGCAGAAAGCCAATTATAGCAAATGATTCATGAAATCTTATAGAGTATTTGCAAAAAATATGTTGCTTCCACAATCCAAGTACTTCTTTCTTCATCTTCTGTGATTAGCAGTGAACAATTGGAGAATCTCAGTGTTACACCAGTGCCCTGCTCTCAAGGTGGCCCACAAGGGCTAGAGACAACTGGGTATAGAATTACTCTCTGCCAATTTATTCCATTCAAAGCCCTGGCCAAGAATACTTGCTTTCTTCTATAGTCTGGTGTTATCTTTCTCCTTGGAGTATCATAAGAAGAAGGATCTTTGAGCTTAATTCATATATATTATCCCTCACCCCACAAAAAAAAAAAAATAGTAAATTCTGTCAAGTACAAATATTGTTCTTGTTTAAGTGATTGATAACAACATGTACAAAAACATCATGTATACAAGGAGATATATTGGAGAGGCAAACTGCTTTATAAACAGCTCTTCAGAGTAGTAGCAAAATTACTTGGATCTGGCATGCATCATTGCTGCTGCTTTATGGTAGGATTCACCAATGGGAGACTTGAGTAGTTCCAGATTGCTTGCTGATGAGTGATTTGGTAGAAAAAAAACCCATAGAATTCCCTCAATACCTAACATTGTATTTCAAAATACAGCAGCGCTTAAATGTTAGATTAAGCTTCAAGTACCCAATTGCACAAGTTTATGCATAAAAAATAGTGCCATCATCTTTTAAGAAAAAATTGATTGCAATGGATCAAATGCAGAAGTACTTGCAGGCTTGTTGTTAATCCTTGCGGACACCATTAGCCCTGACTGTCCCTGTCCATTTCCCTGTGACTTCCCCCTTGTGACCATGGCTAAGGACCTCATTTCTGCCCCCCCCAACCTCTCCCACCCTGCCCACAGCCCAGGACCTGGTGTCAGTCCCCTGAAACCATCAGTCCCTGCAGTGATGCTGTAGCAAGACCAGTTTCCATCTCCCCCTTGCCCTGCCTGGCCAAGGATCGAGCTGTGATGGGTCCACATCATCCAGCCTTGTTTCGACCCCAGGGAGGTGCCCAGTGCCAAGGGTTGGGGCTGACCTGGTGCCTCCTGGCTGCCTGCTCCTGGTTGGAGTGGTGGATGGGCCATGGATGTCAGACCCTACACTGCCACCTGAAATGGAGACCCCCAGCTCTGGTTCCTGTTTCCCCCACCCTAAGGGGGCAGCTGGCTTTTATGATTCCCTGACACGTACAAGTGCATGGACTTCAGTTTTCTTAAATACAATCAGTGCTCTCTATCATGGCTGCTGGTATCCTCTTCCTCTCGTTTTGAAGTTGTGGGAACTTGTACTTAGTTTTTCTTACTTTACTGGAGCAATTCCAGTTTGCTCTAGACAGCAAGCATGCAGAAGCAAGTGCAGAACACTCACGGGTGCTCCACAGATCCCCAGACATTTGAGTGATATCCAAGTGCAAGGGCTGTAAGTTCCAGGCTCAATGCAACTGCTTTGGCAGCCGAATGTTACAATGTCGTACAGGAGAAAAAAATTAGAACACAGACTGGATCAATTATAAGCCTAAACTACTGTCCCTATTAAGTATTTTTCTGTAGAGGTCTATTAATTATCCACAAATATGTAAGTTAGGTAATTCTAAATACAGGTTTATATAAGGAGATTCCCATCACTTTTCATATATGCTTACTGGGCTTACTGTGGCTGATGAAGTTTGTTATCTATTTTATGACTGAAAAAAGAAGTTGGTGAAAAAGTAATTCTTTTTCACCCTGTTCATCAGCAGTAACTCTGGCATATTCCTCACACTTCTGGTTTAAATTCCTCAAGGAGACACTCTGATTCAAGGTTTATGGTGCTTTCCACTGCTCACTTCAAGGCCACATTTGGGAGCAGTGACTAATATTACCCCTTTGCTGGTTCCAAGCCATACAATAAAAACTTCACCACTCTGTTGAATTATATCTGATAATTTTCTCTTGCAGTTGTTTCCAAAACCCCAGTTAAGGTCCATCATTTTGGATCTACACTTTAATAAGGTACTACTGTCACCATCTATTTATAAACAAGCTGCTTCCTAAAATTGTTGTTTTGTTCTAATAATCCAGAATGTTTCTTTAATGCTTTGGGATTCAGTTTAAGGATCTTTACAAGTTGTGATTTTCAGGTCCTTACTGAAATATGGAGAAAATGTTGTTAACTTTAATACACCACAAACCCTAGCAATTTGGAAATGGGAGTCAAATGCAAAGTAAACAAGTGTTTTGAATGTTGAACATTTGATACGAATACTTAGTTACACCATCCACATTGATATGTAAATACACCACTGATTTCACTATATGTAATAATGAAGTGCTAAAAATTCCTGATGGAGAGAATGAGTTCTATTAAATAACACTGTTTTCTCAAAGCAAAGTAACATTTGCTTTCAGGCAGGTGGAATTTTAAAGCTCCAGTGCTTTTTCTATAGTTATACGTATGTTCATTAACTTACAAATGAACCACACTAGGCCACTGATAGAATGAGCTATGCTATGAGGTCTGAAAACCTCATCCACACATGTATTTATTTTCTAGCATTAAGACGGAGTAAGCTGTGCAGAATGTATTCTAGAAACTTTAGTACTATTTCTTTAGGAATAATGTCTCTGTATTTTGAATACGAGATACATTAATTGTATTTAAAAAAAAAACAAGAAAAACCATAAGACCCACAAAACCCAAAACTATATTTCTTATTTGGGAATTACAGAACAATCATACCAGTTTAATTTAAATTATGATCCTCCTTTTTGTTTTTCTTTTTGCACTGTTTTCTTTTGTTTGGTTGTCACTTAAAACATTTCATTTTAGTTGTTAGTGTCTCACTCAAAACTGTAGGTATCAGGTCAAAGGTGATGGCTGTGTATTTCCACACTACGTAATATATAAATTAGATGCACTACATTGCTAAAATGGTAGGATATCTATAGGTTTAACTTTAGCATTTGAATGGTGTGTTAGAAGTGGATAGAGTGAATTTTCTGTGTTTGGGGATTTTTTGTTTGTTTGGTTGGTTTTTTTTTGCCTGATTAAACTTACCTTCACAGAACTAAGCTTAACTAAAAATTATTCTTTTTAACAAATATACAAAGCCACGGAGCCAGCTTTCCCTCCTATTATGCATATGAATCTATATGAAAATAATATGAGATTATTTTATTGGAATTTTGTCTGTAGGAGGGCACAATTTGACCTCCACAGTAATCACAGAGCTTTTTAACCAGCTTATTTCAGGTTTTCTGAAATGAACCAGTATTTTGAAAGTGATTTATGTGGGAAATGCAGCAAATATAAGAAACTACTCCCTATCTTTGCGAGGTAAAAACCCAACAACTAGAATCATGCCAGGAAAATCCCATGCTTGTGGACAATACAAAGACCGTGTCCAAACCCAGTGTGGGTGTAAGCAGCGCTGGACAGAGTGAGCCAGTGGAACAATTTCAGTACCTTGGACAACACTCAGATCGAGTGCAAGGGAGCCAGGCTGAGTTACAGAGTATTAACAACCAAGATGTTGTTTAAGGGAAGATAATCAATTTTAAAAAACCAACTTTTTTTCTTTGCTGCTTCAAGATCTAGTCTCAAAATTAGTAAAACTATAAGAAGTCAAGGCACCAACACCAATTTATTCTACACATTCATGCCCATGTACTCCCAACTCTGAATTTTGGGATGGTATGAGTAAAACATCCCATGTATGAAAAAGAAGATAACAAAAACATATATATATTTCCAGACATGGATATCATTGTTGAATAGCTTTGTTACTACTAAATCAAACAGTCAAGACAATTTTAATTTCCTTAACTACAGAACTGACGATATGTAAAGTACATGGGTTTTTTACCTTATAACTCATTTCAATAGAATACAAATTTAAAGAGAAATGTGTGTTTGTGTCTGTTTTTACTGCAAACTTCCCTCACAAAAATGTGATTGGTACTGCATTATAAAGTCAGAAAAATCTCATACAAAAAAGACACATATGTCAGACCTTATGTGAAGACATAAACCTTTTAGAGCGAATTGATGTAAGCATAAGGACTATTAATCTGTGAGAGGGAGGATGATACAGAAGGAAGACAGAGTCAAGTAGAGGTTAGTGAAGCTACAGATGCTTTTCCAGGGTAAGTTCCAGGCTGCAAAACGAAACATGTAAAACAAAACAAAATCCTCAGGCACAGTGAACACTTGAGTGAAAAAAGTGTTAATATTTTGAGCACAAGGCAAGATTATATAAAAGAGGGACCCCAGCTGCTTATCTTCTGTTTTAGTATGAAGTGCTTGAGAGTAAACCAGTGTTGTATCCATGCTTTGTCATGAACTCTTATCAAGTCACTCTGTTAGAACTTTCACAGTTTCAAATTCACTTTGCTTCAGTGCAAAATATAAATTGTTAAAAAAAAGGTAAGTTTTTGGTCTTGTTTGTTTTTTTTTTTTCAAGAGAAAACTAAGAGAATTGAAGGACATCCAGAGGCAATGACATGTCTCAGTGGTTTAATACAAAGGCATTAGACGTATACAACTTACCATGTAATACAACTTACCAAATCAGCAGATTCCACTAACTGATGATACTCTGATAGGCTCTGTAAAAAAACATACTGTGATTTTAAATCCTGAGGATAAAATAGCAAGATCATATCTAAAAAAATGGCCTTAATAATTTTCTCACACAGAGGAAGGACCTCCAGAAGACAAAAGCTTTTTTCCCTGCCGTCATGTAAGATTAGAAATTACACATTTCGCTCAACTCCTTGAATCAGGGGAAAACAAACAACCAAAGAAACAAAATGCCAAACAAGCAAACAAACAAACAAACCACCCAAACAGTAGGACAGGAAATTTTGTTATGTTAATGCACTCATGGTAGGAGTTTTGTTATGTTAATGTACTCATGGTACATGGTAGGATTTTTGGGTTGTCCTGTTCAGGGATTATAAATTTTCAGTCCATTAGAGAGGGTTGTTTTTAAGGCAACATATTTGTAGAAAAAGATGTAACTGAAAAGTCTTGAATGCATATTTAAAGATTTTCTTGGAAATTAACTTTCTTTATACATGGACACTTAAAATCAGAAATTTCTGATAAAGCCTACTTCAAAGAAACTGGTAGTGAAATCATATTTTCCAAACTACTGTAGATCTATGTCTTCCTCTAATCCAAGGATATACCAAAAGACATACAAATTACAGGATTAAATCTCTTCAGAAAAGCTTAATTTGGTTGAGATACAAAAACATATTCTGAAAGAGATTAAAGAATAAATTTAAGAAGGACACCCCCCCCCTTTTTTAAAAGTTAGATAGCCTTAGTGGCAATTGTGATAAAAACATATATATATAGAAAACCAAGCAACCTCTTGAGAAACAACATGAAAAGAGAAAACTACCAAATCTCATCAGCTGTCTTTAAACTTTTGGGGGGGGCTGGTCATTAAATCCTAACACATAATACAAATCTTCTGAAACTGAAGAAAAGTTGATCACTTTTAGAACGTTAGCTTATTCAAACAAATCTACAAATTGGAACTTTATTTTTTGGTTTTTAATCTCATTAGATAAAACCGAATTTCTAACTTTAAAACGAAAGAACAAGCAGAACCAGGAGGAATAAAGTCATTATTTTTTTCTTTTTGCTTGTTTGACAAAAGATAGCTCACTTTTGAGTTCTTCTCACTTCATTTATTTCTCCACTTACGATGTCTAAAGAAAGTAAGAACTTGAGCTCTTGAAATGCTGCTCCTTATAAGTAGCATCTGGATGTGATACTACACTTTTGTGCCTTTGGCAAAGAAAATTTTATGAGGCTGATATGCCTTTGTTAATCGCAATTTCATTTCCCACAGTTGTCTGTACGTGGGCAGATTTGCTTGAATTGCTTTGTTATTCTTATTCCATGGTGTGTTCCCTTTGTTAAAATATACATCTCTGTCATATTGCGTTCTCAGTTCTCATGTGATCATGTAATAGCAGAAGTGGCACATTATTATTGGTTTCACGTAAAAGGAATAAGAGCTCCTACAAAAGAAAAACCATTTCTTTGCATCATCAGTATTGTAATGAAGGCTAAGCTGGTCTACAGAGTATGAAGAATTATAAAATAAGAGAAGAAAAATTGACAGTAATCAGGAAACAATAAAAGAGATGAGCATTCCTGTCTGTGTGTATAAATATTCATGTGTGGAAAGGTTAAGCTAAACTCTGACTACCATATAATGTTCATAAGGTCTTAATTGTTCTGCTAAAATGGTGCTTAAGCAATGAGATTTTGAGCAGACTTTGCCATAAATAATTCAGAATATCATAACATTAAACAATCTTATTCTTCTTGCACTGAATTGTATGGTTTTTATTGTACCTGTCACACCACCTCTCATCCTCAGAGAAGAAGATATTCAGTGATGTTGCAGCATTCTTTATAAGTATTAGCACAATTAGACAATGGATAACAGATTGTCCTGCATACTCATGAGGAGCAGTGCTCTTCAGGTCCTGGAACTTGAAGCTTGTACTATGCAAAGACTGCTCCAGTGTGTCCATCAGTCTTCATGTTTCGAAATTATTTTAAACAGTGCTTAGTTGAGAGATTAAAGAAACAAAAAAGAACCCAAAAAAGTCATGAATGGGAAAGTAGAAAAGATCCAATTCCCATAAATGCAATTAATTACCATAGGAATAATACAAACATTGCATTACATACAAGAGCTTAATCCTTATTTTGACAATAACTAATTCTGAAGTACCTCATGAAACCTGCTTTGACAGATTTCCATCATTTAACTAAAAGAATCTGTAGAATGGAACTGTAGTGCAGAGCACTGCATGCCATGTAAATACGAAGCATAGAATCTGTATACTTTTAAACAAGAAAGAACAATGAAAAGCGAAAAATAAGGAAGCGGTTGAATTAAGGCTAAAAAATGTGTCATACAAATCCTGGAACAATACAAATCTCTGATTTAAATAATTAGACCTTAGTCTAATGTGGAAAAAAAAAACCAACAAAATAAAACATAAAACCCTAAACAAAATCTAAACCTGGGAAAGTAAGAAGTCATTTAGCGATTGACAAGCTAATGACTTTTTAAATATCAAGAGTTAATGAATTAGGCTTAGAAGTCCATTTTTATCAGCGTACTCTTTTTACTAGTCAGAAAGAGTGGCTGCCTAAGGAAGAGTACAGGAGCACAGAAACTTTACGATGATGATCACATGGAGTCCTCTCCCAGCCTTCAAAAGCTTGATGCTTTTTGACTCAGAAATGACATTTTTATACTGAGCCCCTGTGTATTTTCTTCATCAACTTGTCTTTTGAATTAAAGAGAAATTTAATGTCTGCAACACCCTGGGGAACTCCACAACTTATTATATTTTATTATACAAGAACTACTGGCTTTGGTAGGGAATTTTTTGTTGTTTGTTTGTTTGGAGGTTTTGCATTTTTTGACTAACAGCTTAAATTTCTGCTAGAAGAGAATGCAATTAATTGATCCTCATTCTCTTACTAATTGCCAATGACAATTTTTTGAGATCTCCACCTAATCATATTTTGGCTATTTCTTTTTCAAGTTCAGTTTAGAAGTCTATTTTTCAAATACAAAACCCTTCCAATCTTTGATCAACTCTCTCACTCTCTCATGAGTAGATTGCAGGCTTAGCCCTTTGTGATGGGAGAACCAAAGCTGCACTTTGCATTCAAGCAGAGATAGAGCTTGATTTTATATACTTTAGTCCTCATTTTTATTCTATTTTTCTTCCCAGAAGTTCTATACATAATGGAGATAACATTTTAAAATAGTGAAAAATAGTAGAAGAATACCATTAAAAGGTTTTGGAAACCATGGAAAGAAGTAGACATTTACAATAGAGTTAAAACCCATAATTTTCACATAATCATAGTCTGATCTAGCAGCCAGTATCAGCAGCCAAAAAGAAAATAAGCCCTGCAGACACAGGTTTCAGGATTTTTTGATGCTACCATCATTAATTTTAAAGGCTCAGGTTTTTTAAAGGGGAACAAAAAATTAAACTGTCTAAAGAAATCCCTGAGGAGAATGAAATCTTCTGAAATAGTCCCAAAAAGTACTAGTGGAAATACCTTCTCATTTATGCAGACCAACTTTATTTTTGCTCCATATTACATTCAGGATGGTAATGGACCACAACTGAGTAGGTGACATTGTAAAATAATTTCTGTACAATTCAGAAATACATTTTGGGATTCATCTTGCCAAATTGATGCTCTACATAGGAGGCATTTTCATCTGAACAAGTTACCATACACTTCAACTATACTTTCTTTTCTGAATTACTCCTGGGGCAGAATCCTGGGTACCAAGATAATTTGTGCAAAACTATCCTCAGGAGCAGACTAACCTTCTCTGCAGTGGTTGCTTTGCAGCACAGCAGTTTTCTGCTGTATCCAAGAATTTTCCTTGTTAACATGAGACACAAATACTATTTATAATGTTATTATTAGTTGAAAGACCTTGAAAAATTAACTTTACAACCTTATGCTAGGAGGCTGCATGAAGCTGTAGGCATTTGGCACCCAGTGACCTTGCTAGAGTGTGTTGAAGAATGATGTTGGATGGAGATATCCATACCTGTTGACACCATAGTGCTCTCCCAAAGCAAGGTGAAAAAATGCTTAAGTCTCTTCCTTGGTGCCCCAGGATGAAGGAAGACAGAAATGGGGAGTAAAACAGAACTATAAAACCAGACATTGTCAGTGGAAAGAAATAGATATTTCCATGCATTCCTAATAAAAGAAAATATCCTATGTTCCCTAAAATGTCTGATTAATTGTTCCCTAGAAGATATTTGCTTCTTTAACTATGCTTTGAGTCCAGGGTGAGTAACTCCAACACAATGGCTGACAGTAAACAAACTCAATCCCTTCTGCTATTTTTATTCTCTCCACACTCTGCTAAACAATAAATTGATGATAGACAAATGTTGCTGCCCATGGCAGGGATCTAGAATGATCTTTAAGGAAACTAGATGATGTTTAAGGTTCTGTTAAACCCAAGCCATTCTGCTGATCTCTGACTCTGGGAAATCATTATATCCTGAAAATAGGATGTTGTTATCAGAATTTGTTCCATATCTACCGCTTTAAAGTGCAAGAACAATACCAACAATCTCTACTTTGTCATCTTTTAATATCTTATTTAACAGCACTGTAGCTGTAATTGTATTGAATTTACTCACTACTAGTTATTGTAATTTTGTAAGAAACATCAGAAACACCTAATTCATAATCCTGAATATTGGACACTAGTCACAAACAGAAAATATCGCTCTGTGTCTCAGTGGGAGTTCATGATCACACCCAGTTGTGTCACCACTAATTTGGATAATTTGGAATCACATCATTTTTTCAGCTCAACTAAATGCATATCCTGAAGGGAATCATAGCATTTTCTTTAAACCCCATGAGGAAGTGGGTTAAGAAAGGCACCAATAGAGTCAAAGCTCACAGTGAGCCAAAAATCACATTGGGCCAAGTCTGAGCCCAAGCTTTTGTTGCAATCTGCAATCAGAACTGATGGAATTACTCTTTAGTACATCAAAATTGGCTGCTTAAATATTATTTGTGTTATATATGATTGGAGAAATTACACTTTTATTCTTATTATCTCATAAGAATAACATGAAATGGCCTGTTGTTTTGCATAGTGATGTGTGACATAAGCAACCACAAAATGAGTGCAGTAGGCTTCTGTCAACTCCCACAGTCTGAGTGATTACTGAGTAATTGAATTATTAACATTAAAATAATAAGATGAATCTACAGAAAAAATCAACTTTAAACTCTTTATTATAATTTTTTTATAGTTTGACACAGTCACTGAAAATTTCTTTTTGGAAAAAAACATTCAGGAGCACAATTTTGCACACTAAAATTTATTAAGTAATCAAAACAAAATCAATTTCCTCTCTCACTTTCCCCACTCTCTGCTTTCATCACCAAAAAAACCCCTTCTTTGTGATTCATAATCACTCTGTAGGCTTACAGTTGACAACTCTATGTAAATCTACTCAAATCCAACTAGAAAGCTATATTCTCATAATAAATTAAAAGTCAGTGTTAATGAAATTTTATATTTTTTTTCTTGCTGAAAATTAGCTATTTACGCAGAAATCCTAATTAAATACTGTGTCTCCTAAATATCTGAGTTGAGGTTGTCAGGACATAAATATTTGTTATCTCATAGTATATTGATAGATACATTGCTATGTTCTAGTTTATTGTATCTATCACATTTATGAGTTAGTTCTGTTTTATTTTGTTTTACTTGAAAACATAAAATCTAATTTTATTACCATTTTATGTTGTAACTCACTAAGATCTTCCAAGAGCTTTGACAGGCTATTAATTTAAATTATTATACACACAAATAATGCAGGCTAATATTCTAATTGCTCAGTGATTGCTGGATTTATACTGTATTTGTTTAAGACACACAGGTAATGCAGAATTATTCTGAAAATTACCTCTGTGTGTTTTATTATAAGGATGTATTTCTCGTGTCCTTGTCTTTCCATTGCAGCTATATTAAAATGTGGGTCTGAGCAATTTTCTTTCTTCTCTTTCCTCTAAGGGGACTTATTATTCTACTTATGAAATATATTGAAAAAAACCGTCAGTGACTGATACAAAACCCATGACTGATTAAAAAAATGGTTCTTTACTTTTCCTTTAAGCAATAACAAAATCAATTATTAGCAAATGTGACTTTTAGGTCGATCAAATATACATCATAATTAGCTGGTCTTGTTCTACAACTAAGAGATGTAGAACATAGAAATAATAAGCCAATCCTCTCAGCAATGCCAAAGGAAACACTCAATTCAGCTGAACAGGGATATTTTATCAAGCTATCTGGTTGTTTTCTGAAGTTATTTGTACTGGGAACCAGAGAGAAATAAATAAATTACCTGATCAATTTTAAAATAGAGAACATTTAGAAGGGATTTTAAAGTAAATCAAAGTCCTAAACTTAAAACGTTCAGATGGTAAAGGAGCAAGTCTCAAACAACCCTTGGTTCGTTACCATCGATGCTGGTGTCAGTTAATACCCATTATGGCAACCTGATTAGGAGAGATTTTTAATAATCTCTACACCAAGCTGATAGTTTGTGTAATGGTTGTGTGATATTAAATACAAGCTCAGTGAATTAAAAAGTTCTATTCTCAGATGTACCCCTTGCTTCTTGAGAAAGGGAGAAGAACATTTTTCTACAGAGGGTTATTATTTTGTTGTTTATTGAAATTAAAAAAGAAGAAGTTATATTCCAGGGAAGTACCATCTTCAAAAGAGTGACAGAAGTCAATAATACAGGGGAAGATTTTTTAAAATGTTTTCTTAGTAAGTTAATAAACCACAGCAATTCCTGAATTACTCTGGCAGTGGGGGATGGCATGGGAGAGAAAAAATAGTACAAACTGGGAACAAAAGAAAGCAACCAGAGTACAGGAGTTGTCCTAACATCCCCTTGAAGATAAATTTCTTTTAATTGCAACCCAGACACCCAAGACATGCAGAAAGACACCAAGTCTGCTATTGTGTGAGGTGAGAATCACCTTCTGCAAGATGAATCTATAAAGGGAGTTTTTAAGAGAGGCTCTTTATCATATATTTTCCTGTTCTGTCAGTTGTGTCTGCAGCCTATGACCAAACATTTATGTGTGGGGTTTTGGGTTCCTCCACGGAAAGATCCTTTTGGTATGTCTGGAAATCTACGTACCAGACTACATGCATGGGTCACTGTGAGAGTGGGTCATGTGGGCATGCAAAAGTACAAGGAGCTCTTGGCTGTAGCTGAGAAACTCTCTCAAGTAAATGACATAACCCTTGGAAAATATTTTTATAATGAAAATATTATACAAACCCAAAACACCACCCCATACCAGCCACTGTGAAGAAAATTAAGTCCACCGCAGCTGAAACCAGAAGAAATGGTTAGCAGTAAAATAATTTTTAATAGTTAGGACTTTCAAAAGCCTTAGCTTCCAGCATTTTTTTTATGGCTTTGTCTGAAACATTTAAGGGCTCTATAGTATCACATATTTTCCTACTGCTGCAGGCACTTTTAAGCTATGATCAAGCACAGTTTTATTTTAAAGGCGTTAAAACGACTCAGCCCTTGAAGTCTTACTTAATGGAGAGAGTTTTCTAAATCTTACATTTCTTTGTTGTCTGGATATTCCTGTTTTTCTTTCTTTCCCGTTTAAAAAGTTGCTCATATGCATATCTTAGCCATCTATCTCATTTCACTAAGTTGTTAAACATACTTGTAAATACATCTGTAGAGAGACCATTTAGTGCTACTCTTTTGACACTATCCTGGAAGAGACAGGAAGTTAATCCTGGTTGTGAAATTAGCAGATATATGTGTAATAGATCTTCTCCATATCCTTAATGTACAGACCTTTCCCCCACCATCAAAGCACGTTCTTAAAGATTGAATTTTTGGTTATACACAACTTCCCAAGTGAGGCAGCTTATTTTGCATAATAAATATCAATAATCAATATTTGCTATTCTAATGTTTGATTTAGGGTAACATTTATTCCTCAATGATAAGAGAGTGATGGTCTTATCTCTTCAAAACAACAACAAAAAAGTGTTTCTATTTTCTTTCAAGTCATAGATCACAGCTCACATGTGCAAGTTAACTGTATTGGAAATAAATGTAAGATCCCACTTGAGAAAATGCCATTAACCAATTAATCCCTACATATGTCATATTTTGAAAACTACCTATTTTATTCTATTTGAACCATAGAGCACCAATTGCTAAGCATTTTGTACCAAACTAACACTCATTCCAAATATTCTAAATATTTTAGAGAGGAAGAGGAGGGTCAGGAACTGGTCTCTTTTCTCCATTGACCAGTGAAGGGACCCAAAGGAATGTCCTGAAGCTGAGTCAGGGGGGATTTAGGTTGAATATCAGGAAAAGGTTCTTCACCCAGAGGGTGGCGGGGCACTGGAACAAGCTCACAGGGCAGTGGTCACAACATCAAACCAGAGAGAGCTCAAGAAGCATTTGGTAGTGACCTCAGGCACATGGTGTAACCCTTGAGATGTACTGTGCAGGGGCAGGATTTGTGTGGACTTCAATGATCCTTGTGGGTCCCTTCTAACTCAGGATATTTCACGTTTCTATAATTCTATTGTAAATAATTTGAATATAGTAAAATACCCACCTTATTTTATAAAAATATTTTACTTATCTCCTTTTTTTTTACCCTATTTGAGCTATGATACTTTCTAGGAACTGAATAACTGTGTTTGTGTAGCTGTAATGAATACTTCAGTGTCTCATTTAGTATTTCCTTAAAAAACTTTCCAGTGCTTTTCAGGTTTTGCTTAATCCAAATCTATCTGCATAGCTAACAGCAAGTTTGCTTTGGTTTAGGATGCATTTTATTGAACATCTGTGGGAAAACGCCTTGGGGGTAAAAGTAGAGGAAAACAGGAATTTTTATTCACACTCTAACAGAAGTTATAACAGTATGGAAATAATAGGATGAAATGCAGTTGCCACTGCCTGGATGGGATGAGATCAGCCTTCCTGAGTTCCCACACAGTACATGCTTAGGGAGACTAAACAGAGCATGGAGCGGAGTAGAGATATTGTGGCCACGCTCTGTCAAAATCCCTGCAAGAGAGGGAACTCAGGGGTACCTAGCAGATGATAAACCACATAGGAGATGAGAAACCTGTCAAGCAAGGGGGGTAAAGAATTCTTGCTGTTGAACCAGCAGCTGTGCTGATATCAAAAACGCACAGCTCAGATAAACCAGTGACCTAATCCACCTCTAAGGTACAACCACCCCACTGAGGTATGATTAGAGTCACTCAAGCTCCACCTAAATGTAAAAATAGTATAAAAGTAAGTTAAAAATGGGGTTAAGTGAGGGAAGACTCCATCTTAGCTTCTGAGATCAGTCAGTGGGCTGAACTTGTCTTTTCTCCTCCATAGGGAAGCCTAAGAACTGTACCCCATGCATGCTGATTGATTATGTGGAGAAAGCTTTTGTTAGGAATTACAGCTTGTCCATATATTGCTTTGAGTGCATTTTTGCAGCCAGATACTTTCACAGGCAATCTCTGATCCTTAACCTGTCACATTTTTATGTTATATTGAGTGTTATTCCATAAACTCTTTAGTGTGAATCCTTCAAGGGCACTAACAGTGGCTGGCAGCAGGGAGCATATTGACCTGGGAAGGCCTGGGAGGGGATGTCTCATGCTGTTGGTGTGTGGCCTGTATCTTCCCTGGGGTGCTGACAGACCAATTAAAGGTGTCGAGACTCTGGAGGAGGATTTTTCCTGTTTGCATGTGACCCTGAACAAGTCAGCTGAACCACTCTCCGGTCCAGCAGGACTGCTCAGTGCAGGGTCCCCAAAATGGGACTCTGACACCCTGATCAGGCACAAGAGGCTTGGCTCTTCCACTGACAGACTGATCAAACACAAAGGTTTGAGAGAATCTCCCCTCATCAGCTGAAATCCCATTATTAAAAGTGCATGGGCTAAACATCTCTGACTTCTGAGTATCAGTTTCAATGGTTCCAAAGGAAAACAGCTTTAATATTACATTAAATAGTTTTGTACCAACGGACAGTTTTGGTTTCTAAGTAAAACTGGAGTGGAGGCAAGGGATGGAGAGAGCATCCTGATCAAGGGAGCACAGAAGAGAAGTATTAACTACACTGAAAAAATGACACTGCTGAAGTTCTTCTTCACAAGGCATTCTTGCAATTAGACTGAAAGCTGACTAAGCAGTACTTCATGTTTTCTATCATGTGTTTCCTTCACAGGAGAAGGAAGCTAAAAATCAAATAGAGTACACTCAGTTTTCCTTTAATATCTGAAGGGTTTTTAAAAATGCTAATGATGAAGCATTCAGATAGATGAGGAAATTCAGCACTGTAGATTTGTTTTCAATTATCCCCTTAGTAAAAAGGAAAATGTAATTCTCAATTAGATAATAATTCCCCAGGTATGTAGAATAGCTACCTACATAATCAGTTGGAAAATTTAAGTGACCTTCCCAAGGTGAACAAAAAGAGGAGCCTAATCTTTTTGGTATTGTTGCTAAAGTGGCTCCTGTGAGCCACTCTGATTTTGTGTGATCAAGGTACTAGCAAATGACAATGATGATGAAAAAGTGTCAAATATTTCAAGTATCCAAAGATGGAGATTTAGGCATACATTTTAAAAATATTTCTGTCACGCAGCATTTTCCATGTCACTGTGCAGACTGTTTATATCCTTAACCTGTTATCCAAATTGTCTCTGGTAACTGAATGAGAGCACTAATCCCATTCTATTCAGAATTCCATTCCTAGGCACCTAAACACTAGCAATGCAGCCTCCCCTATAGGTGATTTCTGTTTGTATATGATGTAGGATGGATGTAACTGTGATTTACACAACCATACCAGTGCAGAACTGTATCTGAACTAATAAGCACTGCAGAGAGACTGTGAGTAAAGATGTATTAAAATTATGTCCATAACAAAACCTGTTTCAAGGGAAACCGGTGTTATCCAAAACCTTAGAAATTCCTGTCTTAATTTCTCATTAATACGAGCAACCATTTTAATCACAATTTCCTCTGCTACCCTGTTAACACATGAAGGAATAGCAAAATAGATGTAGTTGTGTCATTTAAGTATAATTTCAATGCTAGTAACTGAAAAGTGACATTGATGCCCAGCCAGATTTAATCTGTCAAGAAGACATACAAAACTTTAAAAGCAACTATTATTCTACAGTTTAGTCCTAGAAGTTCTTTTCTCTGGCATTTCTTTAAGAATATGCTAAGATGGATTTAAGGAGAAAGTAAGAAGGAAAACCTCAGTGTTGACCTGTTAGCACTTACACACACAAAGTCCAGACATTGTACGAGAAGAATTCTTAGAACTCAAAATTGGTTGCAAACTTCAAAGCCAGTGGCTCTGAGTTGGATTTCCTATTATAAACATTAATAAGAGTGAATGAAGGAAAACTAAGGAGAAAGGCTGGGATCACGTTCAGGCAATCATTTTCAGAGGTTGCTTGCATGCAGTTCATATATATGGGATGACTTCCCAGAGATGTAAAAAGTTCTGTGGAAACAAAGACTCTCTTTTTGTATCACATCTCTGAAGGAAGTCAGAAAATAATTTATTCCCACTGAACAAAAGAATAACTATCACTTTTGGAAAGACATTAATGACAAGAGTTAGTTGTGACTTTAATGAGGGCTACCCAGATAAGTAGTCATAGAAGAAATCACCAACTTACTACATCAATAGTTAGGCACATACAGAATATTCCAGTGTTTGCTGCTGACTTCCAGGGATGTAGAATATTTACTTGGACAGTGGCAGCTGATGAATGTAATCACAGCACTAAAAATTATCACCATTACTCTGGATGTACCACATCAGGCTATGAAAGTGAGTAACAAAACCTCATGCAGCCTCACATCACAAATTCTATTAGAATTCAGAAATGTTTTATATCTTTGCTGCTGTAATGACAAGTCTCTGGAGCGTATTTCTTGACTTTTTTTTTTTTTTAATCTGCTTTGACAATTGGTTTATACTGCTTAAATGGTAACATAATTTACAATCTCCTAGATAATCTGATGGTGTACTTTAGAAAACAAGGAGCTTGTGAAAATGTTTCAGTGTTGGACGTTTTTTGACACATTTCACTTCTAGTTCTTGGTGTCAGTTCTGTAGTTAAATTTATTAATAAACAAGTTTTAGTATTTGAAGGACACATTTCCATTAAAAATATAAAATAAAAAAAGGAACCAAAACAACTAAAAATATAGCATATCCTACAGTTTACAAAATTTAAACTAACATAAAAGATTATTTCTACCTGCTCCAGTATCTTGGCTTCAATCTTTAGGATCTTAATGACCACAGTGAACAATTCTATATATAGATTATGGGAAAAGTGTATCATCAGAAACTAAGACGTTTTGTATTTATTTACTTTCTTTTTGGAAAAATGTTTCTAAATTCTTCCTGTTAAAAAAAAATAGTTGAAAACACAGTCACCCTTGCTTCCAGAGCAGGAAAAAATCTTTTCTTCTATCTCTTCAATCTTTGAACATAATTTCTATTGTACCTCGTAATTACTCTCCTTTTAGCTTCAGGTGTCTATTTAAGGAGGATCATACAAGAAAAAGTTGCCTTTTGCCTACATAAGGGTAGTGTTACACTGGGGTGAAGGTATCTTAGAATTAATTCTCATTAACTTTGCCTAAAACATCTTGTTAACAAACATTTTCTGCCTAAATGTATTTCCCTCAACATCAACAAAAAAAAGGGCTCAGATTTGTGAAGTTTTTAAGACGTGTAGATGTCACTATGTTTCAGAGAATCTATAAAATCATCAATGTGATTAAAATCTGTCATTATATGGAGAGTGATTTAGTGGATTTTATTTCTATTTGTTTGCTGTTATCCATTTCTTTTGTTATTATCATCAAGAACATGTTCAGACTGAAATCTCTGTTACCTACATGCCAACAGAATGACAGCCTGGTGTCACAGTCCTTCAGCCAGAACTGTTTACTGCACTTGATTAGAGCAACACTGTACAAGTGAAAAGAAGTGAGGAAACATGTCAAAACACCTCAGGAGTTTTTCTCTTCCATGTCCTACAATCCTGCTCAACAGCTGACACCACTGTGGTACCTGTGCTTGCTCACTGCTAGTCTATAATCATGCTGTGTTCAAGAGGTAAGATTCTTTTATACCTTTGGCATGGCATGGCTTAGAATCTCCAGACTTAGATATTTTATATTCCCCTTATCTGTTAGATGGTTTTGGAAAATATGTTGTGATTCCTCAGGGTATTTAATTGTCACTGCAAAGACTATTTCTGTGTTCCTAAGGCTGGATATTGCAAGAGTTCTGTATAAGTAACTCTTGAATTATTTAGGTTCAGCACAGTTTAGGAGCATTTCAGTTTCAAATGCTTTAGAGACAGGTAAAACACTGTTGTTTTCTATTCTAAAACCTTGAATACTTCCTTTTTTATTTTTTTCCAGTCTGAATCAAAATGACTGAAAAAAGACAGAAAGTCTGAAACTATAAGCAATTTACAGCACTTTGAAGCCATCAAGCATACATGTCATGCTTACTTTTCAAACAGCAGTTATCTGTCAAATTGACTGTGCAAACCGTGCTGGAGTTAGCTCTTCCCCCTTCCTGCAGAACATCGGGAAAAGTATGTCTTATTGGAAAAAACTTCTTTAAACCTGCTCTCAGCACACCTACATAATACCTATAAGAACGTTTTGAGCAGGCTACCTGAGGCCTTAGTCCCATGATGCCTCTGTGCTACTGCTCCTTCCTGAGTAGAATGATTAACCCAACAGGGGAACACAAGGGCCAAACCTCTAGAATTATATAAGCACTATTGACACTCAAGCTTGTAATTCCAGACACTTCTGTTACTGAATTTGTTAGTGTCTGCCTGTCATTGGCAATGACAAATCACTTTTCAGCCCAGCAAAAGGAGCCATCTTGTTGTGCACTGATTTTTTTTTTTTTACACAATATCTTGTGCAAATTAAGGCGTAGAGAAATTCTATTCTTATGATGGCAGTAGGTAGGGGTTTGTCTGTCCAATATTCATGAAAAAAAATGAAGTTGCTGATTCCTTTTTTTTTTCTTAATTAGATCAATAATTGGATGGTAGTGGCCTCCTGAAATCATCTTGTTTGACTGAGATGTGCTCAGAAAGGTAAAAGAGAATATCTTTTTAAAACTCAGCCTTGAGGGACAGGGATGGGATGTATGAACGCATGATCTGAAGATATTAATGAGCTTTCATCAAATATGTTAATTTTTTTTCCTGACATATTTTTCACGATACCTTCTCATCCCAGGTCTCACTTTGCAGTGTGCAGGAACAATGGGACTTTCCACTTATCTCCTCTCTAGAAACCAGGTGAACTCATTTCTGTGTACAGCGATAGAAATTATGGCATCTGTGACATTTTGCTCATATATCCATGCTCATGGATTGCCTAGTGGCCAGTTTCTGGCATAAACATCCTTATATATATTTCAGGTGCAACTTTTTTCAAAATGCTTGCTTTCTTTGCAGTGCCAGATATCAGCTTGAATACCAATTCTCCACCTTGTTTTTCCTTATCTCAGAATTAAACCTCATATGTAGCATGATTCAAGCAACATTGTCTTTCTGCACTTGGTTTCTTGTGCATGTGAATACATGTGGCCATACTTCTGAACCTGGGAGATTTAGGATGAAAAAACACTTTAGAAATTAAAGCTCTGATTTTTTTGGCATTATAGAAGATTTTGCATTTTGTTCTTTAAATTATTTATGTAGTATACATGCAGTTATAATTTTTTTTCCCTTAAGTCTTTCTTCTATACACATATAAAGATGCAAGACTGAGACTCCAAATTTGTATAATAGACTGGTGTGTTTTCAATGGGAGGGAAGAATCAATACAAAATATTCCAGAGGCACACTAGGAGGATCTAAAGTGCTACATGCCATTATATCTTAGAGTTCTTTACGCAGAAAATCGTTCCTCTGTGGGAAAACATGACAGTGAGATAAGGGTGTCAGCTGAGGTCAGCAAGACTATTCAGAAGACTGAAGTCTCCGCAATGTCTTGATAAATTGAATTCATAGCATTTTTTAATTTAAACCAACTACAGCAAAGAAATTTCCCTTAGGTACAACTACGCAGTGATCTCACTTATGCAATCTGTCACATTGTGATATTCTCTTGGTTGCCAAGCAGCCAAGAATGAATGTGAAACTAAAAGGTTCTGACAAAAAACACGAAACAAACAAACCAACAGAAAAAAAAAAAATCAAAACACCTCCCCAAAAAAACCCCACAAAATGAGAAAAAAACAACAAAACCAAAACAAACAATCAAATCAAACAAGCCCCCTAAAACAAACAAAAAACCCAAACAAAAACAAAAAAACAAAAAACCCAAACAAAAATCCAACAAAAAGTCCTCCCCAAAATAACTTAACTTTTAATTTGAAGTAACATGCAAAAGCTACACTAAATACCAAAAGAGACATACTATCATCCATCTTCAGTCAGATTCACCTTCTAATTCATGTAGTACAAAGCAGAGCAAAACTTTATTTCGTTATATGAAATATTATTTAGATGTTTGATAAAGGCTAATTTTTTTCTCCCTTTCAGTGAAATAAATATGTTTACAAGAAAAGAAAAACTATGCTCTTTACCTCAAATATATTGACCATCCAACATTAGTCCTCCTCATGTTCTTCCTACATTTGATTTTTTCTTCCAAATGCAGTATCTTGCAATATACTTAGCTGTTCCTATTTTCTTCCTGCTCTCTCAAGTTGTCTATTTTTTGCTCTTACAGAAAAACATATTCTGAAACAAAAATAATTCTTGCTGTCATTATGAGATTTAAAAAAAAAAGTAAAGTTCTTTTTGTCTTGTTTTCAATGTCTTACTCAAGCAGTTAGTTGATTTAATCCTTCTTTATTAAAATCCAACTTGAAATGAAAAATAGCAAAGTTCAAGTACATCTGCACATCTTCCTATTATAATAATTGATTGTTTGAGACTACCAGCTAGTGCTAGTGCTCTTTTTGCGTTTGCCTCATTTGGAGCAGAAAAAAAATACATAAATTATATAATAATATGATTTGGAAAACCTGTGTTAAGCCTGCGGGAACATAGGAAAAGGAATCAAGCTTCTGACAGGAAAGGTATGATATGACTGCTGTGATATAATAAGGACAAATAATAATTGAATTTTAAGTGTTAAGATGTCACATAGCAGGGGTTTTCTTCTTTTGTATTCATTTCTCTGAATTTAATCTATGGAAATATCACAGAAATTCAGATTTCCAAAAATAGTGTGGTCCTACTCGGTGCTATTTGCAACTAAACTTTCCACACCAGAGGTGACTTCCTTCTCACTTGTCAGAGTGCAAATATGAATATGTGCAACATTAGCCCAGAGACAGTCAAGTTTGAATGTGTTATCACTAATGTTGAATTGGGTCATTTTAACAGAAGTGAAATAAAATTGTCTACTCTTGAAGGCTGAGAGGAGGGAAAGCAACTTCCAGCCAGAAGATTACAAAGAGTAGCTAAGAATAGCAATATCTTCAACTGGCTCAGCTACACCTGGGAAAAAACATTACTGTGTCTGTAATAAAAGAAGAAATCTGATGAACTGAAATTTTACAAGTCCTAAATTATTTACTGAAAACAGGCAAACTACTTCATTTTGTGCACAACATTAAAATACGCTTATCTATATATATATATATGTTTTATTCACACTGAGATATTTCTGAACAATGAATTATCTTAAAGCAACATTTTCCTCTGGAAATTGTTGCCCAGTTTATTTCTAATTAAATTAGATGCTATGGTCAAGGTTAATTTTTTTGCTGCTCTTTTCCCTGTTTCTTTTGATAGTGCCTCTAGTTGAAAAACACTTTTGAAATCACGTTTCGTGATGAGAAGCTGTTCTTCCTTATTAGCACAGAAACATTTACTTTCAAATTTCTTTTCCACCATCACAAGCTACTAAAGCCTCTACTGTACTTCATGCCAAAACAAACTAAATTTGCAGAGTCAGACATTCAAATTATGTTTCTGTGCAATTAGAGATGTGCTAAGCATTTCAAAACAAAACCAAATCAGAGCCATCCATATCCTGTGCCAAGACATTTGAAAACAATCTGCTTTTATAAAAAACAGGTGGGGAAACACTATTTCCATGAAGAAAAAGCAATAACTTTCAAGAAGCCAGTGAAATTTGGATTTCAATGTTTGCTGCTGAAATCTTTAGTAGTTAATGTGTTACATTGCTTGGCTTCAGTCACTTTGCCTTTACTGAAATAACACAACACGACACATACCACCGAATAAAGTCAGCCAGAAAATCTGAACACAGGTATTTTATGGAAAACTGATGTTGAAGTGGCAGAGATTCTTTAAATATCGGTATGGAAAAACAAATAAATTCCATTCAGGAATTAGGCAGTGTAAAATGAAGGAGAGGATATTCTTCATCTTGGTATTGGATTTTGGGCTTGCTTAGTTGGGTTTTTCCTAAAAACCCTGCAGTTTTTATTTGACAGATCCAGATAAATGTGGAATCATTAAAAACTTCTCTGCAGGCAATAGAATTGTCACCTCCTAAGACAAATAGAGGCATATTGCCAAAAGCTGGAAACATCTTTAAGTGCCTGCTCTTTCTCTTTTAATTTCACCCAGCAGAAGGAAGATTAAAAAGATACAGACATTGGCAATAAGTAGCATACTAACACTAGAGACTTAAATTTGAGGCATAGCATAATCCCAGCTGGTTAAGGATCCCTGCAGCAGGAAGCCAGGACAAACTTGACCCCCAGGAGCCAAAGCTGATTGGAAAACAGAGAATGGTATATATTGTGACCGCAGGACTGTGGTAAGAAACCCTTTGTTTTCTTGGCAAGGTAGTTCCTGTGTTAAACATGAGAACATTTCTTATATATGATTTTGATGGATTTATTTAGAAAATGTGTTCATACAGAGTATCTTGGATAGTTCCTAGATAGTCTGTAGACAGGTATGGCAAATAAGTATTTGGTTTTCACACAAGCACAAACTAGTTTGACTTGTATTTTAATTTTTCTCGTTCCAAGAAGGCTATTCTTAATTTTCACTCTTAATTTTATGCTACTTTTGATTTTGGCACTCATACTAGCCAACCTTCTTTTTAGTTGTCGGTCTGTTGTGTTGCAGACAGCACATACTTAAGCACATAATTACAAAATCACAGAATATTCTGGGTTGGAAGGGACTCAGAAGGGTCATCAAGCCCAAACCTTAAGCAAATTGTCCATACAGGGATCAAACCCATGACCTTAGCGTTATTAACACCAGCACCATGCTCTAACCAATGTGCTCAGGATTTAGCTAGATGAGAATGGCAGCCATGAGAACAAAGTCAGGTTTTGTCACATACTTTATACCATAAACACACGTGGCTTAACTCCAGCTGGCAGCTAAGCTCTGCACAGCCGCTCGGGATGGGGAGAGAATTGAAAGAGTAAAAGTGAGAAAACTCATGTGTTGAGACAAAGACAGTTTAATAGGGAAAACAAAAGCTGCTCACTCAAACAAAGCAAAACAAGGAATTCATTCACTGCTTCCCATGCTTGGGCAGGTGTTCAGCCGTCCTCAGGAGAGCAGGTCTTTGTCACATATAGTGGTGACTTGGGAGGACAAATGTCATGGCTCCCAATATCCCTGCACTTCTTCCCTCAGTTTTATTGATATGCTGAACCTGATGCCAGATATTATGCAATAGCCCTTTGGCCAGTTGGGCTCAGCTGTCCCAGTTGTGTCCCCTCCCAGCTCCTTGAGCACCCCCCATCTAATTGCTGGTGGGGTGGGGTCAGAGGCAGAAAAGGCCTTGGTTCTGTGCAAACACTGCTCAGTGATTACAAAAACATCCTTCTGTTATCAACACTGTTTCTATCACAAATTCAAAATACAGCCCCATGCCAGATACTATGAAGAAAATTAACTTTATCCTGTGCAGAACCAGCACAATAGTGAAAGTTTGACAAAGCTGCATTTCCCTGAGCTGCAAGAAAACAAACAAAAGAACAACGAATGCTATCTCATTCACAAAGAAAAACTCTCTTATTGTTTAATTTTTCTTGTGGTTCTGTTACTGAAGAGTAAATGTTAGTATGACTTTATTCCACATTCTGCCCATCAATTAAAAAAACTTTTTTCTCTTACTGTGGTGTGTCTTTTAAAGAAAATAGCACCATGAATAATCCATAAGATACTTCTCTCTTTTCTTGTGAGTGAAAAGAGAGACACTGGCTAACAATTATTTTTTATGTTTTTCAGCATATAATACTCTATAAAATAGTCCACTTGTGTTAATCTGGTATTTAAAAGGTCCCATTGCTGCATCACAGTCCAAAGAAGCCTTGAAATATTTTAATTAAGTAATTTTGTAGAGAAATACCAGGGTTTGGAAGTAGAAAAATATTCAGAGAGGGAAAGATGCAATAAATAGTATTTCACATTAAATTAAGAGATACTTATTGCATTAAAAAATCTGCCAGATAAATTCCTCCACTTAAATATGACTAAGGGATAGAAAAATACATCTTTAAAACAGTTTTTTATTCATTCAATCTTTTTTCCAAATTTGTAACAGAATTGTCATGATTTGAGAGAAAACAACTTGTCTCAAGACAATGTAAAAAAGCAGCCAAGTGCAAAAATGTATTTCTCCTACAAAGCCTTATTTTGTTGTATAATATATTCAATATTGCTATAGTTTTAGATCAATAAAGGGGAAGATACAGCTATATGTCCACATAATTATCAATATGTTATATATGTGAATATGTTTCTTATAATTCCAGACTGCTCAAGAGCTTAGAAAACATAAGGTGACCAGAGATTTTTAATTCCATTTCTATCCCAAAATAGGAAATTGTTTTCCATACTGAAATAATTCCCATTTCCAATAGAACTTGTGGGATATGATATTAAGCACTATCAGCATGTGGGTATAGCAAAATCCAATTTAAAAAAAAAGATTAAATAAGTAAATAAATAAATAAATTAAAATGCACTGATTTTATGAAGGTTTTTTTGATGCTGAACACTATTGAATAATAACAATATTAAGCAACAGCTTGGAGCTACAATTGTTCCAAACCTTGCTCTGCAAAAATATATAGAGGCATAAGAAAAAAGCACAGCAATCCTTAAAATCAAAAAGTCTTATTTACTGCTCTGTTTCTACCTCACAGCGTTGTGCGAGTTTTTTGAAGTGCTAACTTCTAGCAAATTTCATCTTTAAAAGAGTGCTGACTTAAGAAAATACCCATGAAATGAAGAGAAAACATGAAGGGCATAGGAAACTTTTAATCACAGTTACTGCTGAAAAATAAAAATTATAACACATGAATGGTACAAAACTGCTTTTGTATAAACTTGAATATGAGCTTTGTTGCTTTGAATATTGACAAAATGGGCAAAAAAGCAACTGAAGATGTGCTGTACTGCTGCTATCACCAGCTGCACAGTTCATTGTTTTTCAGAGAAGTTAGGACTTCAACAGTGAAGTGACAATGATTGTATCTTGCTATCCTGGCGTATCAAGACTTTGTTTTACAGCAAGGGATCAGTCCTCGGCCCAATTTGTGTGAAAATAAGGAGAATATAAATAACTTATCAAGAACAGCTCATCCTGAAATTGCGATTCAAAAACTGGCAGAGATTATTTTGGGTTCCTTCAAGCGACTGAGATTCACAATTGTGTATCTATGTATATGCAGGCTTCCAATACTCTCCTGTGGAGAATAGTTTCCTGAACTCTGTTTTAAAACTCTGCTACAGCCTCGGTCTACCTCAGTCTTCAGGCTGCAGAAATCTTTGGCCTTTGGTATTTGAATAAAATGAATTGAGGATCCTATGGTGATTGTGTCTTACTAGTTTTACTGGGGTTAAAAATTATTTCATCTCCATCTTTGACTCCTTGCTTGAATTTGAAATTTTTGCCAATGAATGAAAATACTGAAAAAAACCCAAAACAGAGTTGAATGTTTTGTTTTAAATACTTGGGTTTGTTTCATTTTTCTTTACCTAATATTTAACTCTTTGATAAATATTCCAATCCAATTCAATGTTAAAAATTATAAAATTTATGAAGTAAATTGCATTTTTATTGCTGAAATTCCAATTCACAATGGCTATGCAAATACTTTCAGACCATTCAAAATTGCATTATTAAACAAATACATCATGAATCCAAAAAGGCATCTTTTCATGGTTAGTGAGCATATGCTTGGAATTTTTGATCCTCCAAGTCTAGACAATTTGGAATCACAGAATTCAGAAAAGATAGTCTCCATACTAACTTTCAGGGAAGGACACATCCAACTCTCCAGGCAGTAGCCTAGATTATGATGTGGCACTTTGATTCTCCTAGCCTCTGCAATGCAACATTTCCTTTTGTCTCAGACGCCTGAAACTGATACACACTCTCAGCCTCTGGCCAAGAAATATGCTGTGAAACTTGAATATTTATTAATATAATTAGCAAACACTGCTGTGTCTTTCAGTAACAAATGCTTTTTTATTATCCAGGTACTTTACAATACTACCTAAGCTGGAGGAAAGAAATATGCAGCTAAAAATAAAATTATTTCAGATGTCAAAAACAAAGATAATGACAGAGGATACAAGCAAAATGCAGCACACAATCTATTTATACCAAGGTAAACTGGAAATTGTCTCTCCTTTTTATCCGACTGAATTGCTGTCCACTGCAACCAAAAAGGTGGATGTTGGGCTTTCAGTTTTTGGTCTGTTCCTTGGACAGACCAAGATATTCCTCCAGATACCCATTAATGCAGGTTTATTCAGGTGCTTCTGTGAGAGAAAGATTCCTACACATATTCTCCCAAGATCCCATTTGGAAACACAGTTCAAAGGGAAGTTACATCTAATGAGCACAATTTTCACAGTCAGGCATATTCATTTCTTATTTCTTAAAGACTTTGAAAACAATTATATAAATAAAAATAGACCATTGTCTTTTTCAGAACAACTGCTGGTGCGAGTCTTCATTTCAAGCATCTGTTTCTCATTTGCTTGTAGCTTGTTATGAAGACAAAGATCCTTTTAGGTATGTGTGAACAAATGTTCCTGTTATCTTTCATAAGAAGATCAAAAATCCATTGCGTTGGGGTTTGCAAAGTGTCACGTTTCCATAGAAATAATATTTTCTTTTTATTATTCTTTGTGTAAAAATCATTACAGCTGATCCTGTTAAGACATAGCTTCAAAAAAACTTAAGGATTGTAGTCCATGTAAGGAATTTTATAATTAGACTGAACTGGTAAATTAAAATATATTGAGATGCATTAAGATGGTGATAGATGTCATCCTACGTATTAAATTAATGTTACACTTGGTAGTATGTGTGAGGCAGTAGGAATCTACATGTGAGGAAAAAAGAGACATGAGTGGATACAATAGATGGAGATTCTCTTCAAAGGAGTTGCATAGAAAAGATGAGGGATGATGGGTTCAAGTTATTCCTGGGGACCATATGATTGGACACAAAAAAAAATTCACAATGAGAACAATCAGACATTGGAATAATCTCCACAGGGAAGTAAGTGGTGGATTCTCCAACATTGGATAATTTTCAGATTCACCTGAACAGGGCGCTGGGCAATCTTGTCTGTACTGTGCTTTTGCCATGATTGGTTCCTTCCAACCTGGTATTCTACGAGTATAAATCATTTACCCAAATCACTAAGTTGCAAGAAATTTGTTCTCTTAAACCAAACCTTTTTTTCCCCCACCTTTCTTGAATATTTATTTGATGCTGCTTATTCTAGAATCGTTTATAAGTAGGGGAAGAGTCAAATTCTAGAACTTTTGGTAGCAAGCTACTCTATTCCTGACTATAACTGACACACAGTTTTTTCTTTCTAAAAGTGTAGAAAGGCAGACAAAGCATTTTTCTTTTAGCAATTACTGCTTTTGAGGCTATTATCTGAAAATCTAGAGAGGCACTAGCCATGGCAAATTGCTCAGAAGGGAGAGAAGGGACAATTTCTACCATGAGAAATGGGACAAACACATTACTCAACCAAAATTTTAGACATTAGATAAAAAAAGAAATACCCCCCAAAAAAAAGGAAAATAGGCACCAACATGAGATAACCTGCCAAGTAGCACAAAGTCAGATAAAGTATTGGATGCTGCCAGTGTTTGACAATTGTGGTTCTGCTCGAACCATGAATAATGAAGAAGGCAAGTTATAATGGAGAAGTGGCTTGAGTAAAATAGAACAAAAAATTGTTTTGAAAAGGGCTCTTCAGTGAATGAAAGAGGGAGGGCTTTGGGTTTTTGATTTTTGGTCATTGGACTTTTTTTGCTTTTGGGAGGGCTTTGGGTTGCTTTTTTGGCGAGGGAGAGAGGGTTGTGGGTTTTGTTTGTTTGTTTCCCTGCAAAATGTCGTGAAAGATTTTGAAGGGAAGAGAAGCTGAAGAGGGCCTCTTAACCAGGAACTGTAGTGATAGGACAAAGAGTAATGGGTACAAATTTGAAGAGGGAAAATTTAGGTTAGATATTAGAATGAAGACAAACCTTTAAAATAAATAGGGAAACAACAATTTTTTGAAGGAAAGAAATAGAGAAAGAGTAAAAAGTGCTACCAAATTTTTAACTATAGAACCACTTGAAAAAAACCTTTATATAGCCATATAATGAAAAAACGATGATTGACTGAGAAAATATTACATTCACATTTAGTTAGCATATTATATTCTTATCCATCTAAAACTTTGAATTAAAGAAAGTTTTATAGAAGCAGTTTAATAAATATAATTATCCAGTATCTTAACTATTCTCCCACTATAATCTGAGAGTCAGAATTTAATTTTTTTCATTGATTTGATTAGGATTTCTATTAAGAAAATGCCATGTTTTATAAATAGTTAAATCTGTAAAATCATTAAGAAAGCTCTTAAAATACTGTTTTGTCAGACGTTTCTTTAGTTTGCAATCTGAGGAAAAGAATTTTAATATCACTTCAGTTTTAGTAAAGAGGAAGAATGGAAATACATTAAACCACTATTGTGAAAATCTCTTATTGCAACTGAGAAATATACTATATAGGGCACTATACTGTTTTTCTACATTTCAAAATTATGAGGTTTTTGTCATAAATACCACTGAAAAACTTGTATTGAGGAAAGAAATATAACATCAGACTAATAATGGATAGGCACACCAGAGATGTAGATTTAGGATAAAGTTATTTATTACAACTATGAAGATCATGACATAAAGTTCAAATCCTTAATTCTGTACTCATAGGTGAATGATTTATTTCACACAATTCAGTGACTCTGAAAGTATGGTTGAGTTATTTATTCATTCTGATTCTCAAATTCAGTTCACATAAAATAGTGTCTATATGTAAAACTATAACAGCATTTTTATCCTGAAAATTATCTGAAGTTAGTGATTCAATGTGACAAAAATGTTAATTATTTGGTCTTACTGTGGTCTTATGTTTTTTATGTCCTCTGAAATGAAGCATTACATTGTAATGTTCTTTTAAAATGCACAAGTCTGCCCCTTGGTATTCAAGATCTTCAAAACAACGAATGTATAACTGTAAATTAATCTGCTCTGATTATGATACCTTTTGAATAGATTCATGCTATTATTTGTGGTATGGAAGCTTCACTCAGGCATTTAGAATCACCTACTTTAAAAACAGATGAGAGATTTTACAAATATGGTATGTACAAAGCTGAGGGGAACACCTCTCTGAGCAACCTGGTCTGTGAAAGGTGTCCCTGCCCAGAGCAGGGGGTTGGAAAAAGCTGATATTTAAGGTCTCTTCCAACTCAAACCATTCAATGATTCTATGATCTAATCCACCTAGACACACAGCTTTTAATTCTGGAAGAACACAACTGGAAAAATGCAGTTTCTCCAGACAAAGGAAATGATAGCTGAAGCTACATAATATTTAAATAAATATCCAACTCTATGCTTCCCCTGAAGGAGGGAGAATAATTCTCAGAGATTTTTAGTATGCTAGGGAAATGTAACTCTTTGTGACATAATCGAAAGCGTACTAACCTGACCCATTTTACTAAAATAACTTTCTTAATAACAAGAATAAAGCATGAAACAGACCTGATCCAAAAGAAGGACTCACTGAGGTGCCTCATGCATTTGATTAGATTATGCTTCAAACCTCATGTAGGGAGGATGGTTTTTCACTGAATTTAAAATATTGAGACCATAATTGACATAGCAAATAATATTCACAGAAGACCACATTATCCAGCTACTCAAAGAAGACCCAGTCATCCACTTTTACTAGGTTATTGCTAAGACACAGTGAAAAATCTCAGTAAGATTATGAAGAATAGATGCAAAATAACATAGTGGTGGCATCCTTTGTCTTTATCTGCAAAGTGAGGCCATGCGTAGTGCAACTATATATGTTGTATAGTATCTGGCTTTTTGAATAGAAAATATGAGAATGAAGGTGACAAGAGGAACTGAATGAAGAATTCACTAATCAGAGAATTGCAAAAGAGAAAATGCAAAGCTCTATTCAGTCAACTTGAAAAGGTACATGAATATGTATATATCTATATTTATATGCCAGCTGGTAAAAAATGTTTCATCACGTATGTTACGTATATTTGGTGAAAAACAGACCATTTTAGAGCTTGTTCTTTATTGTCTAATCCCTCAGGACTGAGGGGCCCTGCTTGATGCAGTTTTGTAAACCTCTAATGACAGTCAATACCTGGATCCTTTTTCTTTCTTGAGCTGATGGGAGATATTTCTGTTCAATTTAATCTGTTTAAAGAAGATTGTGTTTGCCATCATTACAAACTATTTTTGCTGCTACACTGAACTTTCAATATTGTTAGATTGATAGCAGTATAGTCAAAGGAATATCTATTTAGGAGTACTGGTGACTGCAGATAAGATATTATCTATTGGAGCCTACCCTGAAATGACACGATACTGCTGTGGCTTTAGATAATATTCTAAATGAGTGTTTCTTAGATGTCTAATAAATTAGGCAGAAGGATAAACAGAAAAAGGAGATAAAATGGGATAAAACCATAGATCTATGTTGTATAAACCAGTTAACTGAAAATCAGATGTAGAGAGCATAACTGATTTTATTGTCAAGGGAAAAAGAAGTAGCTTGTTAATAAAATGCGTTGAAGGCACAAAGTCACGTGCATCAACACAAAAGAGGATTAGAATGTCATGCTGGAAGTTTTCAAGGAAGGGAACAAAATAGACTTGATAACATTTAGTAGTACAAAGTACCATGTTACAGAGTTTAATAAGATTTCTGAATTTGGGCTAAAAACCTCAACAGAAATTATGGGAAGAGGAGCAGGGCTTGCATACTGAACATGGTATGGTGCAGTCATAAACTACTTCTGAATGCAGCACTGACATTTTTATCTCTAGCAAGGCATTCCTAAGAGAGGAGTGTTCATAGTTAAACAAGACCTCTACAAAATGATGGCGTAAATGTTTTACTGATCAGACGCACTCAGCACAAATTGCCCGAGACCTGATCTTTTGCAACTAACTGCAAAATTTTACAGTGAGAAGAAAGAGTGTTCTACCATCCTGGATGGAGAGCAGAAGAATTTAACTTCAGGAACACAGTGATATAGTGCCAGAGAAGGAGTACAAATACAATTGTAGAAGCAAGGAGGAGATCCACACTAGAAAAAGAAAAGTTTGTTAAACCAAAGGGCAAAAAAGAATGGCCATAAACTGCCTTGAATTCCTCCTAAATTAGCAAGAAGCTTCTTACTAACAAAAAGAGAAGGCTCTGATAGAATATTTGAAAGTAGCAAGGGGGCAAATATTCACAAACTTATCCCCCTAAATAATAATTAAATTTTGCAAAACATATGTGAAACATTCTCTAATTTTATTGATTTCCACAAAAAGGGATAGGAAAACTAGTCTCAACCTTCCTTTCGACTTAAAAAATACAGAATGGGCATTTTTATCCTCTTTACAATTTCATGTTTTTCTATTTCACTTGCGTTATGTCAACTGTCTATTTAAGGAGCGGGGAAATACTAAACTAAAAGCTTAAAATTATGCAGCCTAAAATTATTTATAAAACATATTTTTTAAATGTTAATGGTTGTCTATTCCACCTATTAAAAAAACTTTTAAACATACTTTTTAAAACAAAAAGAATGTTTCAAGGACAGTAAGAAAGCATCTTACAAAAAGTATTATGACTTGGCAGGTTTACTTACCTCAAGTAGTAAACTGGTCTCCAATGACCACAGACATCCTGCCTATACAGAAAAGATTTTTAGTATGCATATTTCAGCCACCTTTTGCAAAAGCAAACACAATTTATGGTTATAAAGCTTCCCTTGAATGTTTATTATTATATACAAGTTCTTCCAGACATTCTTTTCTGACATATCTACAAATAAAAAAGGATTTGAGTGTTTTCTTTTCTGAACTTTCAAACTGCTATTTCCCAGGAGCTTGGTGATAATTTATAAAGGCAACACCTTAAAGGTAGAAGGTAATTTCCCCTAAGAACCAGCTAATTTATAGTTTTCTACACACGAATGACCCTTGCAATTTGCCAGTTGCTTCATTAAATCTTTTACACCTGCTCCTTCTATCTCAGGAGGAAAAATAAATAGAAGGAGCAATTCACTCACACTGCATTCCCTCCTGAAGGTATTGGGGGAAAAAAGGCTATCTTGGTACTTCCTGCTATAAAGTGTGACTAATTCTGTAAATGTGAGTGAAACAAAATTGAAAGTAGCATGGGAGATAGATTGATATTACCAGTGGGTCACTGACATGGTGGGGAAAATCTGAATTGTTCTCTGATGTAATGCTACTGGAATTGACTTACACCAGGGATGCATTTGGCATGAAGACTTTGAAAGCACATTTTTGAAAAGGAAGTTCTATTTGCACTGTGGGGTTTCCATTCTCATTTTATACATTCCTATAAGTCACTTCAAGTAGCGCAGAGAATCCATTTCAAAAAATAAAGATGTACAAATGTACTTTCAGTTTCTTTCTCATGAAGCCAAAGAAAAAGCTACATTTCACATAAAATAATGGAATGACTTCAAAAAAGTTTGGGGTTTGAGAAATAGACACATTCTGGCCTATTTCCCTGATTAAACAAGGTGAATCAGAGAATAGCAATTATTTGGAATAAAAATAGGTTTGCTTTACTGGCTTTTTTACATTATTCTTAATAAAAGTATGAAATTTGTTATGCAAGATATTGAGTAGTTTTTAGATTTAAGGAGTAAAACCACACATAGATAATTAAAACCACATTAAAGACATTTTCTGTAAAGCAAGAACATATAGTCTGCATTTTTCAGAAATAAAACGATGAGTAGGCTTTTAGAAGAAACTGTCTTTAAGCACTTCATAATTTTCTGCTCTTCATGTGGTAGATTTCTAAAATCACGTGTCAGTATCCTCTATCAACATCATATTTTTACCGTGTTCTTTAGCACGTTACCCTTTTTTTATATAAGTCACACTGCTCTTTTATCAGAAGAACACCATAGTATATCAATTTGGCACTGCTGTTTGTTTAAGAGATTTTGTATTTTTCCTAAACAGAATTCTCCTTTTGTTTATCTCATTGGATCTGGGTTTTTTCCCCATTTCTACTTGTGAGCAGGCCTCAGTAGCACATTAGGAGAAAAGAAGTTACCTTTTTTTCCCCAATTGAAAAAAAAGACCACTAGTTTCTATAAACCTAAAAGAACTTTTTTTAAAGTTGTTTAGCTGTCTGATATTTTTCCTATGCTCTATTGAGGATACTGTATCCAAACATTGAGTAATTGTAACCCAGAATTAGGGCAGACGTGATCCGTGGTAGAAAAGTCATGGAAGCCTAGTAGGAACTTTAAGTTAGAAGCAGGGGAGAAAAAAAATCTAATTGTTTGTATTCAAAGAATTGGAATCTTCAGGAAATACATGAGTCAAATACATTTCAAAGTGTTTAAAAATATTACCCATTCTATCTCAACAAGATACAACTTTATATTTTCACTGCACATCTAAGCTGCAGATCAAGTGTCAGATAAATGCTAAGTCTAAAGCAACAGTTTGGAGAGGATTTATTATTCTACTAGCTTTACTTCATGACAAAGCACATGGTAAAAATCCTCTTGAAAAGGAATCAAAGTTGTTTTCTCAATCACAGTAGAATTTTACATTACTTGATTATTCTCTATGAAGAATAATAAACTGATTCAAAAGAGTAGGGAAATCTTATTAGCTTGATCCTGACACTTTCATGAAACGTTGTCAAATATATTTTCCTGTCTCTGTCACAGCAAAGTACCTTTCAGAATTTCTTGTCAGACTCTTGCAGGTTTTATTCAGAGCCCAATCGTAACGATGTTGGAGCAGCACAGTTAAGGCTGCCTGCTTATCTACATAACAGCTCCTCTGCTGGAGGCTCCTCTGATCCCAGCACTACCTCCTGCACCGGGAGATGTGCAGTCTTGGAGGAAGGCAGATGTTCGCAGAGCTCCTTAATAATGATAAAATATAGATAATATCTGCTCTAGCCAAATCTGCCTGCAAGAAATAATTCTCTCTCCTGTGGAATGTCTCAGCTCCTGGCACTTCCCCTGCAGCAGCCACAGCTGGCATCTGGCATGATAAGGAGCAGAAGCTCACTGACCATACGAGCTCTCTCTGCCAGGAGGTCTTTGCTAAGAGAATTTGGCACAAGCCCTGGTCTAAATCAAACCCATTATTTTGAACTACTGCTGCATAGCTCCAATGGTCTTTATTGAAATATAGTAAAATGAAACCTTTATGTTCGCCTCCAGACTGCATATTCACAAATTATCCCAAATCGAGCTTTGCTTAGGTTACTGTTTTCCCAGCAGAAATAAGCCTTTTTCAATAAAATTTCCAACAATAGTGTTTCCTAAGCCTGGTCATATTGTTCTCTAAATATAGAAAAGACTAATTAGTCTTAGCAATCTACATTTCTAGGTTTTGCAGTCACATTTCAAAAAAATTAGGTGTATGATATGTTCTTACTCAGTCTCAAAGGTTTTTTATCGAAACTAACCACAAATTAGATAAATTACTTTTTTAAAAAGTTCTGCTGGATTTAAAAAAAAGCAGAAATATTGTTGCTAGAAAGGGATTTTATTCCCTTTGACTACTAAAAATTTCCCTGAATGGGGTTTTCAAATAACATTACTCTCTCTATAACAACGAATTACAGATTAATCAAGGAGGGACATCAGTGATAGGAAAGAGAGGACTCAGTTCACACTTTAAAAATTTTATATTGTTTGTTCCAACTTCAGGGGCCAAAAGGAGTTGACAATGTTTTATTTTGTTTTCTATCACCCACCAGACCTCCTCTAGAGGGAGAGTTTATATCTGCAATGATCAGTACAAGGAAGGATCTTTACTTATCTGCAAATGACATTTATTTTCCCAGCTGGCTGGAGACTGCAGAGTTTAGCTACTGAGGTCGGGTCCTTAAACTGGGGGGGAAGAGAGAAAATACTGTTAGTTGTGATAGTCTTAGGCTGAAGTTGACTCTCTGCTGAAGTTTGAATTTTAAGAGAAATGGTGGGAATTATGAGAGGGCCACTGCAGATTTTCACATGGAAACATTTCAAGAACAGAACAGAGGTGTAGTAATTCAGGGAATGTACTGCCAAGAACCTGCATTTTTACAGAATGATAATTTAAAGAAAAAGGTTTCAAACAATTGTGTGGACTACGATGAAGTATCTGATAATTAATTGATGAGATCATGGGTAAAAAATATCAATAGAATAACCTCTGTCAGAACATGAAAGGCATCAAAATGTGTGATCATCTTGTTAGAAAAATATCTTGATGGACTTTTTCAGAAACCCCTAATGCCCCTACCTTTATAGACATCTATCACCATTCAGAAAGGCTGTAAGATGTACCCCATTGTGATTTTCATTAAAGTCTCTTTTTGTGTCCATTAAGGCCCTGAAATCTGATACCAAAGGCCTGTAACAAAAGGAATAGGGCCTGTCACAGTCAGGGTTATCTTCAGAAAAATAACCTGTTACAGAAAGAATGTGAGAGGAGAACAAATACCCAACTAAATACTTTTCAAAGGTTACTTCACAAATTAAGAGAAACTTGAAAAAACCCTATAAGGTCAGTAAAGAGAGAGAAATGAGGTAAGCCTTTACAGAGATAAGCTTACTGCCATTCTAACCACCATGCAAAGCAGATATTATGATTTTATAAAATATAAAATATATCAGTCCTACCATAAAAAGAATATTCTAGTGCTGAGGAGACTGAACTTTCTGAATTAAAGTATATTTCCCAGGTTACCAGTTCCAAAGCCCCTAGTTCATTTATTAGGTATTCCTTTCAGTCCAATCAGCATAAGGGCCACCCCAGAGTCACCAGAGGACAAGGACTGGCCTCAATTTTCCTAATTATAAACAGACACTGAGCCAAAGTCCCAAACAGACCAACTCCATAGGAACTCCTTAAAAACCAGAGAATCTTATTTTGTGTCAAACATAGAAGTGAAAACACTACTGCCAGGCTTTTTATTGATCACCCGTGACTATGGAAGTTGCTGCTGAAATAACTGTGAGTGTTCTTTAAAAGGTCTTGGCTGGGTAATTATCTGAGTGCACTTAAAGACCCCAAAATTATTTTCTTTCTGTACCACTTCTTTTCTTAATTTTTCAATCCTTATTCTTGGATATAACTTTGTGTTATGCAGATACTTGTATAGATCCAACATATGACTTGATTTCATTTCAGTGACAAGTCTCTGAAGAAACATGTTTCAGCTTATGAGGTCTTAAAAAAGAGGTTCACAGTAGGCGATCTATGTAGCAGATGGCTTTCTAAAGGGCGAGATAAATCCAAATAACTTTTATATCACTCGGTATTTTAACCAATGAGACTATAAAATGGAAATTGAAATCAACTTTTATGTTGTTGGTTAATTTTCTACTGATGCCATGCTCTTCTCTGAATTTCACACATTTTGTGTGTTCACACTGTTTGTAAGTGTCTTAACTGGATAGGTTTTAAAGCACTTTCAGAGATTTTTAAGTCTTAATTTTTAATGCATGTTTTCCCTTAATGCAATTCAAAATGAAATAAAACCAATCAGTCCCTTTTAGTATGATAAGATCTAATTTCCTTTAATTATGCTTATGCAATCATTGCTAAATTTAGCCCATGAATGTAAGTAAAAGTGAACTAATATCTTGTCAATCTTACAATATCAGTTATAACATAGATATGTGTGTAGCCACTAGGAATGGTTAGAAATATGCTAAGGGTGGAGGGATTTTATTTCAATTCCATTTGAACTTCACTGCAACAAAACAAACAGAATGTCTTGAAAATATAACTCTGACATCTCCACCTATTTTTAGATCTATTTCCAGATGCAATAACTTAAAACAACCACACCTTTATTGAATTTGTTTATGAATGTAAAACTATATACTCATATGCACTCTTACAAATACACACGCATATATATTCTGATTCAATCAGGTTTAAACCCAAATTTCTCTTTACAAAGTCTATTTTGTTAACCTTCTTAGGTGTCCACCACCAAAATTCTGTACTGTGAGAAAAGTTCTTTGTGTCTGCTTTATTCATGTGGACATTTTTATGCAGTTCATACAACTACTTTTTTGAGTATGTTATGCCTTTGTGTTTCTGTAAAGCTCTGATATGCAGAACATAATTTGCATGATATTTCTGATGTCCAGCTATAAATCCCCACAGGTTTCTCAAGAAATTCTGCCTAAAGGAATGATGTGATGGATGGAACTCATAGTTCTACATCTTTTTTACTTTAAGTAAAGAATTAAATATTTTTTCCTGCTTAAATACCTTTAATAGTGTGTTTGCTTTCACATGGTGTCTGGGATTTATACCTTTTCCCTCAGTTCCTTGCATTATTCAAACATTTGGCTATATAGTGCTTTAATATAAAAAAAACTTAATAGAAATGTAATCCAAACCAAAACACATGAAATAAGTTACAATTCATATATTCATAAATGCAAATCTGTTGAATTTGCCAGCTAAATTACACAGAAAATTCATCACTGCAGCATGTGATGTCCTAATTTGATTTAGCAATTGTCAGGGTAGGTATTTCTTACCCCTTAGAGGACTAAAATGACCCTAAGATTGTTTGATTGTATTATTCTGTACACAGTAGGACTGAGATAGAAACTAAAATTCTCTTAACTTTCCAGAGTAAGCAATACTTGAGATATTTTTCGTTCCCCGTGTCTTTTCTTTTTTAAAGACCAATGCAATCATGTACATTGCTGCTTTGATGTTTGGGTACTCCAGAACAGAAATATCTGTGAATACTCATGACTTGCTAACGTCAATTACCAATTGGAAAACATGAGAAATTATTGCAGGGCTTTGCTGTAGTTTGGAACTTATTATACAAGAGTTAAATAGGAAGAGTTACAGAAATTAATCTAGGTCCTAGTTATTTCATTTTTAAATATGAGAAACCAACACACTGATATTCAGAGTTCCTGATCATGTAATTCTTATCAGGCTCGTTCAGGCACATTGCCTTTGAAGACCAGACATTATCTGTAGAAGGAAATAAGACAGAATTACTGGAAGCATGGAAGGTCTACATGAACTTAGTGTCATTTAGACAAAAAACAGAAGTGTCACAGCAACAGTTATCTGTCTGATTTCTGAAAGAAACAGTCATCCAAAAAACAAGTGGATTAATAAATGAGTAAACTATTATATTATATATAAACTATATAATAAAAAGATTTTTTTCTGGGTATGATTATATAATCACTTCAGTCTTGATTAGATTTTGGTATAGATTGTACTATATTAATCAGAATGAGACTGCTTAGAAAGGAATTAGAGTTTGTTAATTTTACAAATTAGATATGCTTCATAATTTAATATGCATAAGAATCATCACTGTATACTGAAACTCTTGAAAATAGAGGATTACAAGATTAATCATTTTTAAGACTTTATAGAAGAGATTTGAGAGAGCTAATATAAAAGGAATGCTTCATTTACCTGGAGGAGAGAAGAGAGTTTTGGTGGGTATGTGACTTTGTACAAGAAGTCTATCCCAGTAGGACAGTAATACCCTCAAAAACCTCAGTCTTACCAGCATAAATAATTATTTACAGAAATACAACATATATCAACTAGAGGTAAGAGTACCACAAAAGAAAGAAAAATATCTTGTATACAAATGTACACTGTCCAGATGTAATGTGCAATTTTTTTTTCTCTTTCAAAACTATTCTCTTAATAAAGAAAGATCTCATTTTGCAGCTTTGATAATATTAACTGTATTTGAAGAGTGGTATTTTCTGTCTAGCAAAAAAAAAAAAAAAGTGTGGATACAGTGAGTGAGAGTTTCTTGTAGGAATTTGCTCAGACTTTTATTCTTGTCCATAAACCCCTGAGCATGGGGATCCTTCCTTTGACAGTTTTATTGAAGTTTTTGCATAGCCACTAAAACAATCAGTCAAAGATGTCTTTTGCTATTCTTTGAAATGTAATATTGGATATATATAACCACCTATTAACCTTTACAAACTGAAGAATAGTTGTGGTTATTGCTGCTTATTTTCCTGTTCTTTCACAAAATGTACTGAAAAGTGATCTTAGGATAATCATTCTCAGAGGAGCAGATTCTGAATTTATTGTCCTTCCATTGAAAAAAAAGGTTTGTTGACTTATTGGCAAAAACACGTCATAATGTTTCTTAGGAGATGAGCTTGCTGCCAGTTTTATGTAAAACCAAACCCCTGACGTTAAAAAGCATCTTGAGAAATTAATCAGAAGTAACCAGTTTTAGGCAAACATAGATTCAGAAAAGTTACTGTACTGATAAATTATATTAGAACTATTGGTAAAAAGACAATTGTTAAAAGCACTAACACCAATCCATGTCCACATGCTCCTGGTGGAGCATTCACTTGTGGCTAACCTAGTTCACCGATGAAATTCAAGCAATCTTCAAGACTTGCTTGCAATCTTCAAGCATTGTCTTTTCAAATGTTTGAACACAATGTTTGGTATCATGAATGTTATTACAGGAGAAATGTGGAGCTGTTGGAGCAAGTCCAGGGGAAGACAGCAAGATGATCAGAGGGTTGGAGCACCTCTCCTCTGAAGAAAGGCTAAGGAAATTGGGATTGTTCAGCCTGGAAAAGCGAAGGCATTGGGGCAACCTCATTGCAGCCTTCCAGTGCCCGAAGGGAGCCGATGAGAAAGGGCCTGGAGTGACAGGAGAAGGGGAAATGGCTTCAAACTGATAAAGAGTAGGTTTAGATTAGACATTAGGAAAAAAATGCTTTCCTGTGAGGCTAGTGAGGCACTGGCACAGGTTGCCCAGAGAAGCTGTGGCTGCCCCATCCCTGGAAGTGTTCAAGGACAGCTTGGATGGAGCTCTGAACAACTTGGTCTGGTGGAAGGTGTCCCTGCCCATGGCATGGGGATGGAACTGGGTGATCTTTAAGGTCCCTTCCAACCCAGGCCATTCTATGGTATATCAAAACAGTAATGTAGAAACTCAGAGTCGTAAAATAGAAGAGAGATTTCCACGTAAAATTTTTTCATGGAAAGAAAAAAAAAATGGAGCTAGAGGATAGAGAAGAGGCCAAGGTGAAAATAAATACAAACTTTCTTTTAATGAAAATTCAAGAGCTTCAGTTTTGATGAGGAAAATGCACAGTGTAGTAAAAAGTGACAGCAAATACTGTTAAATTAGGATATGAACAGATAATATTTCATTTTCCTTGTATGCATGCATGAACGGGGAAAACAAAAAAATCTTATTAGATACAAATTATCAGAAAATCATGTAGTATGATAAAACTTTTAAAAAGAGTCAATAAGAAGGAAATGAACTGTGTTCAATACATTTAGAGTGGAAAACACAACAGAAGTAAGTCTAAGGGCCAGTTAGCATTAACTAACTCATTAGAGCAAGCAGAGAAAGATAACTCCATTGAATGACTGAGGCCTACTCACAGGATTATTTAGCCAGAAAAAAAAAACCATTATTTTCTGTAGATTTTTTTTATAAGTATTAAAAATATTTATAATATTAATTGCACCCACAATTTTACTTATCTTGTCCAAATAAGCAAAATGGAATGTGCTGTTGAATTGTGGGAGAGCATCCCAGCATTTTGCCCTAAGTTTCTGTAAAGGTTTATCTCTTGGATAGAAAAAATATTTCCAGTTTATGGGTGCTAATTTCCACCTTGTGCAATTTTTAAATTAATTTGATATATCAGAGAATTTTACAGAAACTTTCCTGCATTTCATTATGACTTACTTGTCAAGCCTATCCTATGTTTCAATATCATCATCCTGTCAGATTTGTCCATTTCTTTTTCTAAATGCTTTTAGAGCATTAGATGGAAAACTCTTTTCAGTTGGAGTAGGTTAATTAATATGAACTACATATGCTGACCTTATTCATACCTATTATGTCCTATTTTTTAAATGAAATGTTGTTTAGTGCAGGTATCAACATGTAGCCTATGTATGTTTGAGGACATATTTTTAACTTATGTCAAATACTTTCTATGACATGCAACTTTGCAAGAGGAAAGGGTATGTAGTCTCTTAGAAGTTAGTCCCTAATAATGTAAATGTGTGGCTGGGTTTTGTAAAATAATGTGTGTGTGTGTTTGTGTGTGCGTGTGTTTGTAGTCTGTACAAAACTAATATTAAAAAAGAAACCCAACTGTTTATACTGTTTCTCAAAGCTGTCATTTAGAAGTTATTTGTCATCAAACAGATTTTGTCCTCTTGAACTCAGAAAGACCAAACATTTTTGAAAAGTGTTATAATTATTTTCATGTTATTTCTACATTATAACCCTCTCAAACTGGTCTGCTGCCAGTTTGTCTCATCCTTGATTTTTTAGATTAAGAGTTATGTTATTCTGAGGAATTTCGTTTTGGTTTATAACAAGAAACATTTTTTGGGTGGACAGCATTAAAATTACTTTGTGTGTTGTGCACCACATTTGTAACAAGAATGGAGATCAGATATGGTGATTCTTACTAAGAGCGGCATAAGAGTTTCTTTATTAATGACTGCAATTTTTATTAATAAGCAACAATAAAAAAATAATTCTAATCAAAATCTTGTTTGCTCCTTAGGAAAATTAAAGGCATTATCCAATATGAGGGGGATTCAGAACCATTGGTCATGTACAGAAGACATGACACAGAACAACAACATGGAGCCTTGCTTGCAGACATATGAAACCAGGAAATACTAAAGTTAGAAAAAACTATTTCATGCAGAATTTCTTCCTATATTGAATTCTTTTGTAACACCAGAAACTTAATCTGATTTGTTTAGTTGAATGTTTCAGACACGGTCATTTTTCCCACAGAGGTAAAGGGGCATTTATTAATTCATCTCTTTTAGTACGACACATGTTCATGGTTGATCCCTGTCAAGAAACAAGCAGTGCAGAAGGTGTCTGTCCTCAGAAAATGTTGTGGAAATGTTGAACTGATTTTGATGTCTGACTGTGGAAGATGAGAAACATACAACAGGTTAAGCGACTGCTCCTGTTGGGAGCACTTCCACTTTTACATCTTATTTGCCCTTAGTTTCTTTTTAGGATCTTGTAAAGTGCCTGCAATGAAGAACAGATGATCTTAGAAAAAGTGACTATTTTTCTTTTAACCACAACTGCTGAAAAAAAAGACCCAAACCCTCCCCAAGCATTCTATATCTGTATGCATTGGTATTGCTCTTCAATCTAAAGCAAATTGAAAGTAATGGAATTAGTTGTGGACTTGTGGACTGAGATTTTAAATAAAACCCAGAAAAGTAAAGATGAGATATCGAATTGGAATAGCATACTATAAGGAAAAAAACAAAACAAAAGAAAAACACCCTAGAAAACTAAAGGTCTTAAAAATAAACATCCATTAAAAAAATGGAGCTATTATATGAAAACTGATGAACGGTGCAGGTATTATTTTATTAAGCATAGACAACAAAAATATCAAACCATAAAATAAATTCTTTAGAAATATTAAAATGCATTTAAACTAAATTATTCTCTATTATTTTCCTTTAATATTCTTATTTTTCAAATGCTTACAGAAATTCTCCAACAATTTCACAACCAGCTGACTATTAGACAGAATTTAACTTTTCTTTTTCTTACCACTTCCTTCCAAGTTAATGTCACATTTAATTTTTTGTTTTTCCTTATGAGCTGTGACTCCCCAGTTTTCTATTGCTTCTCTCAGAACTTCCAGTAGTATGTTAGGTTTTTGCTTCATGGCCATTCATGGTTTTAGCATGGCCATTTTAGCATGGCCCATTTCACTGTGCAGTTTACCTAAAAAGCAAATCACAGAAAGCCTGACCTTCTCTCCAGCCCCTCTCTTTTACCTCCATTTTTTATATTGCTTTGCAAATGTTATTTACATTTTGTTAACTACAAATCATTTCTGTTCCTTTAAGAGTAGTGTTTTCACTGAATACTGGCAAGAAAACTCAGAAAATGAGCAAATGGAAGTAATACTACTGGTGTTTAATTACATATCTAATTAATGAGAAATTGCTTTGCAGTTTTGAAATTGACTGTGCAAGCCTTAAAAAACACCCAAATAACCCAAAATCAACAGAACACTCCCCCAAGACTTTAAATTAAAAAGGAAAAAAAAAAACCAAAAACCAAAATAACAATATAATAGGCCTCTCCATGACTGAAAAAATCTTTTGTTTTTTCCTGGTTTTCACAAAATATAAGCAGTAGTTTGTTCTCGCAAACATGAGTTTATACTGGGAGACAGAAATCTACAAAGCCCCAGTCGCCTCATAAATGCTTGAATTAGGTTCTTTGCTTCCTTTTCTCCTTTTCTTGGGAATATCCTCAGGAATCAGCCTTACTTTATTTACATTGCAGGACACGATGCCATTCTGAAGTAGGCTGGATAGCAGTGGTCACTTAGAATAATCCCTCTTGTTCCACTTGTGCTGGAGAAAATCCACGACAGAGTGGCTGAAGAGATGATCTTTAAAGGTCACTTCCAATCCAAAACACTGTATGATCCTGAGTGTAGTGGAGAAACCAAAGGCAGGGAAATGGAAGGTTTTTGTAACTCTGGCTGAATGGAAATAATTTTCCCCATAGCAACCTTCACAGTGCTGGGCTTTTTATATGTAGGTAAAAAGGTGCTGAGAACACACAATTTTCTTGGCTGCTGCTGGGCAGTGCTCCCATCAAGGCCATCTCCCCAGCATTCCTCCTTACACACACCAGTAGGTGTGGTCAAGATCTTGGGAGGCAATCTAGCCAGGACACCTGGCCAAAACTGGCCAAAGGGATATTCCATACCATATGATGCCTGTTTGGACATAAAAGCAAAAAGAAAGAGGAGGGAAGAGGGGAGCATTTGTTATTTACAATGCCTGCCTTCCAAACAGCTTGTATGTGTGCTTAAGCCCTTCTTCCTGAGAAGTGGCTGGACACTGCCTTCTAATGGAAGGCGAAAATAAACTCTTTTATCTTCCTCTTCTTCCACATGTGCATCCTTTCTTTTTGGTCTACTAAATTTATTCCTCTCAACCAATGAAGTCTTTTCCATCCTATTTTCTCCCCCACCCTGTCCTGCTGAAGAGGGGAGTGACAGAGTGGCTTGGTGGGCATGGGCTGTCCAGCCCAGCTCAACTCACAGCAAGGAGGGATCAAGATAACTCATGGAGGAAAAATCATGAGGAAATATATGGATTAGGCTGTCAAAGGACTGTCTGTGAGTAAGTGGATGTTGGTTAATTCACTCTTCTTGCTATGCTCTGTGCCTGATCAGTGCAGTCTGTCCTATCCTGGCATTTCTAAGGATTTCCCTGAGGGGCTTTCTACTTTGTGTGTACTGTGTTGCAGTGTGGGACCCAACAACTGGAGCTGCTCTATGTGTCACAGAGTCCCAGATGCATGTGATGCTAGCAGATGGAATGACTGGAGCTGTCTGTGTGTTTACCAGCCAGTATCAAACCAGGTTAGCTGGGACAAAAGGCTTAGGAGCCAGCTGTGTGTGTCCCTGGAAAAGAGATGAAGCCTGAAAGAATAAGCTACTTGATGGACTAAGAGCTCCAGGCTCTCTCCAGAGAGGCTGTGGAGTCCAGAGGTGGACTGGAAACCTGTACATGTGCCTAACTGTGCAGGAAGTAACCAGAGACAAGAGGATCCAGGGCCAGACACTGGGTGTACTGAGTGTCCAAGCTGAGTTAAGGAAGGAATCCACACTCTCTGTCGGTTTGCAAGCAGTGCCTGCACCAGCAGCCAGAGTTGGGCTGCAGGACTATGGGGGCTTTTATGTTCTGCTGGCACCTCTTAGGAGGACTAAGGATACTGTATGGACCACTTCTGTAAGTCCAGCTACAGGAAGAAACCCTGTTGTATGTGTGAATATATTTTTCACCAAATGAACTTCATCCTGATCAGAGAAAAGCACATGATGAAGCCATTGGTGCGGTTTGTGCTTGTACCAAGTGCTGTGGTTTCTGTCTGTGGCCATCTGTGTGGCCAGCCATGTGTACATATGAGTTTTATATATCTGCCAAGGAGAAGCCCTCTATTTGGAATTAAAATTCTATCTGGAATTGAACTTCTATCTGAAATTGCCTCCTTCCAAGCAACTCATATTCAAATCTCACCAGAGAGGATATATATGTTGCTCAACAGTCTAGAAGTCTAACAAAAAGTCTCTCTCCAGCTCCCTTCTGTTGCAGATATGCCACCATAAGGGAAATTAGTTTTATTGCATGAGGTCTGAAAGTCACCACAAGTGGGTATACAAATATGTAGACTGCTTGTTAAACATTCATGTGAGATACCTGCAGATTGACTCTCATGGCGATGTTGTTTTCTGCAGGATCTTGCCATTCAGTAGTGCCTGTAAAATTGTACTGACATGCTAACTGAAAAAAAAAGTTCTTGGGAAAAAAATCCCTGCAAAATTTTGGTGTCAGTTTTAAGGAACAGAGTTAAACTGTATGGGCAAATAGGTTCTTCAGTTTGGCCTGTGAAAATGTTGGAAAATATTGAAACTTTACCAGGGAGGTACCACAGTCTTAGGGGGAGGGTTGCAAACCAAATATTGCAGCACTCTGTCATGAGAAGCAAAATTAATGAAATTTGCAGTAAATTGCAAGTTTTGGTTCAACTTATTATACCAAAATTCTGTTTTCTGTTATAGTCAATAGGTAACAGACCATGGGTATAGAATCAAGAATATCTTGCTAATACAACTGTGTTACTACTTCCATAATCCAAAGTATCTGAATACAAAAAAAAACCAAAAAAACAAAAAAAACCCTAAGTAATAGTAAAGCTATACAGTTATACACAAAAACAGCCTTCAACCTACAACCTACCCCTCATGTTGGGGTTTCTCCTTTAGTGTCCCTTTGGATTTCACAGTCAACACTGAAATCCTTCTCAAAATGGGAACCAGGACAGAGTGGAGACAAATCACCAGTACCCCAAGGTCTTCACTAGAAGGAGATCGTGCTGATGATGGGCTCCCTTTCTTCTCTGTCCAGGGGGTTGCCTTGGATTTATTTTCATTTATTTTCCCATCCTCACCAGCTTCCATCCTCCTGGTTCTAGGGAAGAGAAGAAAGCTGCCACAAAAATCCCCAAAATCCCTGCAGGTTGTTTGTCCAGCTAGGACAGCCCAGGGCTGTCAGTTCCTTCTCCACTGGGACTCACCACAGCCTGACAGCTGCCCCTGGCAGTGGCAAAACCTTATTTACAGGTCTATGAACTGCTCTGAGTTTAGGTTATAAGCTGGTTTGAGGCATAAGTTGGTTTGTATATCACCTTTCAACTAACATATATCAAAGTTCATGCAGCATTAAAATGTATTTACATTGTTTGCCTGTATGTGGCTTTAAAAATTTTTAAATCCTTTCAGAATAGTAAACCTATTTATAGAAGAATCATTTTACCTTCTTTAGGGATATAAAATGACATTTAAAAGAATGCAATGGTGTTCTAGTTCCTAGAAATTATTTTGTTTTGGGTATTGTATCTTGAACTGCTAATAAATTAGCTGCCCATTGTTCCATGACAATAATATGTTAAGTCAGCTCAGGTTGTGTTAACAGGAACCTAAAACAATACCAGGGAGAAAAATGGAGTCGCACTGATTTGGCATCAGAATGTGGGCCAAACAAGATCAGTTTCTTGTTTGGGTTCAGTTCTTTTTTAACAGTGAACATAAAATTTAAAGGGTCAGTAACTGTGTTTTTGTATGTGCACAACATCTGTTATAAACCTACTTACCATGTCAAGTTGTAATATGATCTGTTATCAATTGTACTCTCAGAACTCTGGAATATAAATATAGTTCATGCTTCAAACTTGCAATTTTAGGGAAAATCTGAAGTCTGATGTGTGCAAATAGAAACATAGGGAACAGTAATATAACAAGGAAAATTCCTAGAAATATTACTGGTTTAATATATTTTCATTAAAAATACATTACCGTGATTTTAAAATTAAGGAAGAAAGATCCTTGTCAGCAGCATTATTCAAAATGTCTCACAGAGAGGCATTTGATTTGGCAGGAGACAAATGGACATGAGGTTTGTAATTCTTACTGATCCAAGACAAAGATTTCTGGCTGCAGGCAGAGCAGTCCACTGGTAATTTCACACCATGCTGTGTTTACACATAAATTTCTAGCTTTGCCTCCTTTGACTGTTTTATGAGAATTCTTCCATGTTCTCGCTCACAAATATACATCAAACCAATACACTGAAAAGAGACAGACTACGCAAACTGCTTCTGATATTGCCTTTTATTACTCCGAAGAAAAGACACAAATCGTGCAAACCCAGGGACTCTTGAAGCTTCCGCCATCAGCCAGATGGCTGCATTGCTATTATTCACTCATCTCTCCTAAAGCACATGTGATCTCAGAGGCTCAAAGATTCAATCATTATTCAGGAAATTGTGAATGTCTCGTGGGTGCTTGAAGATGCTTTGCAGTCTCCCCAAAATAGCTCTAAACATAACCCAAACATATGTCAAATCTAAGTAGTAAATTAAACAGTGAAATAGCAATAGGAAAAATATTTGGGCCATCCTAAATGAGCCAAAAGTATTTCTCTTACTGAACTGTATTACATGCTTATCATATTAGAGGATAAACATACGTCTGTGTAAGAAGTGTTATATTGTAGGTTTCCATTCAAAACAGAATTAATGTATTTTGAAGAGAGACGCACTACTACTTGCTATAAAAATGATTTCCAAGGGGGAAAAAAGACAAAATCATCAGTGAAAACATCATACTTCGTACATTTGATAGGAAGCTGCATTCTGGACTGACAGGTTGGCCTGGACTGCATTTATTTCATTTTGGGTTTCTCTGCCTCTGAACCTGTTTCTGAAGGGACTGTCAACCTCTATCTCTGCATTCAGCCCCCCTGTTATCCCCAATAGATGTGAGGAGGCAGGCTCACACACAGAGATAACAGGAGTGGCAGCAGCTCTAACACAGAGATCGCCCAGGATGATGTTGTGAGAACCCAAATTTATTCAACAGCTCCACCACGTGGCTCTGCAGCACCAGGCCTGAAACTTACCCGTAAAAATGATTGAATGGCTAAAAACCACGTTTGTATTTTGAAACTGATGTCTTACTAACAGAGCAATCGAAGCTACTGCATGTGAGTTGTTAATTTCAAAGGAAAAGTAGTGCCAATGTCTCCGCAGCAGTATGTAGGCTGTTATAAATTTTCAGCAATTACTCACCCATCTTGAAGACTTAGTAATCCTGAACTTCCAATAAACAATATATCTTTTTAAAGGCTTCAGGACATTACAGAGAAAGGTTCATAAAAGTACTCTGAAAAAGTTTTAGGAATAAATTTATCATCACCAACCCGTTAGCTCTATGCCACATTTTTTTGTTAAAATTACATAGGAGAGTATCAAGACTAATGCTTTCCTTAAACAATGGCCCCTACTTCAGTAATATTATTAAGAAGTGCCTTTTGTCAAGTCGCAGTATATTTGCTGGTACTGCTTTAAATTACTTTTTTTAGCTTCCTAAGATGACAACCACAATTAAATATTAAGTAAATATAGTAAATATTGAGTAAATATCTGCAAAAATAGAGTTACTTTTTAAATAATAGGAAGGCATATTACATTTCACACAGACCACAGTCCACATAAGAGACTTTTAAATATTCTGTCCCTTATCAAAGAATCATAGAATAACCTGGATCCTGGATAGAAAGGGATCTTAAAGATCCCTCAGTTCCATCCTTCTGTCCTAGCCAGGGACACCTTTCACCAGACCAGGTTGCTCCAAGCCCTATCCAACCTGGCCTTGAACACTTCCAGGGATGGAGCAGCCACAACTTCTCTGGGCAACCTGTGCCAGGGCCTTACCATCCACACAGGAAATTAATTCATCCTAATATTTCATCAAAACCTACTCTCTATCAGTTTGAAGCCACTCCCCCTTGTCCTGTCACTCCACACCCTTGTAAATTGTCTCTCTTCATCTTTCCTGTAGGCTTCCTTCAGGCACTGAAAGGCCACAGTTCAGTCACCCCAAAGCCCTCTCTGTTCCAGACAACAATCCCAGTTCTCCCAGCCTTTCCTCCCAGCAGAGCTGCTCCATCCCTCTGACCACCTTGGTGCCTCCTCTGGCTCCAACAGGTCCCTGTCCTTCCTGTGCTGGGAGCCTAGAGCTGATGCAGCACTGTAGTAAGATGTAAGACAGCAGCAACAACACCATCCTCAAGAGGGGGTAGAAGTGAAGCAGGAGACTTAGTATAATAACAATGTCTGTAATAAAAACCACTGGAGGTTTTAAACAAGCGAAGGTACCCTTTGCAGTACATCCTGTGCTGTTTGATAGACAATTTGAGGAAGGGGATAAGCTTACAGGAGGCAGGATGTGCTCTGCACCCTGTTGTGGTTATCCATACGCTGAAAATCATTAAAATGTTGGTATTGAGTGGGATCTGTACAGAACTGTGACACAACTGTCTTGTGCATTAGAGTATTTTAGCCAAGGACTTTTAAGTGTTAAAAAATCCAATAGTTCTATTTGCTTCCTTTCCTAAATGTGTTAAACTAGATAAATAGACCAGTTAATAAATCATATTATATCTGTAGTGCTGTAATCTCTGAGCTGCATGGTGTATCCCTTTGTGAATAGCTGGGAAAAAAGCTCCAAGCATGGCTAGATGGAAAGCATCCTGAGCTACATCCATGGCTGACGTGACACTACCAGTTACAGCTCAGAAAGGCCAGTGTTTTGTGTGTGAGAGATTCACATAGCCTAGAGTTTTGATCCCATAACTGGAAAAAATAGTTGGAATGCCTAAATATGTACAGCACAACCAAATTATTGCCCGGGTGAAAGAGATGGTAGAAACATGTGCACTACTTGCTTGTACGCTGTCTTAGGTATTCCTAAACTAGAAGGATCCTCAAAGAACAGCATGGGGCTAAATAAAATGGTTGCTGATAAACAAACAACAAAATATATCAAAATAAATTTCCAAAAGTGATTGATCTTAAACTCCTGTCCACCAGAAAAAGGCTTTAAAATTAAGTTCTCAAGCACTGAACAGCCTTAACTTGATCCATTAAGAGATACTGTTGCACAGTCCATTAATGTCTTAGAGAGCACAGTGTGACCTATGAATGGATTTTTCCTAAACCCCAGGCAGTGCTGTTTGCAAACGATGATAGAAACAGTTCTTAGTCTTTTTCTGTAGATTTTGCATGGAGAAGCCAAAGATGTGTAAAGTACAATTAATATAAAAAGAAATTAAATTTATTTGATCAAATAAACTGAAATTTACTGATAAATTTTTTATGAAAAAAAATTTTCAGAGCTGTTATGCTGGAATTCAAGTACCAATTGTCCGCACACAAAGTAGAAGTATTCCTACATAATCTATTTTTTTCCTTTAACGTAAATCTGGAATGGTTCCAAATCATGGGATTCTTTTCTTCCGGTCATTGAGCTAGTTGTGGGAAATAAATCCATTTCTTTCCGAGCATAATTAGCTTGTATTGTTAATTTTTAATTTTAGTTAGAGAAAAAAAAAATAAAGCAAAGAGAATAAGCTGCTATGTTTATAAAATTAACAGGAAAAACACCAGCAGGTAGCTAGCAGGTATAATGAAAAACTGGGGGGAAAATAAGAATTATTTTTTTAAAGTGTCAAACTCCAGTTTCTATGTACAGTTAAAGAGAAGGGACAGAACACTGACCTGACGAGGGACAAGATAGCAGAGAACAGACACACAACTAGGCTCTAGGCAGAAAAAGAAAAAGACATTCACTGTCTTTGAAAGTTTCTTCAACCCAGAAAATCGTGTGTTGCTAACAGCAGAATGCTGGGGGAAAAGAAGCTGTGCTCTTGTGGTTTAACCCTGCAGGCAGCTGAACACCCTGTGCTCACTCCCCACAGTGTGAGCGGGAGAGAATCAGGAAAATAAGGTAAGTAGGGCAGAAAAGGAAGGGAATATAATAATAATGGTAAAGGAATATGCAAACCAAGGGGCGCACAATGCAATTGCTCCCCACTGGTGTTTTCATGCCCAGCCCTTCCCCAGACAGTGAGCTGCTGCCATTCCCCACCAACTTCTCCAGGTTTATTGCTTGGCATGATGTCATGTAGTATGGGCATATCCCTTTAGACAGCTGTATGGGCTCTGATTCCTCCCTGCCTTTTTTGTTTCATGGCAAAATCAGCTTCCAGAAGGATTTGAGCTATTTTTATCCCCTTTTTCAAAAATTTCTGCTGTGTTGCCTCATAAAGTGATGTCAATCAGGTGTTCTGGACATTCATCCTGTTCCACTGCAGTCTAGATCAGTCCATGGGAGATGGTAGGGCTGTATTTCCCCCCCCGGGGCAATCAATTACAGGTGTAATGCCCTTTTAGGTCCTTGAAGCACCATCTCCTGAGGTGGTATTTTCCAAGGATACACAGTCTATGGGCCAGTCACAATAGGATGTTTCAGCTATTCATTTATGGTCAGGCTGATTTTAATCTCCTGCTGGGATCCTCCTGTCACTCCAGAAATACCATCGTGCTCTGCCCCTGCCCAGCTTGATGGGAACAGTATTGACCAGAGCCTTATGCTCCTGTGGGTCTGTTGTGCCAGGCTATGGGATCCACAGAGCCCAGGAACACAGCCTCTTTCTCAATTGACTGAAGCAGGACTCCTTTAGTCTTGGTCATAAGTTATTCACTTATAAATACAAAAAAGAGCTCCCTTTATTAAGATCAGAAGTAAAATCAGCTTTTCTGCTCTGGAGAACTGTCCACAGGGGTCTGGAGCAGCAAATTTTGTGAAAGAGCCCCCTTTTGTGATTATTTTTGTTTGCAACTCACATACCAGTGACTCCAGGATCGAGTTAGGTTTTCCATCCCATTTCCTCTCGATCTCTTTGCGATCTCTCAGGTAAAACCACAGGTCCAGTAGGCCTGGGCCAGGTCCCAGCATTTTGCAGAAATTTATGTGTGTTTTTTTCCAGATTCGTCATTTTTTCAGGGATGACATTTCAAAACACTAGAGGTTCCCACTGTTGCAAGTACTTGTTCATATTGTACCACACACCCTGACACTTATAATTATCCAGCCTTTGGCAGATCTCTGGGTGTTATTGCTTAACCTGAAACGACCCAATTCAGGAGACAGCAATAGGAACATCCCAAGGATATTCAAAATTCTTAAGAGTTGTTCCAACTAGTCTGGAGGAGAACAAGGGGAAGAGGGAGGATCAGCAAATAGTGTCACTCCTTGTCTCCCATATAAATTGGTTTCTGAAACAGGGGGATGGCATCCATGCTGAGCACAAATACCAGATTAGTCTCATGACTAGCAATTTTATCACAGTGTAAGCCAGTGTTACACACACAGCACAGCAAAATGATAACTCTAGTCCAGCCCCTGGAGATGATAAAAAGCAAGTAAGGGCTTACATAACATGACTCTGAGAACCAGCACAACTCTGGGAGCAAATATATCAGCATTATGACCACAGACTATTAAACTAATATAATTAATGTTTATAAAAATATTTTTTCTAACATGGTCTGGTTAGATCTGACATTATCTCTACCCTTTGTGCCCCATGTTGGGTGCCAAAAAGGACTGTTGTGTTTATACCCTACAGAGCCACTTGTTCACTCTCCCCAGTGGGATGGAGCAGAGAATAGGAAGAAAACAATATCATGGATTGAGATAAAGACAGTTACATGGGTCAGAAAAGAAAGGGAAAATAATATTAATGATAAAATGATAATGATAAAAGAATATACAAATCAATTGATGGACAATGAAACTAATGCCCTAGTCTTTAAGTGAAAAATGCCAATTAATCCACATTTGACAGGCAGGCTCAACTTAGGATCCTGTCACAGCTTCACCTGAAATATATAGAGCTGTGACTTTTTAAGAAGTATATACAAATAGCATTTACTTATTTCAAATGCATTGATTTTGTGAATTTTGTCACAAGAAATCCCCTCCAGACAAAACTAAAAAAAAGTAAATCATTGCACATCCAGAAAATAAAGTGCATTATTTACAAAAACAGTAGTGCTGAAGGAAAAAATGGGAATAAACAGGTTGCACTGTTCTGTTTAGTCTGTCTCATGTATCAAAAGCAAAATATCATCAATATTAGTAAAAAAAGAAAAAAACAACAAATTTTGACCTCTTAACTTGAGAGGCTGCACTATTACAAGTTAAGCTGTGAATTGGTCAGTTATCAGATGCCTGGTAACACAGCAAAACACCAATCATCAAATTTATAAGTCCAGATGGGATAATTATGCAAAAATGCTTTGAAAATTACATGATTAAAGGTCAAGCTAATACATTAAACGAATCCATATGGGCTTTAGCTCAAGCAGATAACACGGAATGATTCTTCTAAGTTGGCAAACAAGCAGCTGAGGTGACCCATGTATTAAGCCAAAGTTTACTCACAGACTGAGCATGAAAAAGACCTCAGCTTTATGTATCATTAAAAAGTGGATTTTCACTCGTAACAAACAGTCTGCTGACAGCTATACCACGAAATACAACATTTCATTTTTTCCAAAGTTCTAGAATGGATCCAATGTGTGTTTTTTCAAACAAATTTCCAGTATAAAATGTCCAGTGATGTGGAACTATAATGTCTATAGCAAGAGTGCCTACAAGAAGCTAGCCTGCTACAAACTGTATAATTGCCTCCACATATACAAACCTATTTAATTTTCAAATTTGAGATTAGTTCTCAACTTATCTCCAGCTTCAAATAACAGACTATAGATATGTCTTTATTAAAAAGCAAAACAAAACAACTTTCTCCTTGTCCCTCCATCAGAATTCATAATGTACTCCAGGAATTAAACTGTGAAGCGAGGAGTAAAAGGGATTGATAACAATGAGCAGATAGGAAAAAATAAAATAAAAGAAAAAAGTAAATATAATGAAATAATAAAAACACTTTGTGCCAAAATTGATGATTATAGCAGAGAATACTAATGAAATCAGCTGAAGTGTAAAGAAGCACCATAGAAAAATCATGGAGAGCTGATGGAGTGTGTAAGCAAATACTTGGTTTCTGAGAATACTTGTAAAGAGTGTGATGGTGGGGTGCTGCAATATGGCACTGAGGTTATTGAAGGCTGCAGAGGCTTATATGAAACACTAAACATTTTTAGGAAAAGGATTGGCAAAATATCATCACCAGCAAAGAAATATGCTACCCTACCTGGAGCTTTCACCTGACTCAGAGGAATTCAAAGTCTCAAGAGCAGAACTGCACCATTAGGTGAAATAAAATTTGAAAAGCATAAGTTTGTATCAGCACTGTTTATCCTACAATGTCAAAGTGTTTAACTATTTTTTTATAAATTTAAGAGTATAAATAATTTCAAAATATGTAATTTTTTCCCATTTCCTTATGAGACAGCCCCAAGGTGGATATTGTGTGATCAATGCTCCTCACAGACAATCAGAAGGAGTTTCAGCTCAGAAAAGCAATGAGTTATGAAAAAAGAATTACATAAGTAATGGGAATTTAAAAATACCCACAAAACACAACAAACCTCTTAAGTACAGGAAACTGCTTCTGGAAGAGCTGTGCAAACCTGTACAAGTAAGAATTTTACTTTTCAAGCTTAGTTTTATCCAAATTAGTTTGAATTGCAGTAGTCTCTAACTAGTTGTCCCCTCTGGTCCCAGGAAGCTCCTTCTTCACCCATCAGGTCTGACAGTCTCTGGTCTGCTCTTGACTTCAGCCCCCAGCTCTCTACACTGTTTGAAACTTTCTTTCTAGGCAGGCTCTGTTATTTCCCACAGCAAGAACGATCTCACTTTTTCTTGAAGAGGGTCTACCTGATCCAGTCACCTGGAGAAAAATAAGACAACTGTGATTGACAGTGAATAAAATAGATGGTGCATTTCAGTATATTAAATGGATCTGAAAAAACATATTCAGTATAAATGCAGTATTAATGCAATATTCAAGGACAGGAGTTCAAGATAGACCTGAAAAATTACCGAACCTTTAGCATTATTTCTACTTCTCTGGACCTTCAGTGTAGTTTAGTGTATCGATTAAAATACATAAACTTTGTGTAATGACAGTATTCCAATTTTTTTCTTTTTTAATAATTAGAAATTTGTTTAAGGCCTAATTTGGAACTAGAACCTCTGCACAGTTTATGAATAATTTAACAATCAATTTTCAAAAGTGAACCTTCAGTTTAACTGACTTAATATTTTTATTTACACAACTATTTTAATTTTTTTTAGATTATTAGTCCCCTTATAAAAGTTCTGTAAAGCAGAACGAAGAGCAGGGAAGTAACATATTCCATCAGGTTTCTGATCCTCACATTAAAATGCAAAATGGCAGAGCAAATATAAAAAAAATATGGGGTCTGTTAACAAGTTTTACACAATTTATTGCCAAGGGAAATCCCAGCAGTGATTGTTGATGGTGGAAATTTTTTGATTTTACTAAATTATAGAATCTGAAGCTTTAGTTAATACAGAGAAACAGTATTCCAGGAGAAAAAAAGTTTGCACTCATCTTGCTTTTGTCGAGCAAACTGTAGAGCACTTTTAGATGGACTCCATGACCTGAGGACAAGGTGGAGAGAACACTGACACTACAATGAAACAGGCACAGGGAAAGGAAGCACAGCAGAAAAAAAACCCCTCAAAACCAGAATATGAAACATGGTGGATTCAAGTTTTTCTACTGCTATTGGTGGCAGCAAGAAAAATTGGATATAATGAATTCATCAGAGTGCAGTGAATATATCTTAGTGCATACATTTTATGCCACAGCATTAATTAATTATGCTTATCATGTGTTTAAAAGTGGTTTACGGTGTCTGCCTGCCAGATGCCCAGTCAGCCACTCTCACTCCTCTCATCAAGTGGATGAGGGGAGAAATTAAGATGGAAAAGCTCATGAGCTGAGATAAAGACAGGGACATCACTTACTAATGGCAACAATAGGCAAACCAGACTAAACTTGGAGAAAGTTATTTTAGTTTATTGCCTATTAAAAGAGATTTAAATGGTAAAAAGCAAAGACAAAAGCTAAAACACCTTTCCCAATCCTTCTTTTTTCTTGCCGTGTAAACCTGATACAAGCCAAAATGAGCAAATACAAGAACTTGGGGTGAAGTCGCATCACCCTAATTCCAAAAAATTTGCAAAACTGGGTCCTGAGGCCTTTCCCAGCCCAAGTTTTACAACACTATTGCTAATGGAAAAGTAGCTGAAGCACATGCAACCCTGTCACCTCTAGCACTCTAATGACGAACCTAAACACATTGGAATTTTGTCTTGCTTCTTTTTTATGAACCTTTTGCATGTCAGGGACATGTATCATCAAGGTCAGTTTGGCTCAGTGACCACATGTCAATCACAGCTTTTCAAGACAATTGAAAATTCACAGATTGTGAACTGAAGAAGAAAACTTTCAACATCCATTGCAACTGTGAAGTTTTATCTTTAGCATCTGTAACCTCAACAAAACCAAACACAAGCCAAACTTTTAAAAATTTTCCCTGGCACCTTCATATCATGTGTCCAGACATGTGTTTATTGTCTCAGTCAGAGACTTCTAAGCAAATTTTACTGAGGGTGTGTCAATCAAATTTTAATATCTGACATTATATCCATACTTTATTCCCTCCAATGTCTAAAGCTTCATTTTGCTTTCATAGACCAAAGCTGTTACCTTAAGAAAATAGTAGACTCTGTTATTTAGTAGACTCTGTGTTTGCTCTTAGGACATTTTGTTAATTTATGTGTTTGCTTCTAGGAAATTTCACTTTTTGAGGTATTGTTTGTTGAGAAGCTGTTCAATCTTGCAAGTTCCTGGAGATTCGTATTTATCCTTAGTACCAGAAAAGTCCAGGGATAAGACTTGCTGATCCACCAGTGAAAGTCTAAAGGTGATGAAAGGATAAAGGGGCAAATCTTCACTGTCTCTGCTGAATACAGGACAGTCTTAATGCTTCTTATTAAACTTTTCATCTCCCACAAACACAAGGGACAAGCAGGGTGAATTTTGAACCTGTGGCTTGCCTATATTCTTTTTTCTTTAGTAGAAAATTTGCTTAGTGCAGGAGAATTGGATGCAAGTATCTTAGAAGTCAGTTGATACAGTTTTAATCATAGCTAGAGCAGATTACAAATTAACGTGTCAGAGCATTTATTACATTTAGTGTGCCATTTTTCTTTCACCTTATTAAAACAGCTTGATTTCATCAGAGGGAGTTTGTGCTCCTATAGCTCTGGGTATGTTTAAGCACGCACTTTTTTTCCTCATCATACTGAAAATGTATTGCTTTGGGTTTACATGGCAAGGTTTTGGTAGCAGAGGGCTGCAAGGGTGGATTCTGTCAGAAGACACCAGAAGCTGCCCCTATGCCCAGCTGAGTCAGTTTTGGTGGCTCCAAGAGGGACCTGCGATTGGCTGAGCCAAACAGTGATTTTGGTAGTGTGTCTGCAATAACATATTTGAGAACAGGAATAAAAACAAATAATGCACAACAGAATCTGAAAGGGGGAAGTGAAAATATATGAGAGAAACAACTCTGCAGACACTCAGGTAAGTGAAAGAGGAGTGGGGAAATGAGCTCCAGGTACTGGAGCAGAGATTCTCTTGCAAATCTTGGAGAAGACCAGGTTGTCCCCCTGCAGTTCATGGAGGATTCCACACTGGAACAGGTGAGCACATTCTGAAGACAGCTGCAGCCCATGGATCTAAATCTTCCATGGAGGGGAGCAGGATTTCTGGTAGGATCCTTGGAGGATGCACGCTTGAGCAGAGCATTCCTGAAGCTCTGCAACCTGTGGAAAGAACACATGTCAAAGCAGTTCTCGAAGAACTGCAGCCTGTTGAAAGAGTCCACACTGAAGAAGGTCATGAAGGACTCTTCTCTGTGGTTGGGACCTCATTCCACTGGAGCAGGGGAAAAGTATGAGGAGGAAGGAGAAGAAGAGATCAAGCCTTATGAACTAACACCAACCTCTATCCTCTGTGCCCCTTTGCTACTCAGACGGAGAAATTAGAAGAGTTGAGGGCAAAGCTGAGCCTGGGAAGAAGAGAGTGGTAGGGGGTGTTTTCAGATTTGTTCCTATTCCTCATCTTCTTCTTTTTGTATTAATTAACAATAATTTAAATTAGTTTCCCCAAATCAAGTTTGTTAATGGGTGAGCGATCTCTGAGTCCATGAGGTTTTCATTGTGTTTCCTCCTCCTGATCTGTTGAAGATAGGGAGTAATAGAATGGCTTGGTTGGCATCTGGCATCCAGACAAGGTCAACCAACAGAAGGCTGTTCTTGGTCATCCAGTTCAATCTCTGAAAACTCACAATATTTTAACAGATAGTTTTTAATCCTACCTCTAATGTCTCCAAAGATTGTGCAATAACTATTTCACAAGAGAAGTCTTGCTCTTATTGTCCTTTCTCTCAGGGAGTTCTTTAATAACCAAGGTAAATTTATTCTTCTAACTCAGCCCATTACTCCTTGTTTTATGACTAATGTTCAGTGTGACTAGACTAGCCTTTCTTTTCTCTCCTATTATTGCCCTTTAACTATTTATGTAGAGTTACCATGTTTCTTCCTAGGTGTCACCTCTTTAAGCTAAATGAATGTAATTCCTTTAATCTTCACTTATAAGTTATGTTTTCTGCAGAAATAAAAGAGGACAGTTTTGTGAAATTTGTGTCTTTTTCCAAACAATAACATAGTTAAAATAAGTTACTCCCCTCTGAAGTTCTAGAGTTGACTTAAGCAAAACATCTTTCTTTCCCCAGAGCATAGGGACAGCAATAGGCAAAAGTTTATAACGGGTCAATTCTGTGTTGCCTTGTGTTGTGATGGTTTTGTGGGTGAATGAAGCAGTTTAAAACAGTAGCTGTAAAACATGATCTCCAGGCTTTATATTTCATTCCCAATTACACCTTTCAACATATGTTAACAGTGTTATATTTCAGATAACTAGGTTTTCTAGGATTTGAACCAACAGAGCAATAATACTGCTTTACTGCATTTTATTGTTTCTGCCTGTAGAAGGGAAAAATATGTAGAGAAATAACTATTTCTCAATTACTTTTTTGATTATGGAAATAAAAGGTCATATATTTCTGTGCAACCAAAGAACTATCATGCTCCAAAAAGAGCGCAGTCTCTTGTAAACATTGATTTTTATGCTTTTTCCCATTTGTAAGAGTAAATATCAAGGCTTGTACAAAACAATAGGTATATATTTGCTAGTACTCAGGATCTAGGAACTGTTTTCTCAGGGTCCTGAGCTTTGACATCTTGACTTCAGGATATCTCTGGGACATGAGTGCACTTAGCAAGGTCCTGAAGTTTATCTGTCATCCATCTCTCTTGGGTTTTCATCCCAAAAGGATCATGTTGACATACTAGGAGGCTGCTCTGCAATGTGAGCTGCAGTAGCTATTGAAGGTCAAGAACCTTATTCCAAAGGCACCCTCCTACTCTAAATTAAAACCACAAATATTTAATTTGCAACCAGAGTGTCCAGATTGCAGTTCACGTTCAACTGAGACCAAATAAAAATATCATTGCAGAAAGCATTTGAAATGGTCTCAATTTCTCACATGCTGGCAGTAAAACTGGAGAGAGGAAAGGACTATTTCAATTTCTTCAGATGTTGTAGAATTTTCTGTGGTATTCTAAGACAAGCCACCTAAGGAAGAAACCTGGCTGTATGTTTATCAATCTGCACAGTTTTAAACTTTGAGTTCTGGAAGATTGGTAATAGAGTTAAAAATACATTTCTTGGCAGTACATTTTTTTATTCCCCACCCTGTATCAGCTCATGAGAAAAACAGGAGGTTTTTCTATCTGCTTCAACACAATTAATGCTTTAATTCTTCTCTCATATTCTCTTTTTAATATGTTTAAAGAGATATGGAGCGCCTGTTAAAGTAAAACATTAAACTAGATTAGGTTATATAAGATGACATTTTTCTCTGTGCTGGAGCCACAGATATGGTGTCATTAGCTGTGTAGCTTGAAATTCGATTCTATTTTTTAGACCAGGTTAATTTATTCAGAAATAGGATTGGCTTAAATCTGGTTGGCCTCAGCTAGGATGATTTTGCAGACCCTTTTACAGGTCACATCATATAATAAGCCTACAACATTACTACAGATGCGTAAAAGTTCTCAGAATATAGTTAGTTAGTTTCTTTATTTCCCTGAAGTGGTTTTATACTATACTTTCCACTGTCTTATATTCTTTAATTGACCAAGAAAAACAGGAGGATTAAAATGAGTAAGAGTAATAGAAACGTTGTCTTACAGTAGGAAGAAATACATATTTATAGAAAATACTGTATTTAAAGAACATTACAGTAACAAAGTCTAAATTGATATAATTAGGAAATATTAATGTGATCTATACATAATATAGAACTTGCCATATAGAGATGTTACTGGACATTTCCCAGGATTCTAAAAATAAGGTTTAAAAGGGTTTGCCTTTGAAGAATTACATTTACCAAACCTGAAATGTTTAAGAAAGGCAGGTGGTAGAGCATGTACTTGTTTTAAAAAATTCAATAAAGGAACATAACATTGTATTTGTTCCTTTATTTTGTTCCTTTCTGTCAGAAAAGACATCAGAGCTTGTAGCTCCTTGTACCTATTTCTTTATTGACTGAGATAGTTTATGGTAGTAGGAGTATATTTTTATATTCCTTTTTAATAAACTCTTTGGTAAGACAATGCTTGTTGATGCTGCAGAGCAGCAAGAAACAAAAGAGGCAGAGATTCTAGCTTTATTAGCCTGTGGCACAGCAATGAACTCTAAGACATGTTCATCACTGCTTTGTAAAGTGTGAGCTAAAAATCCTCTTTTGAAGGATTTCATCTGACTTAGGACTTCCACCAGCAGTTATGAAACAGCTCCCCACAGCTGATCTCAGACTTTTCCTTGGGATGTTGCCCTTCATTGCCCCAGCTGAGGGATAGTTGATGCCTCTGACATTATCTGTACCCCCTCAGCATGTTTATCATATGAATTTATCCCCTGACCCCAGCTGCAATGCTGCTTTTTAGAGTCATCATCTCCCAGAAGCTCCTAAGACTTATCTGCCTGTTTATGCTCTACCTTCCTCTTCCTTCCAGGAGATCATTTAATTCCCTTATGAGCTGAATGTTAATTCTGCTTCTGCAAGTGGAGATAGCATACGCAGTTTTGTGAATCTAAATGAGAGACATTCCACTAACCAGCAAATGTGGGAAGTTTATCTTGATGTGTTTAGGCAACGATTTAGCCTGGCAAGGGTGCCAGCCAGCAATGCCTTTCCAAGCAATTATGGAGATTCCTAAGGATTCAGGACCCTTTTAGGCTGAAAGCACATATCACACAAACAGGATACTCATGGCAAAAAGGGCCTTAATGCAGGAGAAAAGTCCTTGGGCAAATGAATACTTGTTAAGCACTAAGGAGAAACGAGAGGCACCACAGAAAGAAGCAGATATATACTAAGCTTGCCTGCATGAAGGAGAAGTGCTATTCTGAAAAAAGAAAAAAAAAAAAAAGATGTTGGTATATGACACCATGCAGAAATGAAGAAAAGAACCCAAGGAGTATTGTAGAAGCAATGTTTTCTTGGCTGCTTTCTTTTATTTTTTTGTTTGAGTAATCTGGCAGTGAAAATAATGTTAACGTTACTAATGCTTTCACACAACTCTAAAATTGTTGGACTCTATGCCGAGTAATCTGCAAGCAGTTTAAAAAAAGAGCATAAAACCAGTCTGGGAACAGAGACAGAAAGCACAGAAAAATGTAAACCACCAAAAGAAATACAGTTAAATCAGATTGAAGGAAGGTATCAGGGCACAAATTAGACTTGCTTACAATGTGATATAACTTATAAAACTGCAGAACAATTCTGATCTGTGCAGGTCATGTCAAGCAGGAAAAAGACCCTAATAATCTGTTTCTCTTTGTCCCTAGTGCAAGCAAAAATGGGATATTAAAGATATAGACACCCGGGCACTGGAAGATAGCAATAGTAGGATGTTCAGAAGGGTGCTGAGAAGCACATAAAAAGTTGAAAGGATTTAAAAAATAATAAAATATTCAAGTACAAAGCATTTGTATTTAGTGACATTTTGTACAGCCCTTTCTGGAAATCTTATGCTCTATCATGAGTTTTAAATATTTGTGAGATAAGCGAGGCTTAATTCTTTTATGTGATTTTATTAAATTTCTAAGCTACTTTTCATATATTGCCAAAAACCAGTTCAAATCTCCGTGTTAGATTCAGTTTCTATAAAATATATCAGCTATATAATCTGATATAGATTCATGGGTCTTCTTTTATCTGTAAATATCTATAATATTATTTTTACAACAGGGAGGATGATGTTTCTGCACCCACTAGGAATGGTCAAGTAAGACATACTCAAGCACAATGTCTTGCAAAGTGAGGAAAAGCTTTCAACTTCTCTTTTCCAGACAACAATCCCAATTCTCCCAGCCTTTCCTCCCAGCAGAGCTGCTCCATCCCTCTGATCACCTGGGTTCCTCCTCTGGCCTGGCTGCAGCAGCTCCCTGTCCTTGCTGTGCTGGGAGCCCAGAGCTGATGCAGCACTGCAGGTGGGGTCTCAGCAGAGCAGGGCAGAGGGGCAGAATCTCCTCCCTGCCCTGCTGCCCACGGGGCTTTGGCTGCAGCCCAGCACATGGCTGGATTTCTCTCCCTGCTCTCAAATGTCAAGATGCTTTTACTTTTTAACTAGAATATACCAGAAATCAGGAATGCTGTATAAGGATGACAGTGACAGATTCCTGCATTTCCCTCCTTTCAGCTGTGTTATTCGGCTAGATGAATGCAAATTAACAACTTCTCCTTTCTTACAGTGAGGACAATGTGTCTTTCCACAGTCTTTTCATAAGCAATAAAAACATAATTAATTCGGCATGAACACACTTCCTTAAGGCTTCCTGAATGGCTTTGGAAAGTTCTTATTCCTGCCAAAGCCCTGTTTACCTCAGGGCCTGTTTATACTTGTGCTCTTTTCCTTCCTCTGCAAATAACTGGGTTTTGGCTGACAGGAACTGAAAGGAGGCAAGTCCTAGGGAAAACTGACTCTTTCATTTACTTGTGCTGCCAGCCTTATGTTCTCCACTTGCTGAAAAACAGAAATAACACTGATTTGAACACAGTGACAACTTGTTTTTCATTTGAGGTAATTGTTCACTGCAGTGAGGAATGTAGAACTTTTTATACCCTGTTAACTGTTGCCAGCTCTGGGTAAAAACTGAAAAGGAGAAATAGGATCCCAGTCCGCTTTTGCACCCCTTTACTGAAGAGAAGTTTAATGACTCTGAAATTAGGAGGCTCCATCCGATTATGGACGCCTTTTGGATTTCCCAGCAGTGGACTGAGAGGCTCGGAAAACTGCTTTTGCTAAACAACTGCTGACTATGAAAAGAAGCTTAAACGTGATATAATAACATTACGTGAAACCCTGAGGTTCATCTCAAGGTTTTTGACAGATCATAGAACAACTTGTATTTTTCCTGTTGTTGAAGAAATGTGTATAAAATTTAAGTGGTTGTGTCAACAGCAATTGAAGGATTATGGAAAGACTGTGATTTCACAATCACTTTCAACACTTTCCTAAAGGTGGAATGTCAGCAAGGGAGTATTTCTGCACCCTGTAAATTATGTCTATATTTCTATTGCTTTCCTTTCCTATTTTGTGCCAGCACTAGTGCTTTTGATGCCACATGGGTAGTTGGATAATTTTTAGCTGCATACATTTCCTAATCCACCTGAAAAACATACAAACAAAAAGTCCCAACCAAATCAAACCAAACAAGAACACAAAAAACCACGAAGCTGTCCCTAGAAATACCACAGCTACCACAGATGGAAAGCAGAAACTTGCAGTTAAGTGCAGGAAGAGTCCAGAATCACCAGTTTGGCTTTAACCTGAGTGGGATGGGACATTATCATCCTGGGCAGAAGTGAGATGAAATGTCTGTTTCAGCCTCTTAAGAATGTAACTTTTATGCAGTGTTTATATGTTTTTTTTAAATGTCTCTTTAGACCAGTCAATTTACTAGTATAGCAGTTAGAAGTGAACCTACTTTATTTATCACACAGATTTGACCATGACTCATACTTCTGTTGCTTAATGTGACTCTTACCAATTAAAATAATTTATGACACAGGTAAAAAACATCAATATACTTGTCTTATTGTTTTGCTGAAATACTATGTCTTTGTACTAGAAATAATTTGAAAGCAATGTTCTTATTGGATATGAAGAAAAGTACTGCAAAAAAAAAAAAGAGAGTAGCAGTAATAAAGGAATATGGGAACATAATGTAAAACAATCAAGTTGCAGCAGCTCTAAGTTATTTCCCGGTGACAGAGCAACCAAAGCTATATATGTACAGTTAGCTTACCACAACTGAGGCAAAACATTTCAATTTAAATAGCCATAAAAATACCTTTATGAATTCTTCCTAACAGCTGAACAGGCCTATCAGCAACTATTTAGTCATTCATGGCTGCTCAGCAGATAGATCATAAATTCTTGTCAGCTTTTAAAAGCTGGATGTTTAAAATCATATTGTGCATTTGTGAAAGGGAAATGTCATAATGATAAGAATCTACAAAAGTTCCTACCTTCAGCACCTTGAAGGAAAATTGTATAAAATTCTGCTCAAATTAGCTATTACTTCATTACTTATGGACAGATAGAGACGGTGAGCAATTTTTCCACATTCAAGGGAAGATGCAAGCAATTTCAATCTCTGAAAGTACAAAAAAAAAAAAGGGAAATTTTTAATTTTTGTTCCAGGCTTCCCTTTCTGCAGGGCTAGGGAAGGATGAGATATAATAGCTCTGTGAATTTTAAACACTTGGCTATCATCTAACATGCAATAAAGCCAGAACTGGAATCCACACATATAGTTTCTGAAGCATTTTTCCTTTGATCCATTACATCAGCTGTGTAAATGACCCTGGCAGAGTGAACGTGATACAAGATTGCTCACAATAGGCTGTTCATTATAGTTTTATGGAGGTGCAGCATGGACTGAAAGGAAAACTTTTATTTTGAGAGGAAAACAAAGATAAAAAGTTAAAGTGATGACCATTCACATTTCTTAAAAATGTCTGCTATTACTACACATCTCTTGAGAAATACCCTGCAGTGGATAAAAAAAAGTGAAAAAAAGGAAAAGAATAGATGGAGAAAAACTCTTAAAAAAAGAAATCATATCAACTTCACTATGAACAAAACAATATAGATATTTCCCTTTTTTTATCAATGTGGGAAATGCACCAAAGTTGTGAAAAATCATGGTATATAATCATAAACCAGGTTTTCCAACATCACATTTTAAAGTAAAAGTTACATTAAATCATAGTAGGGTATTCAAATATGTAAATTAAACCTCAGAAATTTATTTCCAGCTATAAAATTAAATGTGAAAATATGATATGAACTAAAGTATTGTTTTTTTAAACCAAAACTCAAATTACACTGCCCAGAGCATATTTTGGACGCCATGTAAGTGACTGAAGTTGTAAGCACTGAAGACCGAGGAAGTCACACTTAACTTTGAAAAATACATTTTTTTTGAGGATGAAACCTGAAATATATGCTTTGACTACATATATATGCACAACATAAAGTTATTCGATATCTGGGACCATAATGAGAAATGTATATTTGTTCAGGTATCTGATTTGATGGTGAACTCATAATGAGATGTCTGTACTTGTCCAAAGCTATTTTTAAACTAATTAAAATTGATATTAAGTTTTGAAATGTTTGACTAAATTCTGCTGAGGGATCATTTGTTGAGCATATAATTGGTAACATGAAAATCACTGAATCATTCCTGGGATGCTTTTGCAGAGTTTCCGAAGAAGTGTATTTTTATGCCAAAGTTTACAGTAAAGTATGACAATATCTTGTTGCGCAGAAAATGGCAGGAGAATATGCAAAATATGCAGCTTTGTTCTGGTCAATCAGAGAGGCACCGGCTTGGTCAAACTATATTTTTGTGAAAATACTGTAGGAAATGAGGTTTTCTCGCTCTGGGAAGGCAGGAGGACCCCAAAAACCTCACCAAAAGAGGTCCCCGCCAGGGACCTTCCACGCTGCGGTGGTGGAGCGGATCTGGGACTTGGAGAGCCCAAGGCCAGGCTAATTCCAAGAAGGCAGGATAACAGGAGCCTTGCCGATTAAAGGAGATGCAGTCTCTCAGTTCTCAGAATCCAGGGTTTATTGGTAGGGATGACTGGGAGGAGAAGGCGGGTGGAACCAGGAGGGAACACGGGGGGACAGCAGCAGCTGGATTCCAAAGCGCAGAGAGCCCCGAACGGAAGTGAACATGGAGTTAAAAGGGATGGAAAGATGGGAGGGTTTTACACAGGAGGGCCAATAGGAGCACGAGGGATACAGAACTGGCAGATAAAGTGGGGAATAGGGGTGCAAGGAGGGAAGGCACAGAACTTTAAAAACCAATAATAACATTGCGGATAAAAGAACTTTCTAGCTATTAACTATAAATGGGATAAAGAAGAGGAGAATTTCAGGAACCAATACCTCTGATTTCTGACCCATATTCATGGGGCTAGCCTCAAAGCATGTCAGGGGGACGATTTTCTGTCACCCTAACCAGAAGGTTTCTTCAAACCCAGGGGGGTTTGTTGGTTAGTTCAGACTCCAAGCTCACACGAGTGGATCTCACTGCTACAAGGAAAGGAGGTTTTCTTTCCATGAAAACCAAAACCAAACATAAACCATGGAATGGAGACAGTCAGTTTGACCCCAATGAAAAGGGCTTCTAAGTGAATTCTGGTGTCATTGCTATCTGTGCTGTGCAATACTCAGCATGAGACCGAGAACCAAAACCTTTACATGTTTCAACTCAGCTATCCACTTAAGCACATATGGAAAAAAAAGGGGAGAAGTGTCTGTGCTGAGAACTGAGAGTCAGCTTCTTTTTTACTAAGTGTTTGCTGTTCCGTAGAATCGTCTGGGATGGAAGTGCGTGACACCCCCCAGAATAATTTTGCCAGTTTAATGAGCAGAAATAACATCATACAATGCTTGATCATCCATCCCCCTTAGCTGGTGAACTCAACAAAACTCATAAATGATTCCAAAAGTTTTTGTCCTAGCTTTAATAGCAAGCTTTTATCAAGGTATTCAAGTCCAAAAGTACATGTAGATTCCTGTAGTCATTGTCTTATTTGTCAAAATGTTGAGGAAAAAATACCTCAGAAGCTTTAAGATTTTTTTTCCCATTCCACCATTGTATAAGGGAAAACACAATTGTGATAAATGTTTTTGCTTGTAAGGAACATTTTCTTGAGGGAAAACAAGGGGGAAAATCTCCTTTCTTTCCTGTATCTTAAAAAAAAAAAAAAAAGGCTAATTCCTGGATATCTGAATCTAATAAACCATGTTATTAGTTTCCAAAAAAGGGTCACAAAAACACCAACAGTCAACATAATTTATGACTGAGAAAACTCAGGAAAGATTTAGGTAGTATCATCAGGATTTTTACTAAATTTTTATTGTATCTTTTTGTTTGTTTGTTTGATTAATTAGATTATCTAGTTTAATAACATTTTTTTGCAGTTTAGCAACTACTAGTGGTTACTCTGTATTTGATTTTTCCTTTGATTATTTATAAATTCATGTTGTGCACACTTGTGGTTATGTACCAGGACAGGGCAATTTCTGCTCTCCTGTAATAATGCCATGTTTAGACTGTGTACTGTCACTGTGGGATGCTAAAACGTTCTTATCACTGGTATTCATACTGTTTTCGACAATAAAAAATAAAATAACATTGTAACAGCCACTCAGAGCTTTAATGATGACTTAGTACTGTTGAAGCTGCTAATAGTGCCTTGTATTAGACATGACAATCAGGATGGAAAACTTCAAATTACCAGTCAGGCTTTTTACATCCAGTTTGCCTGTGATTAAATAACATTTGTAGGTTAGCAAATTGTTCCAAATAACTCAAAAGTCTTCTCTAAAAGCATTTCAGATTAATGAAACTAAGAAGGTTTCTCAGATAAATATCGAGAGAAAAATCTCTTTTTCTTGTCCCCAAAGACACACCAGGTTAGAGGACAGAGCAAAGGGTCTCAAAAAACCCATCTTTGTAGCACTTCACAGGCATGAAAAGTTCGCATGGTGAGCTGCACCTTTTCCTTTCAGACTCACTTGAACTGCTCTGAGAAGATTTAACTATGCTGTAGTATCTTCTCTGGTTTGTATCAGAAAAATGGTCCTATTTGACACTGAGAGTAATTATCTGCTTGCACATAGTTAATATCAGGTGACACCTCTCCAGTTTGTTGGGATTAGTGGAAGAGAGTCAACCTCACTCCATTCTCTTTTTCAGAAGAAAACATAGTGTCGTACCTGTCCACATAGAAGGCTGGATCTGGATGATCTTTAAGGTCCCTTCCAACCCAAACCATTCCATTATTGCATATATTGATCAGTGTAATAACTCGAAAGTATCACTTTGAACACAAAATATTATTAATTCACTAGAGAAGCACCATGTTATTTCCAATGTTAATTTAGTTTCTATTTTGTTATCAGTGGAAATATTCTGCCTAGTCCAATAACCAATACAAATCAGATATTTATGTTCCTCCTCCAGGCACACCTAAATGTCTTACTCTGCTTACTTGTGTTACACAGATGGGCTCAAATAAAGGTAGAGAGACAATTGTAACAACAGATAAAAGGGGAAGATATTAAGAAGTTTTCATATAACAATTTAAATGGAAATGTTTTTCTTTATTAGATTACTTGGACTATTAGAGAGTGAAAATAATAATTGGGTTAATGAAAAATCCTTAGTCCTAAAAATGTTTTGTTTTCTCTGTAGCAAGATTTTGGGTGTAATATGATGGTTACTCCTTGTTTATGTTAGTCCCTGAAATGCCATGTTATCTTGCTAGAATTTCCACAATTAACATCATGTGAGTCTGTGAAAGTCTATGTCACATTTAGATCCTAAGACGCAACATTTGTGCAGGTAATGGATCAGATTTGCCTTCTAAGGAAACAAGCTTTTGCTACTAGAATCCCTTCCTCTTTAGCTCCACATGTTCATCTTATTCAGATGTTCCTCCTGTGCCTGCCTCATCGCTACATGTGTCCCCTGAGGTTTGGTAGTGAACAGATGGGGCAGAAACCCTGTGCTGTAGGGTTTGGGTGCCCCATCCTAATCCCAAGGGCTGTGGTCAGTCTGCCTTCAGTCTGTGCAAGGGAGAGAGGCTGCAAAGACAAATTTCCTTTGCTCTCCATGGCAATAGGCCCACAGTGACTCCCAGGTTACTCCAGGAGAAGGGCAGAGATGGCTTCTGAGGCTGAAGTCTGGTTCTGTTGACTGTCTGGAAAAGGATTACAGTATTCAGGTGCTGGTGGTTCATGGTTGGGTGTTGTCATTCCCTCAATGGCTTCAAATACTTTGGCTCAGGACTGTTAGCTAATTGCTGTGGAAAGCTGTAGAGGCAGGAAGTTGGGTGGATGTGACAGAACTTAAAATATCACTTTAAGAAAAATAGAAGGATTTCTTAGACATAAAGCAAGCCCTTTGTCACTAGAGACTATGCAGTCAGCTCTTCCTGCTGCTTGCCCAGCCCTGATGAAGGCTGCCCCCACTGAGCAGCAGCAATCACTTACAATCTCTTTCCCCATTTATCTTCTGCTATCCAGTGAAGCAGTAAATAATATCTTCCCTTGCCAGCATATTCTTCACAACATTTCTTCCAAACTTCACAATGCAACACTTGTCCACTATATTCTCTCCAGCAGCCTGCTCAAGTTTAGGTCTGTGAGGTTTTCTGAGGATCAAGGGAGGCAGCAGTGAAAGTCAGGTACTAATATTTAGGGGAGGTCAAAAACAGCATAGAGGGCAAAGCAGTCCTTGTGTCCTGAAAGAATATTATTAATCTCTTGTGCTCAGAATACCCATAGCTGACCATGGGTAAAGCAGTCCCGGTGCAAAGACTTTTTTTATCTTCTTTTCTGAAAAAGGCGTGAGGAAGAAATTAAATAAAGCTCAGGCACTTTAGGATGATCTGTTTCAGACTACTGATATACTTCTGCTGCACCAAACAACTTACTAATGGACAAGTTGTTTGGATAATTAAAGGTCATAGAATCAGTCTCCGCACCACATGGCACCTTTTCTTTATCTAAACTTCATTATAATTTGTGTACTTTAGACCCCCACAGCCTAATTTTTTTTTTTTCCTTTCTGGGGGGTAAAGTACAGGAAATATTGAAGTAAAAGGAACAAAAGTGAGATTGTCCTTAAACTAATTCTGTGTGAGTAGTTTATGACTGTACATGATGTACAGGGCTTACAGAGCTACCATAATTTATAACCTTGGATACTGATTCTCTGTCTGCTATCATTTTGTTAAACCAACTAATGTGTTTTTTAACTTTCTCCTGGGGTTGTAAAAATGTAAGCTCAGTTGACTTTTTATTTCACTATTGATCAGGTTAACAGTACCAGATGAATCTTCCTGTCTACAACACTGAGCAGCCTTATAGTTTTGTCCAAGACAAATGTTAAATGTAATTTGAAGGTCACTGGAAGTGATGAAGTAGTTGCTGGAAACACTTTATATCACTTTACTTTTAAGCAGTCTGCTTCCAGATGAATACGAGAGAGATGTAAGAAATTGATTGCAGAGATGAAGAGCAGAATATTTAATGTTAGTAGCAGCTCCGTTAACAGGCTGCATATGAAGCTTGTGCTACAGTGTCCCCTCACCAAATTTAAGCAATTAGATACATAGAGAGTAAACATCTGAAAGCCACACTCTTCACAATTTATTGGATTAGGCATCAAACTGACAGATTCAGTCAACATCACAGCACAACGTTTGTATCCATGATCTCTTAACATTATCTGTGTAGAGTGAGCATTATCATTATATCTGGAGTTGTTTTTCATCTTTTCTAGTCTGACTTTTCATATGAATTCTTCTACAACCATTCAGGCTCACTTTTCCCCCATGCAGCCTTTTTTACTATATCAACATTCATTTTTATCCCAATGACATTACGTTTTATGTCATTGACACTTTATTGCCATGCTCTCCTTTTATTCCAGGTGCTCCATTGATGAAATATCTTCTTTCAATGCAGGAATCATTATAAGTACTTAACCTGTAGTTTAGAAAGCAATGAGTGCTCATCTGTGTTTTTATTTGGATTCTGGTTCCTTGGTTTTCTTTTGAGACTATCTCTTAGGGCAGTAGAAAAAACCTTATTTAAGTCTGTTACATATTCAGTTTCAAGCTGATACACGTTCTGCCTTGGAGAAAATAAGGTTGCTTGGGCACTATCTGAACTTCAACTAAAGTACACTGTCTGACTTTTTCATTTTATTCTCTTTCAACATGAATAGATTGATAATTCTTTCTGTCCTGTAATTATTTTGCATTCTTTCCCACTCACTTCTTAATAGCTGATACAGAATTTCACATTTTTCCCCTTTTCCAAGTCTTCTGTCTTCTATGATCTCTTGAACAAAACCACTGAAGTTTTACAAATTTATTTGATTAGATTTTTAAAAAGTATTTAAAGATAAATTTATATTCTATCCATTTATCTAAATATTCTTCACCCTGCTTTTTCAAATTCTCCTTGACATACTTATCCTTGTGATAAAACTAATTTTGTGAAGTATCTGGTCAAAACTACCTTTTTCTTTCTTTCCTTTACAATAAAAAAATCAAAGAAAGTATTGAATTTAATCTGTTATGCATAATCTCTTTTTTGTTCTCCTTTCCTATTGAATAAGAGACTTTTACTTCCTTTTGATTTCATTTTCTATTCTGTTTAAAAAACCTCTTCTTCTTTTACCTTACTTTGTAGCTAGCCTTTTGATTATTTTCATGTTCATTCTTCTGTCACTCCATCATACACACCCTTTGGCAACAGCATTTTTGTCAGCTGGCAATTTCTCCCTGTTTTTTCCCCTTAACATGGATGCGTGTCTGATTAGATTGGTAGTTTATTAAATTAACTCTCTTTCTTTTGAATTACAGTAGTCTGATTGCTGTCCTTTTAGTACTCTCAAGATCTGCCAGTTCTCCTGTAGTACAACTTAATAGGTATAAATAATACTTTATTGTCTATAAAATACATTTATAGATTGCTCACCCACCCACCCCCTTCAAATTAGGTTCCTTATTTGTGAAAGTTGCTGTCCTTACTCCAATGACGTGGCGTGTCCTTTGCCCAGGAATAAAAAATATAATTCTACAATTGCTTCCATGCAAATTATTTTCACATGTTTTGATTTAGAAACCAAAGACACTATAAGTGAGCTATTATTTTACATTTGATTTTGAGTACCAGAATGTAGTACACCAGAGTTTGTATATGTGACGGAAATGGATATACCCTGAATGCCATGGAGAACTAATGCTGGAGCTGGCTCCTGGCAGGAGCTTTGGCCTCCAGCGAGGAGCCCATGAAGGTGCAGGGGCTGTGGGGGACCTGTGACCTCAGGGAGGACCCACACTGGAGCAGACTGTTCCTGAAGGACTGGACTCCATGGAAAGGACCCATGCTGGAGAAATTTGTAAAGAACTGAAGAAAAACATTAAGGACTGTATGCTAAATTAATTTTCCCAAGCTGAATCTGTTTTATTCATGATAATAATTGTCCTAATGGGTGAACCATCAGCCTGTCCTTATCACAGCCCATGAGGTTTTCTCTATAGTTCCTCTCCCTCTTCTGCTGAGGAGATGGATGAGACAGCACTTTGGTGGGGATCTGACAGGCAGGAAGGGTTGAGCCACCCCACCACAAACAGAACAACACTGTAGGGATTTTTGGGTTGGGGGTTGGCTTTTTTGCTTGGAATTTCTTGTCTTGCCAGAGGTGTTGCTTCATGGAATGTCATCTATAAAAAGAAACTGAAATTTTAAGAAGGTTTTCATGTTTCAACCACTTATGGAGTTGCAGATTAATCTTGCAGTATTTGTAGCTCCCTGCCAAATCTTGTATGCTGGAGCTGAAAGTCTAATAACACTTTATGCTCCTCTTTATAGTCCTCTCCTTGACTTGCTCTAGTAGATGACTGCCATCATGTCAGTCTTCTATGAGGAAGATAAATGACTGGCCAGAGTAATTAGCAAAGCAGCTTATAGTGAAGATGAAATAAAGCATGGCCCAAAGGCAGCATTAGTATTGACAATAAATCTTTAAGATCTTTGACCTGGTTCCAGTGAGGCTTCATGCTTCCTGGACTGGTGGTCAGACAGGATACACTCCCTCAGAAGAGGACCTTCAACCATCTCATTCTTCCTTTTCTGATGTTGGAATAACCACAAAAAACATTATCAGGACATAAAGTCTCTCTCATCTGGTTGCTCTGGTCATTGGTTTTTATTTGGTCTCAGCACAACACAACAGATCTTAATCTTGAAAGATAAGGGACATGGCTGAGACTACTAAACAGTCCTCTTATTTATGAAGTAGCTGTCGCCTCCTTTCCTTTCTGTAGAACTGGTGTTTTTGTCCCACAAGTCTACTAATATCCTCTTGATTTTTTTTTCATGCTAAACATCCCTATTTGATAAAATCCCAACTCTTCTTGACACTGGAGCCCCCACAATGTCAATGGGTATCCTGTCGTTCTGAGGTATTCCACTTCAGAGTACATTTCATACCCTGTTCCCATTACCTGTGTGTGCTCTGCTATGAGTTTTTGGTTTGTGGGTTTTTTCTCTGTTCTTTTGATTTTTCAAAGTTAAGCTTTCTTTAAACTTTTTTTGAAACCATGATTACAGTATTCAATCTCAATGTATTAGGTTTTGTTGTTAGACAGGAATTTTTACCTGGTTTTGTTGGAGAATTTTCACTCAAACTTCATAGCTTTTGTGCTGTGAGAAAAACAGTCTACATTACTTATGTTATACCATGATGCCCCTGTTTTTCTCATATTGGTGCATGATTTGGAAAATTCCCACAGTTAGTTTTCAGCTGAAGTGACTGAGTCAGTGCTTAAATCCAACAGCTGGTACTCTATGTCAACACCTGAAGTAAATAACACTCTCAGTGATGTACTTGTCTGTCCCAATAAATATGTTCATTTGAAACTGTCATTGGATGATGCCATGATTTATTACAGCTTGAGTTCCACTGGAATAGAATAAGCACAGCTTACAACAGAATGGCTACAGGGAAACCGTGGTCTTCTCACTTCTTCAGCTTGCTTTTTGTTACATTATTTTGCTGATACATTTTCTGATAAGTCAGAAAATTACTTGTTTCAGTTATATTTCATAGCAAACTATAGTTAGTATTCTGATTTACTGGATTTAAAAAAATATATATAAGGAAACCTAAGTGACTGAATGAGGGTATCTGAAACTTTATGAAAGTAACAACAAATATGTTTACATTCTCTTTTTTTAAATGAAATTTGGAGATGGAAATAAGCTAGATATTTTGCTCAGCGCAAATCTTCTAGGACTCTTGATCCTGCAATCAGTTCAGGATGACCTTTTATACTGAGTCAGTTTTTCAGAATAAGACATTGAGGGAATTCTCCATTTTAAAAACTAAGGTCAGAGAGAGTACAGAGTAATCAGCCTAAGCAAGTCTAGTTTCATTATTCAATGGTTTGTCTCTATCCATCTGTTCTTGGGTGTTATGTTTCAGGAGAACTGTAAAAAATCTCCACTGAACTGAAGATGTAGCAGAGGGGAAAACTGGAAGAGCAAATAGGAGTTACAGAGGAGGTGCTATGAAATGGTTTAGAAATAGAATCGAAAATATCAGTGAGGAAAGAAGGAAATAGCAACACAACCAGGGTGGGGGGAGCAGGGAATTTTCAAATTATGCCTAAAAAAAAAAAAACCCAAATGAATAAATCACATGGAGGAAAAGAACCCCATGACTACTGGCTGATATAGATAGGTATATGAAAACCAAATGAGAATCTTTTCCTGTAAAATAAATATGCCAAGAGAGAAGTAGAAGAGAGATTACCACCATTTATGTGTACAAAGGGTATTATAAGTTTAAAAACAGAACCTGAAATTGATTTAGACAGAATTGATTTAACAAACAGACATGAACAAAAGCTACTTTTATTTTTGCAATTAAAGAAACAATTTTAATAGGCAATTCTGTAACATTAGAACATGAGTAAACCAAGTGGCCAAGTTCTTCTCCAAGTTTTCTAGAAATTTAAATTATTGTTCTTTCTCAATACTGTTTTTCAAATATTTTCAATTTCTTGACTATTTTGGAAATTAATTAGCCCTCTTTTCATACTAAGCTATACTTCAATTTATCTTTTGATAATGCCTAGAGACTTCTTGGCATGCTGTTGTATAAATCAAAATTTCTAATTATTTCTGTTCAACCTGATGTACTGCTTGCCAGAATGCAATCATAATAACTCAACAATCTAACTTGCTGAAAGCTGTGATCTGTAGTCAGCACTGCAAGAGGATCTAAGAAAATTAATAAACTCAGAAATGTACACACAAGTGAAAAAAGGAACAGAAGGGAAACTGTTTGAAAAGAAGAGAGGAGTTAAACTTAAGAATTAAAAAGAAAAAAAGGCGCAAGAAGAAATCTTTAATAAAATGATGTTTTGTTAGGTCATGGGGTCAAGACTGAGGAAAATAGATAATCCAGAAGAAATTTGATAAACTAGTAAAAATCAAAGGAAAAGGGCTGAAGGAGAAAGGCAGTACCTGCTGGTATCTGGAGCATCCTTGTCATACAAAACTTACACTCCTCAAACTCCTGCCTGTATTGATTTGCTTTAAAGTCCAATAACATAAATTGTTTTACACCCCTGAGCTGACCTGGAGATTGAAATTCAAGACCTTTTCTATTTACTTGGACTACAGAATTAAGATTACCATGTCTGTGGACATATCCTTATGGCTGAACCATAGAAAGAAATACTGAATCACAAACCCCCCCCTTGTTTTTTTTTTTTTAATCCAAGATGGTTTCCTCTTTCTGTAAATGTAAAGAATTTGACTATTTTTTCTTTTTTCTTTTTTTTTAATGTATCTGTGAAGGTTTGTTGTGTAAATCGAGTTTAAATGGCCTAATTCTTCAAAACCTCTGCAGTTTCCAAAGTGGCTACTTGCCTATAAAATTTTGACTTAAGTATTTGATTAGGAAAAGCAATGTTAGAAACCTCTTTTCACATCTCTGCAGAATGAAAATTACAGAATTCAGTTACGTTATTATTGATGTGTCAACTTTCTTTCACATGCAAAAGAGCTAAAGTTAAAAGAAAAGGTAATTGCTCATAATGGTGGAAATAAATTCAAAGCAGAACTCTTTTTCTAAGTTAGTGTATGAACAGCTAAGAAATAAATGCAGGAAGAAGGGTGGATAAATATCTATAAAAGAAAATATCAAAAGCTGACAGGAAAGTGAAGATTTTCTTCAAATATTTTGATTGAGCTGGTCATTGAACATGGATTTCTGTTAGTTGTCGAATCTGTTGCTGTACATAAATCAGAAGAAAAATCTAAGATAAAATAATGTTTCTGCCAAATGACAGTCATTTTGCTGTGTTTCACAACTCTATTTAAGCAGAATGCAATAAGGGTCAGTTACACAAAGTTTCTAGAAGAAGGAAATAATGGGACGTTTTATCACAAGTCTAAGTGGTGCACATCACAAATGTGATGAGCACAATGATGAGCAGGGGAAAAGAAACACTTTCAGATCATTTTTGAGCATGAGCCCTAGGAACAAGGAGTTAGAGGGTCACACTTCGCTGCTCCTGTGAAAATTGCACAGAAACCCTCCACAGGCTGAAGTGCACTTCTAAAATGACAAGGCAAACACCCCGGAGCTTCAGTGCATGGGCTTGGTGTGCAGTAGAGCTGAAGATGGCGTAAAGCACCTTCTGCCCCTCCTTGTACATCCATAAAACCTCACTTTCAATATCCAGCACCCATTTCAGCTGCAGGCAAGACCTGCTCATACATTTCACAATAACACCAAATCCCAGAGTATCCTGAGTTGGAAGGGATCCATTGGGATCGTGAATTCCATCTCCCGGCCCTGCACCTCGCCATTCCAAAGAGTCAAATCTTGTGCCCATGAGCTTCTTGAGCTCTGTCAGGTTTGGTGTTATGACCACTGCCCTCTGAACCTATTCCAGTGTCCGACCACCCTCTGGGTGAAGAAATGTTTTCTAACATCCAACTTAATCGTCCACTGGCACAACTTCAGGCCATTCCCTCAGGTCCTGTCACTGTCACCACAGAGCAGAGATCAGTGTCTGCTCCTACTCCTCCTCTCATGAGGAAGTTGTAACTGCAGTGAGACCTCCCCTCAGTCTCCTCTGCTCCAAGCTGAACAGACCAAGTGCCCTCAGCCGCTCCTCACATGGCTTCCCCTCAAGGCCTTCACCATCCTTGTGACCCTCCTTTGGATGTTCTCTAACATCTTTATATCTTTTTTATACTGTGGCACCCAAAACTGCCCCCAAGTCTCGAGGTGAGGCTGCCCCTGTGCAGAGCAAAGTGGGTCAATCTCCTCCCTTGCTCAGCTGGCGATGCTGTGCCTGATGTCCCCCAGGACACGGATGTCCCTCCTGGCTGCCAGGGCACTGCTGGCTCCCGTTCAGCTGGCCATGGACCAGGATCCCCAGGTCCTTTTGTGCATCATGGTTTTCCAGCCTCTCATTCCTCAGTCTATAGACACAACCAGGACTGCTCCATCCCAGGTGCAGAATCCAGCACCAGCACTAGCCTGTGGGAGCTCATGGGTGATGTGACAGCAGTGCTTCACTCGAGGACAAGCCCTGGGTGCAAATACATGCACATGCATGAAAGGAGATGAGCTTCCTGCCTCTCCCTGTGTGACTTCATTTCCCATGCACATGCTTCAGTCCCTCCCACTTTTATACACTCCTAGCCTTGCACAAATCCCAACTCTCAGCACACTCTTCACTGATCCCAAGTGCTTTGATGAAATGGAGCTTCTGGTAGCCTAAGTGCCTAAAAACATAGCCTCTGATGGATCATTTGCATCATTTCATAATGACTTCTTTGTATTTTACTGATGGGATTTTTTTTCTATGTTTTACACTTACTGTCCAAAAAGACGAGCTTTTGTTTTCTTTCCTCCCATAACAGATGTGAGGAGGAGGAGAAAATATATGTTGGTAAGAATTTTCAGATAAAAAGAACTTTTCCTCTTCAAAGAACAAATATGTATGTGACAAAATGTTCTATATGAAAAATAGCAATGCACAAAGGAGATCTGTAGCCAAATAAACTAATGACATATGCTCAAGTATTACATATAGCTCAAAATCATTTTATTTCAATACATGAGCAAAGACTTTAGCATGTGACTTACTCTCTTATTTTCCTCTTTGCTCTCCACTAAGCTGCAGAGATTTTTAATGTGTACACCTCAGTGAGATATGTCAAAGAATGGTACATCAAGTTATCTTCCTATAATTACATGAAAAATGTAATGTAAAATATGAGTGGAGGAAGAAGCTGTGATACATGAAAAAAGAAATCCAATCTGAAGTGAAATTTATTCTCAAGAAGTACATACATGTAGTCTTAAAACTAGTAGGCACCAGCAGCTTCTGTGACCCTGAAAAGGTTTGTTGCTTTTGTCTTGATTATAGCCTATAATACTATTTAAAAAACCTAATTGATCAGACAATAGAAACTTCAACCCATCTGGGATGCAAGACCTCTCTCCCTCCATTCAAGATGTTGTGTTTCTGACTAATGTAGCAGATTCCAATGTTGGTCTCCCAAATATGATTTAAATACTAAATTTTGCCTATTTCCAGTGTTAAAAGTTTGTTAGTTGAGTATGTAGATTACAGGATTAAATCTAACCACTCTTGGAGGAAAAAATAAAACAACACAAACCAGTAGTTTGCTCTGATTCCTGATCTTAAACTTTTATCACAGTGGTTATTACTTAGTGTTCTCTGCTTTGTTTCTTTAGTGTGAGCTGTTGATGCAAGGATTTTTAAGAGCTTATACTGTTTTAGCAAGCACCAGCTTGTCGGGATATATATATATATATATATAATCAGAAGCCATATTGCAGACAGTGTACTGCTGAGACACGGGGACTCATTGCAGTACAATTCTCTTGTTCAGATTGTTCCTTAACATGGGACCCCATTTTGATGTGATTAAAATCTGTACTCTGCAAAATCACTGGATATGATGTTTTATCCTTTTAAATCTTGCAGTTCTGTATTCATCTCTTCTTTGTCTGGACATTGCCATGGGAAAAGAAATAGCAAAGGAAAAGGAACTATATCTGCATGTTTACCCATGTCAGAATTATGATGCAAATGTTTCATCAATTCAAGAGCTATACAGAAAAACGGTGCTAACTCCAAGAACCCCGAAGTCTAAAACAATCCAGGACATTATGTACACATCCATTAGCTCCCTTGTGTACATAACTTTTCATTTCCCAGGCATTTCATTCTTCTGGGAGAAATGAACTGTCAGAATGAGCAGAAATCTAGAACAATGTGCTTAAGTAACTTTGTTATCTACAGGCAGTTTACAGTGCTGCTGCAATTTGCTGGCTGTATTTTAAGGAGTCAGGAATAGAAAATAGGAGAAAATCATGGCTGTGGCCCTCTGCTTGTCCTGGAAGACCTAAAGGAAGCTGAAGCATGAGCTCAGAAGAGTTGCTCTGCGCACTACAGAAAATTATTTAGTACCCCATTTACAAAAACCCGACACAACACAAAACAAAACAACCTCAATGTGCCACTAGTTGAGAGCAAGAATGATGGAGGAAGAGCTATTCTCTGCCAGGACCAATAAGGAAGCTTAAATTCCTCTGTGATGGTTAGGAAGGGTGCAATTTACAAAAGTGCAAGTAAAACAAAGAGACAAAAAAAAAAGGGCAGAACAAAAAAGCAATTACATCCATCCTCAATGAAAGGAAAATTCCCTCCTGGCCTGCCCTACTGGCAAATTCATTTATCTCCAGAGGGTGAGCAAAGCCCTCTAAACAAACAGCTGAAAGTTCAGTGGCACTACTGCACAAAAGCATTTGATTTCTGGCTGCTGTAACATATAATGCTTCAGAGAAAGGTAGAGGAATATCCACTTCCAATAAAACAATAAAAAGCTCAGAGGTGAAATTTTACAGTACTTTACCATCTAGAACAAGTGAGGGAAAACCAAAAGTACAGAAATGGGTGAAACCATTTGGAACTCTCAACTGAATCTCATTGAACAGATCTCGTTAAATTAAATTTTCTGTATCCTTCCTGCTTTTGGAAAAGATGTTTGGAGTGCAACAAAATCATAGATAGCACTAGTTCTATATCCACACTAAAGATGAAAAATTACCCTAGTAAAGCTAGCCTAATTTGTTTTCAGTGCCAAATTTTTCCATGTCATATTGCAATATACCATGTAATATAGATATTTTCTTTAATAGTAATTGAATGGCTTTCCTCTGAATTCCTTGAGAAAACTTCTTCTGTGGTTTAATAATGGTTACTATTGGTCAGTTTTCATATTTTGTTGAATTTTCGTTTTAAAAGTTTGTGGGGTTTCCTTTATTATTATTATTCCTAAATAATTCCTGTGGATTTCTGTATGACTTCCTTCCTTCTCAGTCTTCTTGCTGAATGTTTCCTTGAATGTCATTTAACTGGGTATATATGCTTAGTTACATTCTTCTTTTTCAGTCAGCCACTCCAACCTCCCAAATAATGTTTTGTACGGTTCTCTGTTTAATGTCTCTCTATAACTAGTAGATAATAAATCTTCTTAATTAAATACAAATGTGGTCACTAGGCGTTTACTAGTTCATCCATCTCCCAGTAAACACAAGGAATTTTCTTGGTCAGTTAATTGGACTTGGCTTAATGATAGAATTGGTTCTTACCTCTGTTATCCATGCAACAAAACTCCAGTGATAGCATTAGAAAGGTTATAATATAAACCAAAAAAACCCAACAAAACAATATTAAAAAAATGTAAATAAAATATATAAATATGTAAATATATTAAAAAAATGTATATACACCAGACAATGAGCTTAATTAGCTGTACAGCAGCAATTCTTAGTTTCTCTCTCTTATTCTTCTTACTGGAAAATCTAATATTATATTCTGTTCAAGAGACTACATACATGTCTTGCTTTCTGTCATCTTTCTCAGCTGTTCACTGTACATTTTGCCACTGCTTGTCATGCTGCTTTTCTTTCTGCATGTGGCATTTAATGATGGCACAACAAGACAGAGACCTTACGTTTGCCGCCATTAAACACATTCCAAGCATCATTTTGGTTTGAGCACCAGGTTTAGTTCCTCAGCCAAGTCCTTATCATGGCATTCTGTTTACATAATCCCACATAAAGATGATTAACAGTGCAGGTGCTTCAATACTTACATCTAAATAGATAATTGCCAGAGTTTTTGTTTAATGGATCCTTCTCTATTACCATCATTTAAAAAAAATGCAGCTTGCTGTACAAGATATATCATCAATTTTATTTTAAATAGCAAACAGAGAGGAACTGTCCATTCTGGGCACTGGCCTGCTTCTCTTTTGATGAATAGTTCTTGAGAAAATGATGTTGTACCATCATTGTATAGAGAAGAAACATAAATACCAGGCTTAGTGAGAAGTCATAAATCTCAGGGATTCCTGGTGCATCTTCAATGGGCAACAGACTGACTTTTGATAGTAACCAAATTCTACCACAGTATGAAGATTAAATATATTACCAGGACAATAGCAAAGCTGTTTGCCACTTTGCTGCTTTACTTCACAAGTTATTGCCAGCTATATATTCAGTCAGGGACTTCTCCCAACATATTCTAAGTTTTAAACTCTCTCAGAGAAACAAATACAAAGTGACTAAGAACACTTAGAGATATAATCCAAGTCAAATCCAAGTTAACATAATTTGCCGTGGAAGGTAACTTCATATTGCAGAAATTTTCCCAGAGTCCCTCATAAGCTGCAGCCTGATGACAAATTATGCAGCACAACTGAATACAAAAATCATGTTCCGGTTTGCTTCAAATTCTGGCTAAGATGAAAAACAAAGAAAAAAGAAGGAATGGAAAAAAACGTGGAGTTGTGGTACATACTTGTTCCTGCCAATCCAAAAAGGGTTCAGAAATCCTTTTGCTTTTTATCTTACTTTCATGTAGCTAAGAGGATATATAACTCTCAAAATGTAGAAAGCAATAGCAAGAATTTGGAAGCCAGATACTGTTGTTATTTATTGTTATTATTGTTGATGTTGTTTTTGATGTTGTTGTTTTGTTATTAAAAATTTTTTTTTCTCCCTAGTTTTGACCTATTGACAATAAAACTGATAGAACAGATAAACTGAAAGTAGTTGCAGTGTAGAATGTATATTTAAATGTTTAATTTTGTTTGGTTTGTTTTTTTTTTTTTAACTAGTAGTAAAAAAAGGGCTTTTTATTGTGGTAAAATAACATAGTAAACTTTTGATATCTTGATATAATTCAACATAATTATTTGTCTTTGGACAATCAATCTCTACTCAAATTTGAGTCAAAGTTTGAACAAAATTTCTCTTGTAAGCTATACTATTTCTTCATTTAATAGAAAAAGTCCTCATGTGACATACTTCAGATGAAAGAAATAGATTCCTGGGACAATTTTAAAGTGCTAGGAAGAGGAGTGTATAATAGTACCACTCTCTGCACATAAAGTAGAGTGGTGCCAAGTGGAGTTGCTGTAATAGTGGCAGTAAAAATGGAAAGAAAACAGAATGCAGGGAAAAGAAAAGGCGGTTTGGGTGTTCAGCTGATTTAAAATGCCCAAACTGAAATAGCAGCCAGGGGCACTTTCTTGTATTTACGCTTAGCAGAGGTGCTGACCCTCTGACTTTGGTAATAGATCTTTCCTGTGATGCACTTTTCTTTGAAAGGTTAATAGATAAAGACTGGGCAGTGTTCTCTCTTTAAAATCCCTTTTAATCTCTCATTAGATAGAGTAATTTTAATGTACAGAAGTAGCAGGCATTGCTCCTGCAGTTTAGAAACCTGCTGTAGAAAAGGAGGCAACAGTAAAGGCCAACACTTCGTGTCTGTGAAGATTCACAGTCAGCACAGCCTTGCTACACTTCCCCTGCTGGAGAATCTTCTGTGGTTGTTTCATTCCTTTCGTGTTTCTATGGAAATGCCCATTTCCTCAGCACCAGTCAGGCTATCACAACTTAGATCGTGCAAAATGTGTTCCAGAACACATTAAATTATTTTTTCTGGTTTTTTTTTTTTTTTTTTTTTTTTTTTGTTGTTTTTTTTGTTTTTTGTTGTTGTTGTTGTTGTTGTTGTTGTTTTGTTTTTTCTTATTTTAATTCTAAATATAGACTTGAAAATAATTCCTGGCTACCCTAAATACTTCAACACTTCAAAACCTGTGATTATCTCTGAGCATACCTGACCTCTTGAAGCTGGACATATTAGTATGAAGTTCATACCGTCCTTTGGGTTAATTTGAAGATAGAAAAAATGCTATAACTCTTGTTATTGCTTTCTGTTTGTGAGTTTTGGCAAAAATAAAAACTTAATTTTTTCAGTCACGTTAATAATATCTTAAAAATAAATAAATAAAACCCCTCCAATATCATGTTTTAGATGCACCAGGTTATTCTACCTGTATATTTTTTCCATTGGTTAGATGCTAATTAAGCCAATAAAAATGCGCAAAAGCAAAAGAAGGATTTTTAAAAAAAACTGTTGCTGCTGGATGCATCTGCCAGGCACAGACTATGAGCATCATAGATAAGTAGATCAAGTTGTAGAATATTCTAATGGACTGGAGGTATATATGGTCTTGTTTGCACTCCGCACTTTTTATTAGCATGATGAGAGGAAAGCTGGGATACAGAGAAGGAAATGGGGAAATCATTTGTGTATGATTTTTAAAAATGCATAATGATTAACATTTTAGCAAAATACAGCTGACAAAGTACAAAATATGTTGATAATGTCAGAAGTTCTTTTTTAAGAAAGCAAAAAATAAGGATAAATTCAGTAAATATATGTGTAAAAAACTCCACTAATAAGAAAGCAGAGAAAAACACAATAGATTATATTTTAAACTGTTTTGAAATCTTGTACAAAATCTGTTAAATTGATTGTAAGAGGTGAAAGAGGTGATTGTAAGAGATGAAAGACAAACAAACATTAATGTTTAATATATGCTGAAATTATATAATTTATCTGTTTCACAACAAAGATTTAATTGTGCAGTCCATTAGGGGTAGCATTTTAAAAACTCCTGTTAAGCGTTTCTTTCAACAGTAACAAAAACAATTACAATCCTGTTCCCACTAAAACTTCACTGGACTCTGTATTTCCTGGATTAGGTAATTTCTATTAGGAAGCTGATGTCCAACAGCTATTCTGGAGGAAAGAAGAGTCCCCAAAGTCTCAGCATGTATGTAAGAGAAGAAAGGATTTCAAGTCCTCTTATCAGGCAGTGTTAGTTGGAAAGAATTTTAGTGCAAATGCTTTTAAATTTTGCTTCTCTGTTGAGGAAATCTTGAGGAAGAAATGGCAGAAAAGAAGCGGTACAAATTGCTCCAGAAGTGGCAACAATAGCAACATTGATGAAGTTTATATCTGCAAGCAGGGACTGTGTGTATCTATTTAAGAATATCAGTTGTATTCACTAAAGCAGCTAAGGAGTGCTGCCTCGCATGAAAACACGTGTATGTGACAATTTAAGTTAGCATGTTAATCTAGTATAATTGGCTGATTCCCTTTCCTAAAAGCCTTTGAGCAGTAAATATTTTCTCTTGGTGACAATAAATTATTTCTTGTTAGTGATATGAAAACAAAATTAGAAATAATTATTCACTATAGTTCCCCAAAAGCTATTTGAGTGCATTCTGTTTTTTTCAGGAATGTGCAGTCTACATAAGTATATGAAATATAATCAGACCATGTCGAGAAGACTTTTTTTTTTATTGTTTACTCTTTTAGTCTGAAGTAAACTAAAACTATATAGGAAATTTAATCTAATATGCTAATCATTCAGTCCCAATTTTCCCTTTTCAAAAGCATTCTGATTAATGGATTATGGTTGTATCAAATGTAATTTTTAGGAAAAAATACAGTTTTTCCTAATATTTGGGCTGACATATGGCAGAAGGACTTTCATGAAGGAGAATAGTTGCAAGGGAAATAAGAACTCCTACAGCAAATATATAAAGGTAAGGACAAAGCATTGTGGGATTGTCCGTCTTCTTTTTATTTGCCTCTTTCCTGCCTTCTAGCACAGAGGAGACTCAGAAGTTCTCTCTATAATATATTATTTATTATATTTCCTTACTTTACTATAGTGCTTCAAAAGCACCAAGTGCATTTGGTCCATGTTGAAATTCTGGGAATGTCGTATCAGGAGGAAAAGTTACCCTGGGATTTTGCTCTAGAGATTTTTGTCTAATTGGTCCCTGAGGTGACCAGGCATATAAAATAGTTGCTAACATAAGGCAATACCAGGAGTATATTTAAAAAACACTAAGGATTTTATTCCTCTTCCTTCTCCTTCCCAGCAGTAACAGTGAACTTCTTAAAGAATCACAGGGCTTCTGAGAGGCTGAGGTGAGAGTGCAACACCTTCCTTGCTCTCACCCTCTTTCTCCTTACCTGTATGATTTAATAATTACCTTAATCAAATCCTGTTTGAGTGATTTAACCTCGTGGTGCAAAAGTGAAACAGAATCTATGGGAGGCCATCCCTGCCTTAGTTAATTAGTAAAAGTGGTTGAAGAGACCCAACTCCTCTGCAGTTATTCTTGGAAACAGCCCTGGCTCAGGTCAAGGCAGGGTCAGTGCCATACAGAAACCTGCCTGCTGCAGCAGCTGCACGCAGGTGTGTTAGGAAGAGAGAAAATAGATCAAGTAATACTGAGAAATGATCCTTCACCCAACAGGTTCTACTGGCCGTTGTTTTAGCTTTGGAGGTTTCTTGAACCTGCTGTGCTCTTTCACTTAAAAACTTTCAATGCTTGTCGAGCTTGTCGAGTCTTCCATCAAATCCATGTGAGCTGTCAGTATCTACAGTACCCTCAGGTTTCTTTCTGTGTGAAAAGCTGTCTTATCTTACTGTTTTCAGCCTTGTTCCACCTACTTTCATCCTTTCACTAGTAGGCTCCTAGTGCCTGTGTTGGAAGATGTGACAAATAATCTGTGCTCCTGAATTTTATAAATCTCTCATACCATGCTAAGCTCTGCTTTCTGATCAGGCATTCCTAAACTTTTTTTTTGCCCCAATTTATTAATCCATTTTAAGTCAGAGAAGCCAGTGCTGCTAAGAAAAGTGAACTTATGTATAGTTTAATGTTGTTTTCAGAGGTGTTTTTATTGTTGCTTAGTAGCTTATGACAGTAGATTTACTTTTGTCATCTAATGAGTTTTGAGATCAAGTCTTCACAGAATTATTACAGCCCCAAGATGCTGTTACATCCTTCATGAATTACATAGCTTAGGAATTATTACTTATGCACCTTTAATTAATATGTCTGTCTATGACAAATTTTATTAGTTGTTTTACTAGCATTTAGGATTAAAATTTCCTTTTGGAGTATATTTGTTTCTGTTGCCTTCATCATTGTCAGTATCTTGATATGATTAGAAATCTTTCCTTATTAACCATTCTACATGTTTTAGTTTTTTTATTTTGATAAATGAGTATATACTGTTATCAGTTCCCCGTTTTATTTAAAGCAATTATGTAGCTGTGTCACAACATTTTTCTCAGCCTATGATTACTTATTTTATTTAAAGCTTTTCCTTTTTTTAGAGAAAGCCTCTTGAAAAGTAAGTCTACTAGGTTTTTAACCTTGTAAAGAAATTCGAGAGGCTTGTAGGCAGGTTTTCTTTTTCAACAACCCAATATGTCTTGACTTCTTTTATTTCAAGATTTTCTTTTATATGTTTTTCTTTTTCATAGACATTTGGTTTATTGACCTCAGCTTACCTGTATAGTTCCTGGATCCTTCATTCCTATTTCCTGTTTGTTAGGTGCAACCTTTGTCACTTAACACAAAAGCGGTGCTAAGTACGATGTTAAAGATACTTCAATTAAAGCTTCATTTTCTAGCTTAATTCATACTCACTGCAGCTTCAGGCACACCTGCTGACCCTCTCACAAGCAGTTCCAGTATGGATCTCTGGATTTTTCTCCTCAGTGAATACATTTTTTTTTTTTAAATCATTACCTTTCTTCAGCAGTCGTCCCTCTTTGAAGGCCCATTTTATGCTAGTCATCAGCTGGCTTTCTGTACAGGCTGCAGTATTTTTACTCCATTTAGATTTGCAGACAGTGTTTATCCGGAAATATTTTCATTTATCCTCCCAGAGTTTGATTCTATTTTCTTTATCGAAGTGCAACTTCCTATTTCTGGAATATGCTGCTTCTTTCTAATACTTTTCCTTACTATTCTACTTAATCACATCAATTATTTATTCTGTCTTAATAAGTAATGTACATTGATGCCTCACTAACAGTGGCGTGCTCTGCAGTGTTCTCCTCATGCCTAAAAGGATTATATTTTAGTTATCCCTCTCCTCTTCTTTCTAATGTTTTCATAATTCCATCTTTCAGGTTAAGTGTACTCACAGAGGTTTTAATTTGGTTCTATAGGGATATCAAGTTATATACATTGTTTGGTGGTACAGAATAATTTAAGTAAATTATTCTGGTTCAGATCCTGCACGCTATTTGGGATGAAGTAATGAGTTTTATTTTCTCCCTTGGGCTGTATTACTGCCATTCTTGAAGCATTCCGGGGTATTGTATAAAAATACTTTTTCTGGACACAGCCTATGCTGAAATGTGAAAGCTGTCTGGACACTGATAAACCAGATCTGCCAATAAAAGTTCAAAACTGCAGCTAGGGAGGAACAGTCTGGATATGAATAACATCTGTTTACGGAGAGGAAGGTCAAACTCTGGAACAGGCATCCTGGGGATGTGGTCCATGCCCCAGACCAAATTTCAGTTTGATAGAGAAACAAATATTTTATGTTGATGGAGCTATTTGGATGTTGCAATAATGTTTGAAGAAGAGATAGGTTTTTCAGAAAACTTTAAAAACTCCAATTGTGAAATTTTTTAGTTGTAACAACCAGGTTGGCCACTCAGCCCTCCACAGAAGGGCATATAATCAGATATTGTCCGTCAGCCTTGAATAATCATCAGCATCGAAATTCCTCATGAAAATATCTATTGCATGTATTAAAATTGTATTTCCTAAATGGAAAATCAGTTGCAAATCATGATTAACAATTCCTCTGACATATTGTTTATCTAGACTGATATTCAGCTGTTTTCTTCTTTTTCTTCCAGTGTTGTCCCTCTGGTTTTGTCGAGCTTAAAACAAAGAATATACAAGAACACTGTATAAAGAGAGGTTTTTCATTGTGCTTTCACTTGCATGGCACCTTCTTTATCTCTGAAGGCATTAATATCTTTTTCATTAAATTTCGGTTGTAATATTTTGAAATATAGTCGTAAACTTGGCTGGTTGTTCGAGGTCACACATTGCTTGAAGCAGACCCCTATTAACATGTAAATTGCAGTTTCACACCAGTGGCCTCTTTGAAGTCAAAAGGGGAATAAAGTTTTTAGATTGGAGTTGGGCAGTCAGCATATCAAGGAATGTGTTTAGAACACTAGGAGTTCCAGTGAAAATTCCAAGTGGATTTATTTCTTTAAAACCATCCAAAATACTGCATTAGTTAAGGATTTATTCTTCCAAGTGGTAATGCTTTCTGCTCTAATATTTTTCTTTCTGTTTTTCCTTGCCATTGTTTTGCTTTCTCTTCCTCCATAGAAACACGGGTTTTGATGGACTGAGTCAGGGGTTTGACATCTTTGTTGTCAAAGCAGCTGTGTCATGTAATCAATGATTAATGTTAAACCATGTCTTGATGAATCTGAGTTTAAGTCATGTTCCCACAGTGGACGTTCTCACTCCAATTTCTGGCTTGTTGTGTTGAGAATGATTGTACTGACATTTGTCCTTGTGCCAGAAGTCCCTTAACTTTACTTCTTTATTCCCACCGATGACTTTGGGTTTTTTCTTTGTATTTGGAGCATGTAATCACATACTCCTTCAGCCTCTGCCTTACTAGCTGAAATATACCACTCTTCCCCAGCAGCATAATGTATTATAGCATGACCACCATCCTTGTGTTTCTAAATGAGTTTTTTGAATTAAACCTATTTAAGTATCTCACTGCATGCAATATTCCTGATGATTTTACAAATTATTTTTAGAGTAATTATTTTGCTTTTGGTATTAATGCATATTCAGCATGGTTTCTTTAAGGAAAAAAACTATTAGAGGGAAAAACCCTGAGGAGTAACTACTTTAATTACTGGACACTATGACACCTGAGGAGGGGTGATTAAAAACCTAAAAAAAAGGGAAAAAAATTAGTTAGACAAGGGTCCAGGTTCTTTAAAGTTATCAGATGACACAGTATAGTTATGGGCAATAATATGGGTGTCTAGAGAAATAAAAAGGTCCAATGCAAAAAAACCACAAACAAACAAAACCAACCAAACAACCATAAAAAAACACCAACCAATCAAAGACTGAAACCTAGCAAACCACCCCACTGTATATGACTTTTGAACTTACAGACTGTTCTTTCAATAACTGGATTCTCTGACTTTCCCTATTCCTGATAATAGCAACCTCCACACTTCTTTAAGGCTATGGCTTAATTTATTGTCAGGAATTTTTTTTTTTTTTTAATTTTAATATCAGAAACTTACTTGTACCATGAGAAGTAAGATACGAGTTTAAGTTGTGCTTTCTACATAAGGACTTATATTTTATATATTTATCCATAGATCAGCATATGCTTCTTTCACTAACTATACTTTCTATCGCTAAATATCCATTCTGCATGACATTTTATTAATTGTATTATTGTATTAAATTACATCAGAAGGGAAGGTAGATATGTTTTATCAGCTAAGGAAATTATGTGAAGATGTAAAACAGATCAAAATCTCCTTTAAGTTTGCATTTTGAAGGTGCTTTCCTATTGCTTCTGGGGATCTGTGGATTTGGGTAGTTGGTTTGGTTTTTTTGGCTGCTCACAATTCCAGCAGCCTGTGCAGCAATTAAATGTCAGCACCACGTTCTATTTCTCTGATCATGAGCTGGTATGTGTGTCTGCAGCCTCCAAATTCCTAGATTTAATTTGCAGGTCATCCTACTTCTACATCAGAGGATTTTATATAAAAACCCTCTGCAAACATCATATAGATTAAAAAATTCCCAAATCAACACCGAATCAACAAAACCAACAGAAAAACCCCAGGCATGCTGCTGTGGTGAATTAAACTCTGTGTTGAACCTTTTCTGTCTCAAAGGTAACTCAGCACTTGAGAACATTAAAAGCAATGGAAATCTAGGATGGGAGGGATTGGGAACCTAAAATGTGTCTGCAGCAACCGGCCTTGAGCTGGGTAAAATGTGGGTAGGTGTAGCTGCAAATAACAAGCTGGGAGAGCAAGAGCTTTCACAATGGAATATGGATAAGTGAGGAGATGTAATACCGTAAAGAAAACCCCCCAAAATCATGGAATCCAGTTTGTAATGAGCACAGGGTACATTCAGGCAGGTCTGAAGAATCTGTGAGGAATATAAATGGGGTGAAGGCAATTTCTCAAAGCCAGTCTAGCACTCAGATGCAATGAAGTAGCATGGACTTGTGAAAAGGGGAGATTCCACCAGCCCTGTTCTTGTCTCTCAGTGCCTGAGGAAAGCCAGGCCCCTTATGCCCAGCCAGTGTCCTGTTATGGATACCCTTCACTGAGCAGTCCTGCTGGAGCAGAGGGTGGTTTGACTGATTTGTTGATGGACACACCCAAACAGCATAAGGGAGACTCCTCAGAGGGTGTTCCCACTCCATGGCCCCTCAGCAGGTATTCCTCTTTGTTTATGTTCCCCACTGCCAGCAACTGACAGTGCCCATGAAGGACTCATACTATCAGTTTACAAATAATGCTCTTTATTAATATAAAACTGTAACAGATTAAGGCCAGTGATAGTACCTGACTGCAAAAAAAGCCATACCCAGACAAGCTCTAATCCCAAATAAAAGTATTCAGCACACACTGGCTACACTTCTTACACAACAGGTGTCCCTACGGGGGAGAAGACATATTTAGCACTTGAACTGTAGTTAAAATGGAGTCTTCCCTACCTTTACCCTATTCTCAACCCACTTTTACACTAGTTCTTTGTGTTTAGGTGGAGCCTGAGTGCCTCAACTCAACACATACCTTTGCTATTGATTGGTGTAAAATTCTCTCACTTCTTTCCTAAAGATATTGTCAATAAAGTCTCGAGCACATGGCCAGCAAGGGGTGGTCACACCTTGAGGATATAGAATTTTTGGGTCTAATTTTACAGTGTTCTCTAATTCTCCTAACATAGAATCATAGGACATCCTGAGTTGGAAGGAGCTGACAGTCATCATGAAAGCACAGCTCCTGGCGCTGCACAGGACATGTCAGGAATCCCCCGTTGTGCTGTCTCCTTTGGAAGCTCTCCAATAGTTTTATAACTTTCTTATATNGGAGCTGACAGTCATCATGAAAGCACAGCTCCTGGCGCTGCACAGGACATGTCAGGAATCCCCCGTTGTGCTGTCTCCTTTGGAAGCTCTCCAATAGTTTTATAACTTTCTTATATCGTGGAGCCTGTGGCAGGACACCCCCCTCCCC
>VZRM01003198.1:0-103044 GCA_013397955.1 Grantiella picta
TCTAAGATATAGCAGTGAAGACATAGCAATGCTTTTCCTTTTCTGGTAGCTGAATTTATGGTGGGGCCTCCTCAGCACNTATGGTGGGGCCTCCTCAGCACGTCACCTTCTTCTCCTCTTCTTATGATGATAATCTGAAATTTTCTGAAAGCTTCAGGCCAGTTCATGGTAACTTTCAAGCTCCCTGGGCAATTGGGGTTCCCTATTCAAGCTTGCTGTGTGTTCAGAGCAATCCACTTACTCCACACGGCATTAGGGCCAGGATGTGTGGAACCGACTTCTCCTCAGAACATCCAACCCAGCACTGGCAGTCGGGGTGCCAGAAGGAGCTGTGCTTCAGTGCCAATGGATCGGAAGTAAAGTCAGCCCTTCTGTCTGAGGACTTGCCCACTGGAAACCAGAGCTGCATTTACTCTTGAAGAATTTCCTGTGGTGGTTGGTCCTCCACTCAATTCACGTACTTGTGCTCCCAAGGCAGAGGTGGGGTTTCTGTCCCGCTTCCTCATGTCCTCTCCATGGTCATGCAGGTAAAATGCCAGGTTACCTCATGGTGTGTCCCCTCTCTCTCAAGCAGGGGAACATTTGCTCCCAATAACAGGGACTGGGCTGTACTGGCAGGGCACGGGACACTTCTTTAAATTGGTGACAGTCCTCTTTAAATTGTTGGACATCCTTTGACAGTCTTTCCACAGATATGATGCAGAACTGTAGCAAAGAAGAGATACTTTCTTCATATAGCTTGCATTTGATAACCAAATGATCCACTGATGGTTCTTCTTCTTTCATGACTGCTAGCGAGTTGGCACGCTCCACAGGAACTTCCGCCACATGGTTGTGGTAAAAGGGATGTCATCTGGATTTAGAGGGGACTGCTTGTTATTTGAACACTTGAATATTTGAGTACCTTGAGCACAGCTAATTCTCTCAGGTACTGGGTACCTCACTCCATGGTGTTCCACTTGTCTCTGCACTATTAGACCATCCTTGAGAGACACCTTTCTGTCACACTTGACAGGAGTTGCTTCCAGAGGCTGAGAGTTCCTGTTCATTTCCTAATCCCCATGTCAATCCCATATCCCTGGACAGGGATCTCAGCTGCTTGGCTTCACTTCTTGATTCCATATTTTGGGCCACAGTATCATGGCACTAGAGCAGCTGTGTCACCAGGGGCTCTCCCAACCAGCGGCTGTCTTTTTGTGCATCTCCCAGCTCACCTAGGGATAGGGATAGGGATCAGGTGATTATCTCTGACCCTGCCTCCTCCTCCTGTTGTGAGGGCCCTCCTTCCTCATCAGCCCTCAGTAAGCAAATGATTGTCTTGGATTTCTTCTGCATAGGTGCAACTGCTCCCAGCACAGGTTGCTCCTCTGGTTCAGCTGCAGTTGGAATGCCCATGCTGCCTGTTGCTCAGCTTTTCTCCTCCCCTCCCTGGGGGTGCTGTCTATTGAAGAGCAGTGTCTGATAAATCGTAGCCAAAGCTGAGCACATTGCGTAACTTTGTGCCTCTATGGAGCTACTACAGCTTGATTCTGTCACATATTTTGTCATTTTAACAGGGTCCTGTAGCTATTCAGGGGTGAACTTTCAAACCTCTGGGGAAGAACTTCAAAAGCTGGCCCATTTTCTTCCACTTCCATGCCACTCACGACTATCCACCCTCCAAGCATATCTCTGAAAGACCCTCCTAAAAATCTGTCTTGATTCTAAACACAATGTGGACCACAGAGGATGCACAGCAGACCCAGCAACAAGAACATGCTTTCCTTAATATCCAGGGGAAATACAAAATCCTCAAAAGCTGTTGTAATAGGCCTGAAGGAGTAAAAGAGGATGAAAAGCTGGGGAAGATCATCCTCCCCTGTTCTTTCTACAGGCTGGGTATGATTATTAATGGACTGCCAAATGTAGCACCTGAGGTAAGGATAGGAGAGCAACAGTGAAAAACATCCCAAATGACACTCATTGCCCTCAATGTTATCATGTCATAAACCAATATCACACAGTATAGCAACAAAGCAATCCTGATCCCTTTCCCTGCCCTGAAAAAGATCTTTGTGAGGAATACATATAGGAATACCTACAGGGTGAGGTACCACACCCACACGGACAGACCAAGCAGCCTTTTAACCGACTGAATACAACAAATGCTTAGATCAAATTTGTTTCCAACTCATTCTGGGAAGATCTGTTGTTATCTCAATCCTTTTGCCACACACTGGGTACCAATTAAAGCTGTTGTGGTTTAGGAATGGAACTCCCCGATTTAGTGCTCCCACTAAAACCACAGTGTCACTTGATTCCCCTCCCCCTCAAAGTTGAAGTTCAAAAGGCATATATCCTGGGTTGAGACAAGAATAATTTTCTGGGAACAGCAGCAAGATAAGAAAATGAACAGTAACAGCAATAAAATTAATAACAAAAGGTATAAGCCAAAGAAAAGATTTACATGGAAAACTCCTCAACAATTAACAAAACACTGAATGGGACCGTTTCACCTGCCACATTTAATCTCAGAAAGGAATGCCCTTCTCCACCAAAGCAAGAGACAGTCCCTGCCCCCAGCTCCTCAACTCTGACTTGAGCTGGTATAGAACAACACCTGGGTCCTGGCCATGCCCCCAAAAAATTAACCCTGTCCTGGCCAGAACCAGGATATTTACCAACAAGGCAGCTAAACAAACCATATCCAAAAACTTTTAACCAGTAACTACTAGTTAAACTCAACAGGAAGAGCTTTTCACCACCAACAGGAATACACAAATGGTGTTCAATTCACATAATTTGTGCACAAACTCCAACATAAAATCCACCTACCATGGCCTCTAAGCAAATTTTTGATCTCACTAGACAGTAAACAACTTACTCTTAACAAAACGTGCACTGTCCTAACATTAAGAGGATTAGGCAGTGCAATCTAATTCTACATATTTCTGCAATTTGCAAATTGACAATACTTAGATAATGAGATCTGTGGTCTTGAGGAAGAAAACAAATTTGCATTTGATACAGTCACAATTTGTAACACATTAATGCTCCCATTTAATCAGTGTAGAACTAAGAAATACTACACTTTAATGCATGTCCAAATTGATTTCATACTCAGTTGTCTTTTCACATGCAAGTCAAATTCATTAGTTAAAAAACGCTAGAAATCTATACCTCCCATATAAAAGCACTGTATAATGAGACCTCTTTCTGTCAGTTTAATGAATACACTGTGTGTCTACAGTGATAAAAATCTAAAACATATTCATACACAATATTAGAATTTTCTCCTCTTCTTCAACACGGAGAATCTTTGTCCTAATGACTGACTTGGCTATGCAATATGAAAAAAGGCCATTTAGATGGTCTTCACTGTCATACCCTACAAGTGCAGGTCTGAGGGAAAGGAATTCACTGCAAAACTTTAAACATTAGGTACACTGCTTAAACTGCCCATTATTTACTTCAATAGACTCTGAGGATGAAAAAAACACTGCCAACACAATGAGCAAAGATTTATTCAACAAGGTTTAAAGTATATGGCACATTACTGTTCAGCCCTAAGGGTTCAAAATCCATTTTCTGTATGGTGAATCACGTCCTCTCAAAGCATTTTTACAGGGGCTACATAACTGACATGATTAGATTAAAAAAAAATCCTGCACATTGATGGGGTCCCAGACCCCAAGCTCAGTTCAAGATCGGGTTAGCTGCTCAGTCAGAGCCCCACCAGGGCAGCCCGCTCTCGAGGACGGGCAAGGCGGCCAGGAACGGCGGAACCCTTGGGGAAACCGCGCGAACCGGAGATCGGTAGCGGAGACAAGAGATGCAGGCAGTCGGATTGGCGGTCCAGGAGGTTTATTAAAAGGGTAAGGGGAGTTGGAGGGGGGAAGGGACGGGACTGGATCGGCGACCCGAAAGCGGGGTTCTGCGTTGTGTGGTGGTTTTTAAAGCAGGGGAAAAGGGGAGGGGGAAACCGAAAGGGCCAACGGGGTACATAGNCATTTTCCAGTCTGAAAAATGGATCCATAAACTAGGAAAAAACCCTGCAAACACAGAACTGGCCTCTATTAGCAAATAGAAATACATATTTCTAGGAAACAAAGCACTAGAACTACTTTAGAAATCTGCCTTCTACACTTCAGCCTTCTAGTGCAAGTGAGAAATCCACTTCTGCAGGATTCCAAAGAGATGGAAACAGAGAGGGGCATTACTAGGATCAGCACAAGGTCCAGATCTCCTGTCTAAAGCCCCTGTCCCAGGCTGGATCCAGGGTAATCCCTGTTACCACTCTCTGCTGAGCAGAGCAACTTCCCCTGTATCACCAGCCTCTGTTCCCACAGCCTGCAGCAACAGACCAGCTTTTCTTAAGGAGAACATCCCTTGCTATATGAGACAGCTATTCATAAATTAACGGAAACCACAGTATAATTCACCATTATAGGCTCTATAATCAGGATAGAATCCAGCTTGGCTATTGCTAGCATGACAAAAATAACTTCAGGGTGATCTTCAGGGCACAGAAATAACCCACAACCACAGTAGTCATTTTGTCTCAAATGACTATTACAGCGGAAAAATTAATCAAATAGCTTAGGTAATAATGTTCCAGAAGAAGTTAAAAAGGTTCAAAAAGTAAGGCAGGGAAGCAACATCACTAGGGCAAGAAAATGACAGCTTCTGACAGAAGCAGATGAACAGCCTGCAAAAAGAGCAAGATTCACCTTTTTCAGGAAAATTAAACATTATTTCCATTGTTATCCATTATGAAAAACAACCCCACTGGGCCAGGTCAGCCTAGGAGAAAAAAGACATATGGGAGCAGCAGAAACACAAAAGGGTCCTAGCAAGAAAACAGATCTTGGCTAGGTAGCCAGAAAACAAACCAAACAGGAACCCAGGCATAAAAGAAAGCATCATGAACAGGGCAAAGCCCGGCCGAACTGAGGATTGAGAGAGCCAGCAAGGCAGTCACGGACAGGCAGGAGGGAGCACAGTTTGAAGGAACACATTGCTCAGTATAAACTCTGTGGGTTTAATCCTCTTGGAATCAATCAATATATCTGAAATATATCTTTCTATAAAGGAAACATTTGCTACAGGAGAGGTGGAGAAGCAGGAAAGCAGGAATGTTGAAATCCACTTGGGTCTGCATTGAAAAACAAAAGTAAAATGGATTGGTTTAATTACACAGTTACAAAAATGTGAGGAGAGCAGAGTTCAAAAGGAAGCTCACCGCCTCCTCCAGACCGCACATGGACCAAGCACGAGCTCACCAGAGCCACCAGAGCCTGGGAGAAGACACAAGCACGATCAGGGACATCAAGGGAAGGCTGGAGTGACAAGTAGTTTGAAGGCATGGTATCTTTCAGAGGAGGGGAGCTGATCCAACAACTTAATCAATGCATGCTCTTCCATACTGTGAGCTTGGGAGGGGAAAGTACCAATCAGACTTGTCAAAGGCAGCAAGAGGAATGCCCTAGTGCCTAGGAGTGGAGAGGGGTGAACATGTGCCAAGTCTTAAAAGAGAAATATCTGCTAACAGCTGGAAATCCCTCATAGGAATGGAGAAGCACTCCTCCTGGAGCATATAGACAGCACGTTTACCACTAACTGAGAAGCCAATCCTTAAATATCATTAAGTGTTGTAGGAGACACGCTATTAAAATCGCAAATCAAGTGCTAAATGGAGTGCTTTCTGAGCTTAATGCTGACTAGTGAATGGGCTACTAATTCAACTCTAGAGTTTAGTGAAATTCAGGGTAAAATTCAGGGGTTTTGGTAGTTCAAACAGACTTTGTACATCATTCCAATGAAGAATTGCTAGTGAAGTAAATAACTGTTTATATTTCATGTGGAGGTGTATTGGATAAAACTGGAGATAGTGCTCCACACAGATTTTGGAGTCCACCTGTATGTGGAGAGTGTAAAATGACTATCTACTTGGACAAAACAACAGAACTCACACTGGTTGTAATAGCAGAAAGGACACCAAACACGCATTAAAAGTGACTTGCATGCATTATGGAATACTTCATATTTGACTCAGGGGGCAGCAGAAGATGTCTAAAGGCATGGCACCTTGTTCCCAATATCCCTGACAGAACCATTAAGTTCACATTTAGGATACAGAGGGGAGAACTAAGTAATTATGGAATCCAGATTTCAGATCACTTGACACAGAGAAACAATTCCAGCAGAAAGTATGCTCAGACTACACAAATGAGTGTAGCCCAGACTTGCAGCAAATTGCAGCATTACCATCTTCACTGCAGAATTAACATGCTGTTGACAGAGGAGGATGGAGAAAAATATAGTGGGAGAGTCAAGGATCATAAAAAAGGCCTCAACATCTCAGCATAACTGTTTACTTTAACAAGCTTTGTAATGAGGGGGATGTGTTTCTTTTTTGCCATACACTTGAACTAAAACAGAAATTGATCTCCTTTTATAGATATTGGAACAGAACAGACAGTTGTATTTCATCAAAATTGAAGCCATCATCCTCACATCCCAGAGCAAGCTGTGCAACATTTCTATTTACTGGCCTTTCAAAATACTGCATTCAGGAAGACATTTTCAACTGACTAGTAGCCAAACTTCATAAAAAGACAGCATTAAGGGACACTAAAAGATCACACCTAGACAAAGAAATTATTCCCTTTCTTTGTGATTTGTGATCTTATTTTACACAATGTATAAATAATGTGACATTTTTTTCAGAAGACTGTGCATTACAGAATCCCAAACATCTAGATTAAAAATGTACTCAGTAAGAGAAAGAAGTTACTCAAAGATTAATTTTTGTGAAATCTGAAAATCAAATATTCCAATTCCAAAAGTGGAAATGGATGATGAGGATGGGTCTACTTTGTTTTAAATAGTTACAGCAAGCACAGACAAAGAGAAAATTTGAATTAACTTAGATGCAAGAGAGATTTTTTTAAAAACCCACTGTATTTCAAGTCATTAGAAACATGTATCAAAATTTCTTTGGAAATAAAATGTTTGGCATCTGATCTGCCATTCAACATCCTGGCATTAAGAAAAAACATAATTTAATTTGAAACATAAAATTAATTCAGCATAACCCAGTAACCATTAACGTATAAAAAAGCCTTGTTACTTACTGGCTGATCCCCTCAAACGAAGCTTCTTTGGAGACATTTCCACTATCAGTATTAATACCACGCTGGGAGGAAAAAGATTAAAAGGACTATGATTCTGAGCCAAACACAGGTATTTAAAATTTAAATCATGGGGAGAACTTGCAGTAAGTATTTGGGAAAACTTACACATAATTTTACCTGAATCACTATAAATAAAAAACCCCCGACTGTTCAAACACAGTCCAATATAAGAAATAATCAGTTCCATAGGAGACCTGCAAAGAACTCATGCCAGGATGTGCTGCTTAGGAAGCACACAGGCTTTGATTTCTAATGCCCTTATGTCTTGAGAGGGAGCTGTGAGACCTATAAAATAATTATACAGGGCAAGAGAATGAAAAATAAGCCAGGTTTCTTCTAAAGTAATTTAATTTTTAAAAAAATTATTATGCCCTGCCTTGGAAATGTTACTATTTAAATTTGCTTGCGGCTCGCCTACAGTTTTCCATTCAAGCAAGCAGCATAAGCAAGAGTATTTTGGCTGCTACACAGCAAATGAATACTTCTGACATGTGCCTGGGGAACACTGTGGAGCAGTGTTACAGTTCTGTATCTGTGTCAGAGGTTGGGAGGATGCCTTAGAATTTTTCTCCATCACTGTTACTAAGCAACAAGTAGCTGGGTGATTAAGAGCTATCAACTCTTTTGTAAGAAACAATGGGCGTTGGGGCAGGCAGGGGAAGGAAAAAAAGAGCCATCGGTTGGAACGCTCTCTCTCGTCCTGGGACACCGGGAGGAGAGGCTGCTGCTTGCTTCTGGCTGGGACCGGAGGAGGTTCGGCTGTGCCCTGTTCTTTTCTCCTGGCTGGGTGAGCTTTGATTCAACCCTTTTTTTTTTCCCCCCACTGGGAGGTGCACATTTCCCTAGGCTGCGTTCTCTCACAGTAGCTCCCGGGAGGGTCCGGCTGCTCTGCTGCCCGCCCTGCCCTGCCGCACGAGACCGCGGCGTCTGCTGTGACTGCGGAACCCTTGCTGCCTCGCTAGCTAGCTGGGAGAGCCAGCCCCTTGCTCCCCTCTGCCGCCCTGCTCGTCANAAAGAACTGTTATTCCTTTTTTCCACACCTTTACCTGAAAATCCTTGATTTTTAAAATTAAATAATTCGGAGGGAGGGGAAAATCACATTCCCTGTCCTAAGAGAGGGTTCAACCTCTCTTAGCAGACACCTGTCTTTCAAACCGAGACAATCTGGAACAAGACCACAGCAGGAGAGGACTAGGTTTCCATTCAGCAGCAGACAGAGAAGTGGCCTATCCTTTTCTGAATACTACTTCATAGCAGTGGGAGGAATGTGAAAGCACCACAGCACCCTCCTCTCAGTCAAAAAATATATGAAAATTCCTGATTACAACAGGATACTCCCAGAATGATAAATACTCAACAACTCCATGTGAAGAAGTGCACAGTAAGAAGCACAAGATGGTCAAGCATTCCCTTTCCCTCATTTCTCTTAAAGAACATGACATTAAGCCATAGGGGCATCTTCTAAGTGTATATGTGTGTATACAAATATAAGTAAAGGAAAGACCGAAAACTATTTAGGGCCTCTGTTCTTAAAGGATAAAGAACTCAAATCTGAGGAGAGATGTTTTTGTTAAGACATCTGTCTGGTCATCATCATTGGAAAACCAAAAATCCAGGAGCTGCCACTGCATTTGCTGTAAGGGAAAGCTCAGAGTCAGCAAATCATTTTTATATAGATTGGAGACAATAAAACAGTGAGAGTTTACAAAACTTCCCTGCTATAAAGCAGGGAAGCAGCTGGGAGACAGGTTATGGGGAAGAAGAAACTTGCAGTCTTCAGCTCCACTCATTCATCCTTCTTCCAAAGAAATAAGCAAGCACTGTTCAAAATACTAAGCAGGCATTTGATATTGCCTCCTGCCTCCCAGTTGCTCTTACTAAACCACTCTATGCAGAAAAAGTATTGCCTGAATCCTTGTGGGATTCCCACAGAAAGGCCAAACATGCTCATGACATGACCAGAACAGCATAAAAGGAAAAAGGAGTTTGGAGTCAGTGTAGATAGGCTGGAGGCCATCATAGTTGATAAGTTAGACAGGCTTGTCATGTTTTACCAGAAAATCAATACAGCTTTTGGCAGACAGAAGGCAGACTGGATGAGGCCAGAGGCAACAGATCTTGAAATCATGGAGGTGCCAGAAGACTAGATTGTTATACACAGGTGACCTCAAATTTGGCATAAGATGGGGAGGAAAAAATGGAGAATGACAGTGCAAAGACATGCTGCACAAACTGGTATCCTTATTGAAGAAATCTAGTATTTTCATAATATAACTTACCAAAGTGAGAAGTACAGCAGGTTTCTTCAAAGCCAAGATGCTGGATATCTAAAAAGAGGTTTTAGATTGCTGTTACTTGTCATTTTTTCTTCCTCATAACCACATTGATACCAATTTCATCAATATTCACTGTATATAAAGTAAATGAGCTGCAAAGACAAAAATGTTCCTCTGATACCTTTCAGACATTGTAGTATTACCCAAGATATGCAACAAGTGACAGCAAAATACAAAATATTGACAGAAATGCAGTGATCAAGTTGATGGTGTCCTTTAAAGACATAAATACCAACTATAACTCATGTCTACTGTCATCATTAGGAAGACACAACATAGAAGCCAAAAAATTGTTATGTCACACAAATGAGAAACACCAGGGTAGTCTATCCTGTACATATAACATTTGTATTAATACTATTACGTTACAATGTGCTAAATGCTTAGCAATGAATATTTACTGTTGCTCTCACTGGATCACTTGTACTAATCCTTTTATTAGGGTCCTTCAGTCTCCTTCAAACATTCACAAACTAAGCAAAAATATCACTGGGCTTGCAGAGAGCTGGGCTTTCAGAACAGCTGCAGAAGGGTGGGTGCTGAACTACACATATCTTGAGGCAATGAACACCTGACATAACTTTACAGAGCACAGTTCTACCAAATTTAAACCATCCTAATAGCACCCCACTAATATTAACAAAAGAAAGTATACGGCAGCGAGGTTCAAAAATATCATTTCCACCCTTTATTTTTTTTGTTTCTTAACGTCATGAAACATCAGGATAACACACATGTTGGTCATTCACTGACATAAAGCTATTCTATTCAAAAGGCCCTTGATGTCCTGATGGTGGAAAACCAATTCCTTGGCAAACAAGGCAAAAATTATAGAAGCAACCTTTAAGAGCTGAACTATTTTGTTGCAAGCTTCAACAGCTTTTCATTTCAATACATGTAGTCCAGGTGGAAGGCAGCCTTCAATTATTAATTTAATTACTGGTTCACATAAAGAGCTCTTTTTCCCATCAGTGAAGTTTTTAAGCAGTAAGAAAGCAGTGAATAGAACAGCAATAAAGGCACTTGTTGACAGAAAGTGACCCAAAACAACTAAGATGACCCCAAAAATATGATTTTTAAAAATAAAACATGCATTTGCCACTTGCAATTTTCACCATCTGACAGATGAGCTCTGGAGCACCTGCACATTACATGACTCCAACTCACACATTGCAAAAATCAACCTCTCCATATCTCCCTTGACTCCCAGCTTCTGACACACAGATCAAACTTCACTTTGGAGCTGGACTCATTACAATTAAATGAAAAATTTAAAATTTAATTAAAAATTAAATGAAACCTCCTTACAGCCAATGAGAGCAAAACTTTTGTTCTAGAGCATCAGATTTAGTGCACTATTGGAACAGAAGTATCAGAGGAGTCTTCTTCAAGCTGCTCTCCATGAAAGTCACACAGAGAGCCTGGCAGGAAAGCTGTCCTCACCCTGCTGAGCCTTCCTACCAAAGAAAGAATCACTCTCCAGGTGCAAAAGTGTACAAACATCTGCTCAGAAATTAAATCAGGAACCTAACTAAGCAAGGCACACTTGCATCTAGAAATGTGAATAAATTTGCTTATTCAAGTAATAGGATGATTCTACAGAAAATAAGAGTGAGGCAGGCAGCCTTTCCCAACAGCTTTTTGGTGGTATAAAATGAATGTAAGCTCCCAAGACAGAGCTAGGACATGCAACCTCCTTGAAAGCAATCTCCTCAAATCTCCAAGGCACTGCAAAAAATTTATTTAGTGACATATTTCAGCTGGATAAAGACACAAACTGACAGGTCTCACCATGCAGACAACACATTTATGAGACATCTTTGGATTAAGAACTATTCAGATACTAAGAACCGTTCAGATCCAAGGAGCAGCCTTAAAATTTGTACAAGTGCTTTGTAAGACAGAAGGACATTTTCCAGTAACAGGGAAGGGAAAGATCCCACCAAGTCAGGAGACATCCAGTAAGAAGAGGACTAAAAATAAGCAAAGTCATTGCCACTCATTGATTTTGTATTCACAGAAAAAAAAATATTCAGAGACACAGACAACTCACCTCAGTCACATAGTGGGCTTCATCCACAGCATACTTGTCCTTGAAGAATTCAGGGGGATGAATCCTTTGGAAAACAACAAAAAGAAACATTTGGGTTTAGCTTTGCTGTTACACTTAATAAGGCCACAGACAGAGAAATAATATTCTCTACTATCACAACAATAGAATCATATATGAGAAATGATAATGATATATGATAAATGATAATCTTATCTTTGACTTTATTTCTCAAAATAGGAGATTACACAGAAAGTTGCCATAGCTACAAAAATCAGTATGCTAAAGCATCCATGTCCATGCTTAGATTGCATGCTGAGTGATTTTTCCCATTCTATGCAAGGCAGTTTTGTTAAGGACTTTTGCCATGCCATTTATACACAACTTTTTAACCCACCAAACTTTGGAAGGATGTGGAAATAACAAATGACCAATCTACACTGTGTTACATTCAAAGAGTGAATAAAACATTCATTTTTTACCAGCTCTAGCAGACTGAGGGCTATCAAGACATGGGCTCTGCTGCCTCTACTCCTCAGGACACCAGAGATCCACTCTCCTAACCCAAAAAAGTGGGCAACTTTACATGTCCATGTCCAAAACTAAATCTCTTCTACTCTTTTTTCCTGATATCCAGCCAGAGACATTTTTCTAAAGCCATGAATGTGAAGGATCTGCTTGCAGTCAGTCCCTCCAGGGCTCTCCCACTGGTTCCTGTACCAGCAGCTGTACTGACACTCATTCCTTCCCTGTATGTAGCAGCCAGTTATTCATGAGACTTCAATCTTTGATTACAATCTCCATCTCCCCAAAACTGAAATATAAAATACAACCACTGCAATCCTGAAAATGTGATCTCAAAATAAATACACTTAAAAATTAAAAAAGAAAAAGAAAAGAAAAAGGTCACTTGGTTTACATCCTTTCAGAAAGTAAAAAAAAGGGAAGAAAAAAACCATAGCTGGAAGTGCTGGAGTATGGAGGATCACGTGCATTTTGCTCCCTAAGAAGCAGCAGGAGAGCAAGAGGTGTTTGCAGGACCAAATCTTCAACTATGTAAACATTACACAAGAGCACAAGACCAGCTGGGGCAAGAATAAATGATGCTGGATGCCAAAGAGCATTTCTAACGTTTGCAGTGAGGACCAGCAGAAGTGGTGGGACAAACAGCTCAGCACCATGAGGAGCTGCTCCACACAAAGGCATGCGCCAGAGCTGCCAGCAGTACCAGAAGGCTGGAGCACTGCTTTATATTATTTTTTTTAATCTTGTGCTCCTTTATCGTTTACTTTCCTTCGTGCTCCAAACAGTACTGGGCTCTGGCATGAAACCATTATGGTGTTCTCAAGCAGTAAATCACAGATTTAAAAAAAATTATTATCTGTGAAAGTACTACTCAAAAGTAACACAAAATTATCATTATATGTTCCCTTTTGCAATACTTCTTCTGTAGACTCTTCATATCAGCAATGGATATTTCAAAGCAATTATCATTTATCTTTTCTCCCTGGTTTATGTCACATATAATTTAAAAAATCACTATATCCTCTTATCTTCATATACCCTCTATATTATAGTTCCCTTACCATCAACTTTTGCATACTCTGTTTCTCCTACAGGCATCTCTTTATTCTTCCTTCATTCCTCACACACCAAAGTATTTTAATAGTCCAGAAACATGATTAACAGATTTAGAACCTTCTGGTTTTGTTCTCTTTTACAGTTTTAGCCAGTTCATCTGTATCAGAAGAATCTCAACTGTAAAACCAGCTAATGTGTGGCCAGCGGTAATTTACAGTAATGTATGCTATTTAGAGCAATACGTCCAAAGTATCTTTTTATAATTAGCTGCATTGTTTAAATCAAAGAACTGTTTATTGTAAATATTTCATAAAAGAATACCCACAAGTATGCTGGACTTTATTCACTTCATTTAATGCAGATAAAGTAAGAAGATGTCTCATTTTCCATCACTGCAATAAGAAAACTTTCTTTTCACAAGATCTTTCTCAACTTTTTTTGTTGTTTACTGCAGAGCAGAAAGTCTCTGCAAAGCAAGGACCTTGCTGCCCTTGTAAAATCCTTGCCCACTTTGTTACTTTGGCTAACTAGAAAAGCATTCTGGGAATGACTCAGCTAAACTAGAGGTGAAAAACAAGTTACATAATTGCAAAAAATTATTGCACCAAAAACTGCTCACACTGAGGGGCTCATGGTTGGTTACATCTGATGCCTGTTCCCATCGTAGTCTGTGGTGGTTGGTTAAGCACATTTGTTGTGCTCACAAGTATGTAAACTCATAACAAACTAACAGTTTAAGAACCCCAGATTTTCGCAGTAATGTGTCTGTACCCTGCCATGGTGGAGATCATGTGTTTAACGCCGCATTGTTCGTGTAATTGCTAGTTGCCTCCTGTAATTGTGCAGACTGCAGCACACTGCTGCTAATTTAATTCTTGGGTATGGTTAATAATAATCCGTTCCAGTTTTAATCCCTCCAACATCTTTTTATGTACACTATGACTCTTTTGAAGAAAAAGTGTGGCTCATCATTCTTTCAAGGCTGAGGATTTTTTTTCTACTTTGAGAGAAAGAGAACAGCAGCTTCCATCCTCTCTCTCAGTTGTTAAACTAGGTCATCTTCCAGATACTTTTTGACTTCATCACACCTAAGGACAAGCTGCCACGATTCCCAGATGTGTACCTCCCTGCTCATCTTCTTGCTGTCTCACTCAAAAGTTGGCAAGACTTTTAACACGAAGTTGAGAGCCAGACTTCTCAGCTCCCCTCTGAAGCACTCACAGATCTGCCTCACTCTTTTTATACAGCCATTTAGCACCTCTGAGTAGATGGAAAAATAAATTCATATACACTTCCCACAAACTACCATCCCACGGGAGCCATGATGCTACAGTGATGAAGCTACCTCTCCCACTGGGAAGATTTCTGCTAAGACCAACTCCATGCAGAACCACAGAGGTGCAAGGAAAAGTGTACATGAAGTCTATGTTAGTGGCTAAAATTCTATGCTGTCACATATAGAAAAGCAGTATAGACAGCAACCAAAAGCTCAGGGATAAAGAGAAGCAAGAGAAGCAAAGCAGGCCAAGGGGGGTAGGGATTCTGCCCCTCTGCCCTGCTCAGGTGAGATCCCACCTGCAGAGCTGCCGCCAGCCCTGGGGCCCAGCACAGGAAGAACCTGGAGCTGCTGGAGAGAGCCTAGAAGAGGCACCAGGATGATCAGAGGGATGGAGCAGCCCTGCTGGGAGGAAAGGCTGGGACAGTTGGGATTGCTTAGCCTGGAAAAAAGAAGCTTCAGGGTGGTCGAATGGTGGCCTTCTAGGACCTGATGGAGCCAACAAGACAGAGAGACTGTTTACAAGGGCCTGGATTGGTAGGACAAGGGGGAATGACTTCTCACTGCCAGAGGTCAGGGTTAGATTGGATATTGGGAATAAATTCTTCCTTGTAAAGGTGGGGAGGCTCTGGCACAGGGGGCCCAGAGAAGCTGAGGCTGCCCCTGGATCCCCAGAAGTGTCCAAGGCCAGGCTGGACAGGGCTTGGAGGAACCTGGGATAGTGGAAGATGTCCCTGCCCATGGCAGGGGTGGAACTGGACGATCTTTAAGGTCCCTTCCAACCCAGGCCATTCAATGATTCTGTTATCCTCAACGGAACCTTTTCATATTCACTCTATTCTCTTCCATTTTCCCAGTTTAGTGGGGCTTAATGAAAGATAATTATGCACAAAATGGTAGTTACTGTAAAAAACACCAGTGTGCAGAGTTCTGAGCAGATACAGGGCTCAGTATGCATTTTTATCCAATTTAAATGTAGAACAGGCTAAATTCTAGCACTGATCACCATTGTCAAAGGGTACCTTCCACAAAACTCTCATTGGCATCATATAAATCAGAAGTTACATTCAGTTACCATAATTTCAAGTACATCTGACACTTCCCAGGGATGCAGAGTGCATCTCTCTACAAATGACTCTCAAGAAACTAGAGTAAGTTAAGTGGTTACAATTTTTAGGCTTGGCTTTGTCATTTGTAACGCTGTTATGGGCTGCCAGTTTCAGAATTCTGATTAATCACTTCAGACGCTACATGCAGAAAACCCCACAGCAAGCCATAAATTAATTAAGAAGGATTATCCAAGTGGAAGATATGATTCCAGATATTATTGAATCATGTCTCTTTACCTATGAAAAAATAAACCCCAACCCTTTTGTAAACAGAGGTGAAGAGAAGCAATTACCTAATTTTTACAGGCTTCAGGCAGAGGCTTAGGGTGTGCAACACTGTTTAGATTCCCTGACAACGTAAGTTGGCAAAAACCCACAGAGAATAATGCATATCAGCCCTAAAAAGGTTCAATATCCTTTCCCTATAGTTTTATAACTCCAGCCAAGCAAATATCAGCATTAATTAGAATTGTCAATAGCTAACTTCCAGAATAGCAGGAGTCATAATTTTATCTTACAATGGAAATAAACAACTCCAAACTCCTCGAACATGCCCAAGAACACATGGCCAAGTATCTAGGCAAAAATCTGGCATCTCAGAGATCATGGCCATTAGAAAGAAAATGTAAAAGACCTGCACTGATATGGATTTACAAGAATATGGTCCTCATTTTAATGATTTTCAGCCAGAAAGGACCCCTTAAACATGAAACTGTCTCTGGTTCATCCTGATTTATGGTGAAAAAGCTTGAGTTACTTTGAGTTAAACATCAAAGCTGTTTACTTTCTGCTGATGCTTCTCATGGAACTCTTTTCCATGTTTTTCTGCCTCATCTAATTCACCTACTTGATTTCTTACTTTCAAGATTTTCACAGTGATTGGGAAATGCTGAAGATGGCCTAAAGGTGTGAAGCTACATTTTAAGAAGATCTGAATTCTGATACACTGCCTTATTTTAACAGCTATGGTTTTATTTAAGCACCAAATATTTAAGATTCATCCTTCAATGATTACAAGCGACAATTTTATTTTAAACCAAATTCTACTCAGGTAGCAATGGGAAAAAAGAGGTGGGGGAGCATCAGCAAAACTTTTACTGTAAAAATACAGTGTGAAACATTAAGTCAGACAGTAAATTAATACCTCACAATAACTGTACTTTATTTCTCTTATACACATTTATCAAAAACAAAAACCACCAGCAAAAGTGTAAGGGAGCATAGTATTAAAAAGTAGTAATCACAGATCCCAGTTACTTATTCATCTTAGTGAAAAAAATCCAAGTTTGGAATAAATATTTCCATTTGGTTTAACTAAATTCACAGCGGTATATGATGGCATGTTTAAAAAACCAGATGCTTCACCAAATCACAACTGTATCACACCAGCTCAGATTTTTCCAGACCACAGTATTATGACTGGCTCCACTGTGATGTGATCCTCAAATAGGAATATAACACTGACTCCTCTGTTTATCCATCAGTAAGATGAACAGCTATGACAGCTCTGTATATCTACAAAATCCACCAAAAATATATCTTTTAAAGCTTTTAAATATTTGAATAAAATTAAAATCTGAATTTCTTTGCAGTAGTTTATCAACCATGTTGTGTTTTCATTTTAAACCCAATAAAAACTTGCTCTTATTGTCTAAAAACATTTTAAGCCTGTTGTGCATTACATAGCACAAGAATTCGTAACACAAATCTCAAGAGATCTGTACAAATTTGACATTACTATAAGAATTCCATTAAGCAACATTTCTTTGTATGCTAAAGGACTCTGGTGCAATAACCTTGTAATACCAACACAATAAAAGAGTGTTCTAGTTTTCAGAACTGTATTCAGAAGAGAGGTAAAATGAGATGGATCTAAATTGCAAATGCCAAAGAAAAACTGTGAACAGAATTTATAACAGCTGATAGCTGTTCCTGAAAGCAACACATCTAAGCCAACTGCTAATATATTTGCAACCTAATTGCTGATATACATTTATGTGAATATGCTTTCATTTGCATCTAAACGTTCAACCAAATTTCAATATATTTAACAACTTATTCCCAGAGGCTGCTTTGTATTCCTGTTTTTTAATGCTTCTAGGACAGATTTTCAGTTTTTAGTTTTTACAGTGGATCAGCTCTAAAATGAAATTCAGCTTTTCCTGAAGTAGTCCAATCTAGCTTTTCTTCAGCATTTCAACTGGAGTTCCTAGTTCAAGATTACTTATCTTAGTGCACAGTCTAGAATGTAAAATATTTATATAGGAAAAGATATTCCAAAAGGTATGTTCATTATATATATTAAACAAATTACACACCTTTAATACTAAGATTAGAATGGGTTCACAGAATTCCTTAAGTCCTCCCATCTGGCCTTGTTTGTGTTTTGCAGCCATGCTGGAAGAAGGGTGTCTTATTCTACTGTTACATATAAAAGAAAGCAATAGGTGTAGCCTACCATAAGCACCAAAGTGATGCAACCATTCTTCTGCAAAATGAAATATCAAATGGCACAGACAACAAAGCAATATTCCAGGATGGCTGATCACACGTGTTATCAAATATTAGGGCCAAATAATGAGAATTATCTACAATTTTTAGTCACTGTGTCTGGCTTTAGGAAAACAAAAAAAACCAAAAAAACCCCAACCAACCAACCCCAACAGCACTAATTTAATGTGTTTTTTAAAAAGGATCAGTAGGAATCTCAAAGTCAACAACCATTTTGACAAACTCCTAGTATGTCAAGGAGGAAGACAGCAAGTACTGAAACAAAGAAACATGCCATGGTAAAGACTCTCTCCTGCAATTAAAATACAGATCCACAAGTCTTACTGTCTTTCAGATCCACGGCTCCTGGCAGATATCAGAAAGTGATGTTTTCACAAGCAGTGATTAAAAATAAGAATTAAGATAGTTGGAACAATAACAGAACAGACCAATATCAAAGCCTTCTACACAATAATGTTTAGGGTGCAGTACTCTCTTATGGGTCCTACGAGTTTTATTGTCTAAAATACACGAAAAATTTTCCAAGCTTGCATCACAAAATAAGGAGAGGATGATTCTTGATGCAGTGAAACAAAGGCTAAAACTAGTGAACTTCACAGTAAAGCTTTCTGCTTCTTCCATTCCACTCTGACTTTCACATTCAGAGTAACAGATATAAACAGACATAAAGAGATATAAACTGATATAAACCACCACTTCATGGCAAAATCAATTTGTCTTGAGCAAATTAAATGCCTACATAATCCTGCAGGTAGCACCTGTACGTGGCACTGCAGCATGCACACACTTACTGCCAGAAAGTCATGGCTTGAGTTACATCACATTTTTCCCCACTTTAATGAGGGAAAGCGTACGCACAAGGAGTAAATTGGACAGGCATAACCTTCAGCAATTGAAGTTCCACACAGTCAACAACTCATTTCTCAGTCCTTGCTAGAATGAGCCTAAAGTAGAGTGCAAGTTTCAAAGAGACTGCAGACACAGAGTAACAACCTTGGTAAAAATTTAAAGCAGAAGGATAGATATACATTAGTAAATGTAGAGCTGAAAGGGGAAAAGGGATGCAAAAGCAATGTCGTAATGCTGTCAGAGATTCACCAATAAACTCCCTCCTCATTACAATATCATCAAGTTAACAGATGGCAAAGCATTAAGCAAACAAGAGGGTGTCAGGAAATGCTAGGAAGAACAACACGGCACACTTTACAAGACACCAGCAGATGTTTCTGACTTTGTCCAAAAAAATGCCATCACCTTTATATCCAAAAGGAATTTCACTATCTCAAACAAAATTAAAAGGCATCAAGCTAGATTTAAAACAGTACTAATGGGCTTGCTGGTATGACAGACAGCCTCCAGCAATGTTTTGACTACCTTAATGGTACTCCCTTTAGCATTTATCTAGATCAGTGCTACATTATTTGAAAGACAAAACTGCCTGCACACATGTAAACTCAGACTCCTTGCTCCTTTTGATGCAGTCTAGAATAAGATGGATTCTGAGAAAATAATGGACTTTAGAAGAAATAAAGCTGAAAATGATGACTCAATCTGATCTAACTGGAAAACAAGCAGGATTTTTAGTGAAGCCCCATCTGTCTAAGGGGCATCACAGTAGAGTGCACAAGCACAAATCTGGACACAAGGTGCTGGGTATGTGATATGGACTTGCCAGTGCTACACACAGGTAATGCAGAATCAGAATAACTATGAGGAACATACAGGCCATTGGACTTAGGAAATCAGAAGTAAAGTATTGAGGAGAATGAACATTTAGTCCTAGTAAAAGCCAAACACTGACCGACCTATTTAATCTACTTCAAATAGACAGTCTCACTGCTCCTGCTCAGCTATTCCCACCATAGGCGTTCCCAAAAAACGAAAAGTTCATTAGGCTTAAATTCTACCTCAAGCAGCAGTGTCTCAATTAAACATTTAAGAGATACTATCCAGAGCTACCCAACAAAAACATAGAAGACTTGCAATTGGTAACCTTTGCTTTATTTCTCTCTGCAAATAAAATTCTTCCTTGGGGTCAAGGGCTCTATACAGAAAGAACTGTAACTAAGGAAATGTTTATACACCGAAATCTCTGAAAGATTTTGTGACATTAAACTGATGACAAATACTCATTAAAAAGCGCTCTTCTCAAATAAAAGAGCACAAGAATTATAGTGGTTAAGATATTAACTGTAATTTCTAGGTCACCATATAATAAGTGTTCTACTCAAACACTGGTCTCAATTCATGCTTCTTAACAAAGAAAGTTACGTACTGAATTTGTCAGTATCAGATGCTCTGCTTGTACTTTGGAAAAACACCAATATTGTGGGGAAAATAAGTAATATTTAATATCCCACACATAAAAGCACTATAGCAAACTCTGGAATGTGAGCAGCATGTCTCACAGCTCCCATATTAATCAGTTATAAAATGACACAAAGCAGCAATGACTTTTACAGCAGCATTAGATGATCTGAACAGCTTCAGGTTCAAGAAAGAAGGTGATGACAACATTTCCCATTTTACAACTTGTAAGGAAACCTAAACCACAAAGAAACTAAATAAACTTGACAAAACAACCCAATGGGCACAAAGGCAGAACTTACCCTTGAACACACTGTCCTATCCACTATGACATATCCACTATGTCACGTTGCCCCTGCCAGACAAGGAAGTATCTAGTGTCCCCCAGGATGGGCCTTGTGGCCTCCTGCTCTGACTGCCAGAGCTCCAGCAAGGGGTACACAGCAGTAAAATACTATCTGCCTGCTTTAGACTCACATTTAGCTTTTAAGAAGCTTTAATATTAATGATACATTTCCCTATCATATTTTAACAGAACAGTTGGGTTTGTTTTTTCTTTTTCATGTTTCTCAACTGAGACCTACCTCTTTCAGAGAGTCCTCCCTGAGCATACAGACAGGTCACAGAGAATAAAAAACCTAAGGAAAACAGTTAACATCAAGAGCTAAGAATGTGGAATTTTAGAAGTGCAAGAATAGAGGAACCACTGTAGGTATTCCACTTAAGAGATTTTCACTGAAGTGCCTTCCCAAATGCAGGGCAACAAGAGGCAGAGCTCTGCCCTCAGGCCAGGCAGCGGCACAGCAGATGGCAGTGTGGAGATGCAGAGACTTGTTGGAGCACTGCTGGCAAACCCCCACGGACATTTCTTTTGCTGCAGCTCGCCTTCCTACCAGCAGCAGCAGAGTCCTTGGAGAAAAAACACGTGGCATGCCTAATAAAAGAAAACCTAGATTCCCTGATATTTCAAAATGTTATCAAGAGTTTATATCACTGAACACAGTACTCCTGATAGCGCATTAAATAAGGTATAAAATTGGTAGGGGTTATCAACATGCCCTATCATATCACAGGAATGAAACATGCCATCTCATGCTGTGGTTTGAAGCCACATCCGGATATTAAAAAACTCTGCTGCAGCATTGTCAAACAGATTTGCTTAGTGCTGGCTCTTTTCTCAATATTCCCGAATCAAAAAGATGAAAGGAAAAAGAAGCACTTTAACACTTAGAAAACCACCAACTGGAGCATTTGCTTAAAGGTGTATGCTGGTAGAGACTGCCAGTCAACAGACTGATACAAATTGCTATTATGGTTTCAAGCCTCCTCATTAAGAATCTTAAGCTGTTTAAGAAAGCAGTAAGAAAGCAAAGGTTTATAAAAATAATTACTGAAGTAAAAGTCATAAAAACAAAACACCTTCACCCCAGAGCAGGCTAGGCTTGTGGACAACGAGAATACTGGGACAATGACTAAACTGAACATTTGAGAAGTCTGAGCATTTGAGCAGTGCTTTTAGAGAAAACAGTTGTTAGTAAAATGGCAAGAGCAATCCAGACATTAATTATTCTGAAAAGGTAATTTTTATCGACAGAGAAATCTGGCAGTGGGGCCATGGGAATCTCATGAGGTTTAACAAGACCAAGTGCTGGAGCTCCATCTGTGCTGGGACAACCCTCAGGATGAATCCAAGCTGGGGATGAACAGGACAAGAGCAGCCCTAGAAGGATTTGGTGGGGCTGGCGGGTGAGGGCTGGCCCTGCCCTGGCTGTGTGTTCTGGGACCCAGAAACCTCTGTGCCCTGGGCTGATCCCCCAGCATGGGCAGCAGGGGAGGGGGGAATTCTGCCCCTCTGCCCTGCTCAGGTGAGACCCCACCTGCAGAGCTGCCCCAGCCCTGGGACCCAGCACAGGAGAGACCTGGAGCTGCTGGAGAGAGTCCAGAGGAAGGCAGCAGGATGATCAGAGGGTTGGTAAAACTGGGATTGTTCAGCCTGGAGAAGAGAAGCTTCAGGGTGACCTGACTACAGCCTTCCAGTGCCTGAGTGAGCCAAGAAGAAAGATGGAGAAAGACTATTTACAAGAGCCTGGAGTGTCAAGACAAGGGGGAATGGCTCCAAACTAAAGGAGACTAGGTTTAGATTACATATTAGAAAGAAATTTTTCCTGTGAGGGTGCTGAGTTCCTGGCATGGGTTGCGCAGAGAAGCTGTGGCTGCCCCATCCCTGGACATTTCCAAGGCCAGGCTGGACAGGGCTTGGAGCAACCCGGGATAGTGGAAGATGGCCCTGCCCATGGCAGGGGTTTGGAACTTGATGATCTTTAAGGTCCCTTCCAACCCAGGCCAGTTTATGCTTCTATGAAACACAATAATAAATGAATGGGGGACAAGAAATGGAAATCACTGTACCAGGGAGAGAACTGGAATCATGAAAAATAAGTAGCCTAGGGAACACACATGTAAGTCTTGTCAATCAAAAGCAACCAGCTTTATTGTGCAGTTTTGAAAGGATCAGATGAAGGGTAAAGCAACAGATGTACTACCTGAATAATAATAAAATATTTGTCAAAAATCTCTCTAAAGACTGTTACTCTCCAAAATCAACTCAAATTGGCTTGGACAGGAACAGTACAATGTGACCTGAAACGCAATGACTAGTCACAATACAAAAAAGTAAAAGCCTAAAGCAGAAAATAAAAATAAACAAATAGATAAAAAGATGAGCATGTCAAGGGCTGGAAAGCCCACCAAATGCCACACTGAAAAGTGCTGTGTCAATTTAGCCTGATGTTCCCAGAAGTTAAAGCAATAAACAGAAATGGACTGCAAGTCTTGATTAGTGGGATACTGCAAAGATTGGAATTAGTTCTGACACCGCTCAGAAAAGAAGCAGGACTGAGTATGTTTGAGATCAGTTGAGGACATTGGCAGGTTGTAAAAACTTTGCAGATAAACTGCAATGCCAACTGGTACAAAACAATAATAAGATGACCTAAAGTGATTAAAAATTGGTATTTCTTTTTAAACAGCAAAATAAAGATTCAGTGGGTACTGGGAAGAGGCAAATTGCAGTTAAAGATCAAACTGAAAGATACAGAAAAAGAAATGCGTATTTCATTTTAGAAAAAAAATAACAATAAAAATAGCAGGAGATGGTAGACAGTTCTGAAGGTAAAGCCAAAGAACACACAGCTCTGGAGCAGGCTATGGAGAAGAGTATCTGTATGTACCACATCAATAAAACTCCTGTAGATGTCCTTCATTCCTACAATGTACATTAAGAAGAGCAATCTGGAGTTCCTTCCCTACAACCCCCCCTTGTCCCATTTCACTATCTTTCCAAAAAGCTGTCTTCACTGCCAATTTCCCTCCTACAGACCACGTCCTCTTGTCGCCAGGTTGGGGGAAATTAATACACCAGTCTCAGTCACTATGGTACAGTCAGATAAACATCCCATACTCTGCATGACTTAATACTCACAATTATTTAAAATACAAATGCAACGAAATCTCACCAATCTTCATTAAGAAGAAGAGATCAAGAAATCAATTTCTTAGCTTCCAGTTTTCATGGTCACATACAGTGTATAAGGAAAAAAAACATAAAAGCCCACATAGACTGAGAGGTTACTTTCTTTTACAAAAGCATCAAGCGGAAAAAAGCAAATAAACAAAAACAATGACAACTACATAATTCTGCACCTTTTTCCAAAGGCAGTAAAACTGCTCAGATTTGCTGATGTGAGTCAAGTGTAATCACCAAAACCAAAGGCTGATTTTGGTTGTAACCTACTTAAAATTTATGGCAATGTTTTAAAGAGCTTTCTCATTAAGTCACTGAGAAATAACTAACATTTGCAAAGCGTTTCACTGTGCTTTATTACAGCTCCAAGTGCCACTCCAAGATAGCTTTCAAATTCATGGAAAAATATTACTTACAGTGGGTGCAATGCTGAATTAAAGCTGCAATACCTACCAATCATCCAGCAGAGCTTCACAGAAAACACAGGAAATTGCACCAGTTATTATGCACCATAGTACCATTTTATTATTCTGCATCATTTAACACATATTTCTAAAGTTAGAGCCTGAAAGGGTTAAATATTTTTTTGTCTTCCATTAAAAACACTCTATGAGGCAATGCTATTAAGTTATTTTGGCATGCACTCCACATAAAGCAGCTGCTGTACAGTATGTTTTATTTTATAAAATATCTTTAATCAGCACACTGACTAATTCTGTCATTTATAATTAAGGAGGTAAATGGCAGGTGCAGCATTAATTAGCAAAATTGAAGTCTTTGTGAAGACATGCAGTCACACCAACTTAATGCTTTCCAGGAATAGAAATGATTGCTAACTACTTTGTTGCACCACAAACTTGACTAGGTAAGACCATGCCAAGAAAGAGGGGCATTTACAAAACAGTTACACTTCTGAAGCCTTTACTATCCTGTATTACCAGATTAATTTCTTAAACTTTTTCTCCTGAAGTTAAAAATAGAAAAATATTCAGGGGCAGAAAAGCCTACCCACTAAACCATCCTCAGAGTCTTTGTTTCTGCCTTACAAATGACGGACGGATGGGGCAGAGGTACAGGTCAAGAGACAAGCAAAGTCTCTTACTTGAAGAGGGTTCTCTTACTTGAAGAGGTTTTTCCAGCCAACAATTAAGAAACTGGCTGACCCAACATCTAGAGAAATGCCCACACCCATAATTTAAAAACAGAGCAATGTTGTTGCGGTCCCTTCCACGAACCTAGGCCCACCAGTCCTACAATTACCCTCATAACAATTCTGCAACTGCCACCTTATGAGGCTGTGGGTTTTTTGGAGAAGGTCCATAGTCTATGAGTTAAAATATCTCCTTCCTTTTAAAAATGCAAATGTTATTTTGGCTTGAAGGACTTCTGAAAGGTAGCCTTACAACTATTCACAAATCTTTAGAGTATACACATTCAGCAGGAAGTCCTACCAGATAGGTAACATTTCCAAAGTGGTAGTCACCCTCAATACCAGTACTGCTTAGTGCTGGGTCGTGGGCAGACCCCAGCCCAGAGAGGTGCATCAGCCTGTTCTGCAGAGTCCCCAGGAACCACATCAGCAGGCAGCACCACTCACAAAAACAAGCGCAGTGGGTGAGGCTGGAATAATTACAGTGTTCATGGTCTCATTTTTAAACTTATAGTCTGCTGATTTCCAAGCAAATGCTCTCAGACACTGCACTGGCTTTGGCCAAATTAAGACTGCAATTTGAATCGAGGCAAGAAGCCCCATTTTTGTATTACTTCAAGGCAAAAAAATTCACCCTTCTGAATGACACATTATCCATGCTATGCTTCAAAAGCAACTCAAATACGTGTTCTTCAGAAGCGAAGGCACAGCAGTATATCAAATGATACGTTTAGTAATACAGCAGTGGTAAAACTGTAATAAAGAGTCTTTTGCATTTATTTTAAGAAAATCTATGTGTTTCTGCCTAAATTCACAGATTCCCACATCTGTTTCAAAACACTGGACAAAGCAACTCCACCCTGCGCTATGAACTAGCAGACCAGCTGCAGACCTCTGTAAGATACCAACCTCACAAATATCACACAAAGTATTACATTGTTTTGTGCTTCATTGACGTTAAGTTACTATTTCTTCAGAAGGTAGAGTGCCTTCTGCAGGTGCAGAAGTAAGCACTTCCAAGGCAAATTATAGTAGATAAACTGCAGTGGATGGAAGGCAAACTTACCTGTGTTTTTCTTCCAGTGTTACTTTTGACTTAAAATTGAATCTTCTGGGAGAGAACATAATCCCTAGGTGTATGCAGTACCCACTGCCAACCAACTTAGGAAGCAGAACTGACTCACAAACGAGCTATTCATCCATCCTCCTCTCAAACAGAAAAAGTACATGACCACAAATGATAGAAGAGAAAACAAGATTCAAACAGAGGGATTCAGGAAGGGTAAGGAGGAGAATGTAGAAAACAACAAACACTATTTGTTATACTTTGCAACAAGACACAATGACAATAAATTACTTTTAACGAGACATGTAATTGTGTAAATGGACAGATAATAAGCCCTGCACAAAAAAATAAAAAAGAACACTAGTTACAAACACCACAATATTTTGTCTGAGAATGCAAAATGAGATGCTGGAATTTCAATAATATTTTTAAGCTTTTTTAGATTAGGCCCAATCAGTGTGGGTATGAAACAGCTGTCTTGAAGTAGCAGAACAGAACTTAAAGAGAAGAAAAAGCTTTGCCTATAAGTGGGAACAAGCACCATAAGGGAACAGACTTCAGAGACCATACATGGGGGTTACAGAACCTGTCCTCCCAGACAGGTGCGGCTTGCAGGTAAAATATTTCAGACAGCAGTATGCACATTTTTATGCCATCACAATTTCAGCCCCCAGGCAGGTCTGAGACAGTGATATTCATATAAACTCTCTGAGAAGACAGCAGCCATGCCCTGCCATATGGTCTGGCACAGTTCAGCACATGGGATCAGTTACAACTGTTCTCCTTTTCCCAAAATTAGCATTAAAATATAAGTGATAGCTTCAATTAGAAGTGAAGCAGCTTGTCAAAAGATTAGAAGAAGCAATCCAATGTTCTGAGACAATACAGACGACACAAACATTTACAGTTTGGTAGAGGGTATAAATACAGAGAATACAGAGGGTATAAGACAGAGAAAATAAATGAACATGCAAATAAATCAATTTCTCCACTACTATGGCACCGTGCAATATTCACTACCCAGGTGGAAAGAGAGATGTTTATGGCACACTCATAGAATAGAATTAAAATCACATTTCCCAGTGTTTGAGTTTATTTTAAAAAATACTATCAAAGAGGCTAAACTACCTTATGCCATTCAAAAAACTTCATTAGCCAGGGCTGCTGGCAAAGCAGCTTGAAAAAGCCTGCTTTATTATTTCACTTGTTTGGGCTTAAGACAAGATGCTGACCTTTTTTATGGTTCACCTTTCTCTCAGAGATGCTATGAGATTCATGGGTTCCGATTCTAAGGGTATTGTTTTCCAAATGGTGGTGGATCATTTGAAATCACATGATCAATATCAATTGATCATGCTTTGTATCTTTGTTTGTATACATCACTCTATATGTACATACCATTCCCACTGCATGATTTGGTGGAATCTGATTAAATGATATAGCATTGGAGCTCTACAGACAGTTACGTTATATGAAGTACTTGGATACATTGGAACACAGTTAAAAGATAGGTCTTACTTTCCCATCCAAACAGCATAGCTTTCAGGGAGTTGTGGAACAAAAAGTATAGATCTTCCAGTATCAACATCTACTGCTCCAAAGCAGCCTGCTTCAGTTACTCCAAAAGTCCAGTGAAAGTAAGATTCCTAGGTTAAAACAAAATAAAATCTTAGAAGAAAAAAGAAGAAAAACCTTGCTTCTACCAGCTCTAAAAATACACTACAGTGCATACTAATTCCTATTCCACATATCTGGAAGAGGTCTCTCTTGCTTTTGGAAGGGGAGAAGTGGTTTAGGTCTAAACCTTTTCAAACTGGTTAGTTTCAGGTTAGAATAATACAAATCCCCTTGCTGGCAACTGGAAAGGATCAGAGATTAATAAACTACCATAAACAGGTTAACTCCGCACAATAAACAAACACTACACATTAAAATAAATTCTTCCAATCTAGAATTATGAAATGTACTATCAGGGAGAAACAATCACGTCACAAGAGACAAGGCAAAAGTGGAGTGCAGCTTCACTTGGTTGTGAAGGCAGAGTGCTGAAGTGAAAACCCAGCATTCCCCATAGAAGAGGTAGCTGCACTAGGAATAGCCTTTAGCCAAGAGTTATTTTAAGAACAGGCCAGCAAACAACACAACACTTAAGAATACAGGATTTAATTTTGGTAAAGACAGATGTATGCTCTAGTACCATGAAAGGTGCATCTCCTCTAAAACCAGACTAATAACTACATTATGATATCAATTAGAATTTACTGGGTTTGTTTCTTCATAACATACAACAGCTCAATTAAATTCACAAAACAAAGTGCTGCAGCAATCATGCAGAGTATGGGATATACGTAATTTCAGTTCTTTTACACCAATATCCCCAAAACTTGTTAAATCCTATTCGTGACAGAAGAACACATGGGTACTTAAGGCAGAGCGTAATTTAAGAAGACACATATTGTAAATTCCAATATATATGCTGCTGTTTTATAAAACCATGAAATATGCTTTTCTATTAATTAATTCAGCTTAGGTCCACTGTAACATGTCACATTGCACAAAGAAGGTTGTTTTTTGGGTTGCAGACAAGATTGAAAAAATGAAGAAATATTCCATTGCTGTCTTCAAGATTAGATTCAAACACTGATGAGCAGTAAGGCCTTGAACAGATTTAGGCCCTTTAAAGCCAATAATAAGCCTGCACTAAAGCACTGAAAGTGAGAGCAACTCAAAGCTGAAGAAGCAATGTTATAAAGAAGCCAATTTATTGAAGTGAAGCAAGACAATGCACATCTGAGAGATAAAGAGAAAATAATTTTAAATCATTTAAAAGTTAAAGAGACTTTCTTAATTTGAAGTTTTGATTCAGCTCTTACCTGGCGAAACACAATACCAGTATCAGTACAGTATCTCTGGGTTTCTTCTCCACCCTGCAGCAGAACAATTGAATTCTTCTGGACATCCTTACTCCGTCTCAGGCGTTCACACAGCCGTCTTCTGTTCAAGGCAAAGAGTGCTACAGGCACTTTCAAGGTCTCATTCCCCAGCCAAAAGGAGGGTCTAGAAGAGATTTTTTAAATTGCCAATTAATGACAAAGACAGTAGTTAGCACAATTTAGATGCAGTTTTCATTAGTTTAGTTCAACTCTACTAACAAGAGGCTTATCGCTCATGGGGAAGAGATGTACACACGCATTGCTCTCAAGCAGCGATCAAACACTGCTCACAAAAGTACCAAAGGAAAAAGATGGCAACAGGAGACAAGGCTGGCTGCAGCTACAGCCCACAGAACATCATTCATTACATCCTTGTAGGTAACGCAACACAAAGTGCAAATGAAGAAACTACAGCCTATGTCAACTGAGGAAAGGCAAAGCAGAAGGAAAGAAAATTATTTCTGAGTCGCTGAAAACAGAAGTGGAAGTTTACATTAAGTCTAGCAAACTTCAGCAAGTCCTTCCAGGAAATCTTCAGTAGCTGAAACAGGGAGTGAAGAGAAAAGATGATGGATAGTAGACACAGGACAACAGCATTTCCCATACTCACATAGTATCTGCAAATCTCTTTTCTACGTATGTATGTATGTTTATTCTCGCATGCACACAAGCAGCCTCAGCAGGTGACTGAACTCAAACACATGGCCACAGGAGCATGTATTGGGTATCACTGCCTGTCCTTGGCAGCACAAACGTGCTGAGACAGCCCGGTAAGTTTCTGGAAGATTGTACTCAACAGAGCTGCAACTGTGAGGATACAGTTTAAAAGCTCGATGTTATTAAGTAATTTTAGATGCTGAAAGTACTTTAAGAATAGGTTGCTGATTCATTCCCATTTGTTTAAGCCCATAAACACTATCTAGCATTCTACCAGTTAGATACACTATAGCTTTTGTCAGATAGGGAGAAGAGGGAGGAGTTTAATCAGATGATGAGAGAAGAATCTAAGAGCAGTTTAGTTTGGGGGTGGTTTTTTATGCTTAATATAGCAAAGTTATGCTTTGGAGCTTCAGTATTAGAGATGATTCAATAAAAATTTCAATAAAAGCCTATGATTTACGTTCCTCCACCTCAGCTACTCGGAGACTGATGCAATGGTCACTTTGTATCAGCTATGCTTTACAAGAGAAGCCAGAAAGGTGCAATTAAACTGTTGCCATGTTAAGATGACAAGAAAGGAACCAACCACCAAGGGACTCAACCTCAGAAGAGCAAAGCTCTTCTACTATTAATTATCATATAGCAGTCTGAAAGGTAACCTTTGATTTATAGCTACATAACCTCCTAAAAGACTTTATCAACCTCAGAAATGTAAACCCTATAATTTCCTACACAGCATAAAAGAGCTAATAAAATATTTTCTTTTACTTGCTTACAACTACTAGATATAACAGCATACGTGATTTTAGAAAGTAAAAGACGGCTCTTGCTAATCCAATTTTCAAACTGTCTGCTCAGAAGTTCAGTTGATGGAGCACAAAACCCAAATGTGTTTATTTTATGACTTCCCTCATGTACCTGACAACCCAACACCAGGGCAGGTGATCATTATAAGGGCTGCGGAATATCCACTGCAGCACATCATCACAGCCTAGAAGCACAGCATAAGCTTTTGTTTTGGGGTACCCATGTCAGCAGGAAGAAGGAAGCAAGTTCATACAATCCTAGCAAAAGCCACTGGAAGTTTTAAGCCAGATAGTGAACTAAAAATAGGCAAGGCTTTCCAGGTACAAAGCTGTGGCTCAGTAATTCAGCAATGCACAAGAGGCTGAAAATGCTGTTATCCAAGCATGATCGTCCCTTGTAGTAACCACATGCAGGGGCCGGGAAATCATATGCTCACCTTATGGGACATTCATAAAAGGCAGGAGAGAACATCATTGGATACCTTTATGCCATATGTTGCTCTCATATCTTTGTATCTGCTGATAAAAAAAAAACCCAAACAGAGGTTGTAGCACATCCTGTCTCATGTTTTGCTTCAAAGGAAAGAAAATAGTCACCTTCATTGCAATTTTACTTGCTTCATAAGTTTGGGGATCTTTTTCTGTGATTTAAAAAAACAAAAACAGAAAAAGAGAGAATTCTGACCTCTCTCCTCCAGGCCTATTCCTACAGCCTGGAGCTCATAGGAAGCTGCTACAAAGGCGCATTTTCCTTAAGTCTACTATTAATTCTTTTATTATACTTAAAACCTTTGACAATCCAAATGAAACTTAAGTAGAAATAGTTACGCCAGACAGCAATTCCTACTGGTAGTTTTACTAAGCCACTTTAAGTGTGACTTTTATGGGGATCTTAATGCTAAGGCTAAAATACATTCTAGTGCAAAATGATGGGGGTTTTTTTCTGCATGTTTTATCTAAGCGAAAGCGTGTTCTTCCTTGGACATAACAGATCCCACTTTCCCTGTTTGAATATGATGCCACAATATTAATCCACAGCAGAACGTGGCCTCTGCAGTTGTTTTAGACTGGGACAGTTTCTTTAGGGGCATGGCTTTGGTCTCTGTTTCAAGGTTGCTGTAGAAATCACAACAGCTGAGCATGTTGGACCCTGTGGCAAGGGCTGCAGGACCTGAGGGCTGGGCTGAGTGTTGCTGCAAATCCTGCTCTGTTCTCAGATTCTCTGCTGAGCACTCCTGTTAATTCATACCTCAGACTGCATGAGATTGCCAGGCAATAAACCTACTTTCACAGCTGGAATTCTGCAGAGAAAACCAGCTAGGTTTTAGAGAGACTATTCAATTCAGAGGAGTTTGCTTCTTCCACAGCTCTTGTTCTCTCTTTTCCCACGCAAGCACTCAAACACCAAACCGAGGGTACCCCCATGGAAAGACTAACAGTGTGGCAGAACACCCACAGGTGCTGCTTTGCCTGCAGAGATCCTGTCACTCAGTGCACATGAACTATGCACGAACCTTCCAGAGCTTACACAGAGAGCTCTTTTCAGACACAATACTGACAGGGGAATTTAAGTCTTACAAAAAGGTGTATGGCTGTACACCTGGCTTTCTGTTGCAAATAAAAATTGGGAAAGAGAATTCTCCCACTACTCAAAATTACAAGAAAAAAACACCACACATAGGACTGGCTGTTCAACCACCTGTATTAAGTTGAATGGGTACATGTATGTAACTGCATCACACGAGTATCAACCCTGGAAATACACAGGCAAGTACAGTGTAAGCAGTGTAAAACTACATTATTTGCCTTGGAACAAAACTGCCACAGAATTCTCTCTAGAGAAGGAACTACAAGCTTTCCATTTTGGTCAATGATCTCTAATCACTCGGTTATATCCCATAAGACACACAAATCACAGACTCATAGAATAGATTAGGTCGGAACAGATCTTAAAGATCATCTTGTCCCAAGTTCCTGTCATGGGCAAGGACACCTCCCACTAGAGCAGGCTGCTCAAGGCCTTGCACAACCTGGCTTTGACCACTGCCAGTGCTGGAGTATCCACAACCTGCCTGGGCAAACTGTTCCAGTATCTTATCACTCCTACAGTTAAGAATTTCTTCCTAATATCTAGCCTAAATTTCCCCTCTTTCAGTTTCTACTCATTACTCCTTGTCCTATCACTACAGTTCCTGATGAACAGTCCCTCTCCAGTTTCCCTGTAGCCCCTTCAGATACTGGAAGGTGCTGTAAGGACTCCACACAACCTTCTCTTCTCCAGGCTGAACAGCCCCAACTTTTTCAGCTTGTCTTCTCAGGAGAGGCACTTCAACTTCTGATTAACTTTGTGGCCTCCTCTGGACTTGCTTCAACAGAATTATCTGAACTGAATTAATACAATACATTGGCTGGTCCTTCCAGGTCAGTTCCTTCTGTTAGCACAAGGACTCTGGCATCTCCAGCCACAAACCCGACCCAAAACTCTCACGTAAAGTTACATGTTTGATAAAGAAGTGTATTTGATACATGCCTCTTTGAAGCTATGCAAGCTTATGCAAATAAACCTTAGCCAGTGTCAAAAGTGGCTACTTGCAAGACCAAAACAGGACAAGAGAAGCTCAGCTTCCTTGTTTTCTCCAGTCTAGTACCAGCATTCAACCACTGTTCAGTCTAGTAAAGGCCTCCCACAGTAGCTGACAGTTTCCTGCTGGCTCTCACATACAATTTTTATGATCACTTAGGCCCAAGCTCACAGACACGCTCTTTTATTTTATTATACTGCAAGTGAAATATAGCTAAGAACATTAAACTACATCTGTTTCTTTAAAGGATATTTTTCTTTTGCCTGGAGCTGCTGATTTTTAATGCTTATTTCAGAAGTTTTATATTTTCAGAGAGCATACATTCTGGCACTATATGATCCATCTAACATTTTATATTTGTTGTAATGGAACCACCAGAACACACTTGTAACCAAAACTTCTATTTTATTTCTGGTTTTCTTGTCATTTTTCAGTTAACCTTCTGTACTTCCATTTTTTTCCAGCAGAAAATTCATGTAGTGCCATTTCAGTTCTACTGATATCCCACAGAGAGGATCCAGATGTCAATAAAGATGAGAAACCACTGAAACTACTTTTCAGTAAATTATCACTTGTTTGTTGACTGGGCCTTATGTATTTGTTTGTTTTGAGCAACAGATTCATCAACATCAGCCTGAAGCCTAAACAATTTTCAATGCTGTTTCTATATCCCCTATGAGAAACTCAAGAGGCTCACGCTAACAGAAACACAAGGAAATAGGCGATACAACTTTGCGCTACAGCAAAAGCAACTATTGCTGTTCAAGTTATAAAATGGGTATTTTCTTCACGGCCAACTCAGTGCTCCTTGTAAAGCTGACAGCTTGAAGTCCCGGCGCCACTCCATGTACCTCCTACCACCCCAGCCCAGGGCGGCCCCAGGGCGCTGGGCAGGTGCTCCCCGGGCACGGATCGCCTGGACAGCGCCGGGGGACACCAGGGCCGAAGGGGACACACAGGGCAGCGACCTCCCCCAAAGACCCGAGTCACAGCCAAGCCCCAGCCTGACCTGTGTTCGGCAACTATGGGAACTTTTCCCTTCGTTTTGATGCAGTTATAATGGCACCCTCTTACAGCACTGGAAGAAATGGCTGGATTTTGCTATAAAATGTGAGAGAACCCTAGTGCTATGTAATCCAAGCCACGTTTAAGCATCACTTCCAAACCTTAGACAATTTAAAGGATAACCCACGGCTGGGGATGAGGCACTGCGAGCCGACACGCCCGTGGGACCTTTCACAGCCCCCTCACCGTCCCGCGTAAGACCCGAAATCCTTTCGGGGACCCCCGGGTCCAGCGCACGCAGCCCGGCCCTAGCCTGCGCCCTGCTTGCCTGGCTCCCGCCTTCGGCCCGGGACACGCCCGGGACACCCCCGGGGCGCCCCCGGCCCACCGAGACCCCCCGAGCCCCCACCGGCCCTCCGTGCCGTGCTGCCGTGCTCCTCGCAGGGAGCGGGGTGCCGGGTTCCCAGGTGCCCAGCTGCCGGGCCCGGCGCGCACTCACCCCACCGCCGCAGCCATGTTCCCCTGCCGGCCCTGCACGGTCACGTGGCGGCGGCGCCTCAAAGCGGGGCGGGCGGGCGCTGCTCCGCCGCGCTGCTCTCACGGCCGCCCCGCCCCACGCCGGGCTGCCAGCGCACCGGGCCGTGGCGGCGACGGGGCGGGACACTCTGGGGAGCGGCGGGCTGTTGTCCTGGAGGCCCCGTGTGCGGCTGCCCCGGCCCTCACTGCGTCTGCTAGCTTCTAAGAAACAATTCCAGGCCTCGAAGCCAATATAATATAATGTAAATACAACCTTTCACACGGATTGTTGCCCTACCACTGGCCTCCCCTAAATAAATGGTTGCTCAAAAATCCACTTAATATGCAGTTCTGCTGTAATCCCCGGAAGAGATGTTTTCCACCTGCATTTTGAAGTGGAGAAGGTGTTTAACAGTAACCTTCGGGCATGGTGTACTGGAGCAATTGCCGGTGCTTGGGCTCCCCCCACTCTGCTGCTTTTCTTCCTATTCATACAGATTTCTTCAGAACTCGAAATTAATTCATTCTTGCCTCACAATTACTTTTCTTGCTTCAAAATCACAAGACACCTGAAGAAACCATCATAGGCCAGGGTTCACATGTCGAGTAACTGATTGCTATTGCAAAAGCAAATACCCAGGAGCATGTAATACCAGATAAGGAATGCGCAATTGGACCTCTGCTCGGTGACCTGAATGCAGGGTCTGCTGCTGTGTGCAGCAGTATAACAGCGATAAGTGCAGCTCTGGGCTGGCAGGTCATCGTCCCTCCCTGGAAACGAAGTGTGAGTCCCTGCTTTCAGGCTGCTCAGTAACACCACTGCTCTGTTGGTCTGGCACGGATCTCAAATGAAAGTCCTGTGATACGTGAAATATTTGGCTACTGCTCATGGAGGGTCTGCTTCCACCACAAACGCTTAGGAAAGAGAGGAATGCAGGGCAGTGAGAAGGCAGAGTATGATCATAAAATACATGGAGTTTAAAGTTCATTACTGTTATGACAAATCAGCACACTGTTACTAACACAAATGCACAATCAAACCCCTTTTTCTTGTTTGGGCATATTGTCCTCTAGAAATTGCAAGAAAGCTGTATCTACTCATGCACAGCTGGCTCTGGAGTGGCGTGTGAAAGCTGCAGGGCAGTCACAGGCAAAGATTGATTTCAGGAAGTCTGAAGAGGAGCATGTAAATTGGTAAAACTAGAAAAGCAAGCAGTCCTCCTCTAGCTCTTTGTGTTGTGTCCGAGAGTCAGAGACCTTTAGTACAAAATATATAATGAAAAGTTTCTTCCATGAACTGCACATTTGACAAGTAACAATACTTATTTTGGACTCCAGGTTCATGGATAAAGCCCTATTTTAGAAATAATTGATAAGTTGATGAATTTCAAGAAATTTCCCTTCATTTTTGCAGACTGGAAAAAAAATAATGCAGACTGTAGCAAAATATTTTACTGTTTTCAGTCCCCTAGAGAGGCTCCCTTCTGCTTGGCCTCCAGCAGAACCACTGGGAGGAGGCAGGGAAGCTCACTTTGCTTTTCCTTCTCCTCTGAGGACTAGAGAGGAAAAGACTAAAGCCTTCAAGGCACTCTTCCAAATACTGTCATTAGTGGCTTTGGGCATTCATCCTTCCCTGCTGCCCTTTGCCTACACCTACACTTGCCCTCTGTAAAGATCTCCTGCATTGTAATATCTTCTCTCTAAAATGGGTTTTCTGTGTCACTGTCCTGTTTATTTCAATTTTCTTCTTGGTCATTTTACCTGTCTTCCAAACACAATCACCAGATTTAGAAGTTACCCACAGTTTATTAAATCTCAGCAGGAGATAAAACTACATTCATTAAGGGGGAAAAAAACTGTGGTTTTTTACCTGAAATATCCTGTTCTCCTGTCTCAGTATTTGAAAGAATGAAACTTCTGCACTATGCACGACTTAAACTCATTTGCAAGGTGGTTGTACTTGAAATGCCAGCCACAGAAATGACATTGGCTGCCAGACTGGGAGCAAGCCTAAGCTTTACTGCACACATAGATAATTCTGATTCTCTCCACACTGCAGTCAACTGCAACTGAGATAATGCAGGGGTAAATCTTAATATCTGAGAGGCTAATTTAGGACATTTCCCTCTACACCAAGGTCTGACTGACCATTACTGTCACTTATCTCCCCGTAGGACTCTCTCCATGATCAAAAACATTCTCTCTCAAGCTGAAGGCCTGATTTTGCAGTTCAGGCAGCTTCAAAATTCCCACTGTAGCAGTTTTGATGTACAGGAGATGCAACACTGCAACATGTGATGGGATTCTGCGCTAGTCCTCTGTATTTTAACTGTTCATACTGCTGTCCAGGCAGGATCTTAAGAGTTCAGCACCATCAATGCTGATTGCTTCTATTATCTCAGCTGAAAAGAAATAAAGTTAGGGTAATAAACTTCCTTTTATTACATGAAAATTACACAACTGTTGTGAACATAGGTCAAGGCATTTTCCCCTGGTTTTAGAGTACAGTAGATGAACATCTAAAGTTAGTAGGGGCAGGCGCACTCCAAATATGAACTAGGGGAAAAGGAAGGATGCTGCAGCTGTAGTCACAACATGTGCCTGGGGAGTATCACCTCTCCTTCTGCCCTCCAGCCTAGGGTGGTGTCAAACAGTGGGGCTAAATACTCTCTGACTGCTGCAGTGTCTGAACGTCCCTCCTGCTTTGGGAAAATGCTGTTGTTGAGAGACCAGATCATCAGGCACTGTCATGAAGGATCACAGAGCCACACTGTGAACATGGTACCACAGTGAGAAGTCTCGAGCTGCCAGTACCATGACATGAAGTGGGGAACAGGATCTAATGCTCAGTGACTAGGGTCACCCTCCCTAGTAAATCTTTACCTGATATGTGATTTCAATACAAGTTTCAACTGATTTTCCAAGTACCTAGAAAGCTTCCATATCATACGTGCCACCACAAAAACAGAAATAATGGGAAATGCTGATTTATCAGCACAGGATAATTTTTAAGTTCAGCTTGATCTGTTTTTCTGCTGATTATTCCCCTAAATAAGGAGGAATCTCGTGAATATTGCCCCTTTTAAAAGGTAGAACACTGATGGCTGAAATACTCTATGACCTTCTTCAATTGGATGGGGGAGCACTGGCTAGGCAAAGAACAACAGATTTTGTAGGTATTTGAATCAAAGTATTTCGTACACTGTTGGCTCAGCCGTTAGTCCAAAGTAATTATACTGACTGCTATGTTTGAATCTGCTAATACTGTGGGGTTTTTTAATAGAATCATTCTACAGGGACCCTTAGCTGCCTTTGTTTAATATTATGGCCACAAGTCTTTAATGTGGAATTAAGATTACAAGATCCCTTCAAAGCAACAGATTGAAAAAAAGCATCTGCCTTTGGCATTTTCATCATGAAACAATTTTGAGTAAATTTTCCCTCAAGCACTAAATGTATATTTCTGTATTGATCTGCTGGATCTTGAAATAAATGTGTGATTTTTCCAAAGTCTGCTTGAACTAAATTATTATAAAAGTCAAGAAAGGTAAAGCATTAAATTTCCTCATTACTCTCACCACTGACTATCACTTAAGAGTAAGAAAATCTAGTATATTCACAATGTGGCCATTGAGGATCAGACAGTCTAAGATAGCTACTCCAGCTATTGTTTGATCTTCACAAAAATATCTAATTCTAAGGGGTTTTTTTTAGGTTCATTAGTACAGACTGTAATTGTTTCATTTAAATCAATCTGCCCATCAGTATTTATGAGTTGCTGCCACAGAAACTACTATCTCATAAAAATGTATTAAAACAGCACTATCAAAACTGATTCAAAGGCTTTTCTTTTTGCAGGTTTTGGGTTGTCAAGTTTTTTTAAGAATTAGTGGCCAATGTGATGTTCTCTGTAATGCTTCTCTAATATCTCTGGCAGCTTGAAGGAATCAATTTTTGTATATTGCAACATATTGGATTGGTTCAATACAAAGAGACTTCTCAATAATTTTTCAGTCTGTTTGCCCATATATTGAATTTTTTTGCTAACCCACAGGCCAGGAAGACACCACTTATGTCTGTCTGTGTGTCTTTTGCCTAGTGCCCAGCACCATGGCTCCTTTCTGGTTTTCTACGTGTTGGATGTCCTTATCATATTAGAAATGTGACATGAGTGCAGCTCAGTCATTGCTAATTGCCAGGTATAAGAGATAAGCCACTATCCTGTATCTCCTTTTTTATAACTGATACTAGTTAGTATGTTAGATGGACATTTTTGTTTATTCTAAGTAAGTTTTAATGAACATACTGTAGTGAAATTGGCAACAGTGAGTTTAGGACATGAAAGTAGTATCACTGAATCCATTACCCCAACAGCATCACCAAAGTTACAGCAGACACCACATCTGAGAACAAAATTCCTTCACATCACTCATCATCTATTTCTTCAGCATTTCTCACTTTGAAAAGCACAGCCTCTTTCTGCAACAAGGAGTGGCTCCCTGGCCGTATTTTGAAGGGCACAACCAAAGGTGCTTTGCACCACTTTCTAGAGTAGAAGCATGGGAAGAGGCTGATGAAGCTTCTGTACTGTGTTACAGAAAATTTGTCTAGCCTGCACATATGAACATATGTGATTTGTACAACTGGAAAACATTACTTCTCATGCAAGTTCCCTGTCGTACCATGAATTTACCTGAATCCTTGCAATATATTTTACAGTTTTAATACAGAACATGTTTACAAAGCTTATTTTTTCTTTCATTAGTGTCTGCATAATATACTCTCCACCCAGTGCATGACAAATCCCCAAACAAGCTTACAATATGCTTATGTAAATATTTTCTCGAAATATTAATGCCTTCAGGTTTTTGCAGATTATGATCCATATCTTCACACCAATTTAAATTCAGCTTTCCCACTTTTCTTGGTTAGAAAATCCTCTTTAATTATTGTTTATCTAGAATGTACTTTCCACTCTGAAATCTTACAATAAAATTGTAAGCAACTTGTGTATCAAGATCTGTATTTTGTTGATGATGAAGAAATTGCTTTCTCTTACACAGACACACTAGAATTGTCTGAAATGAGTTCTTTCAGGCTTTGCATAGGCAGTATTTCTTTTTCTGCTTGAAACAGTCCTACTCTCCTTGCTAGGAAAGGAAGACGCTCCTGATGCTGCCGTCTAATGCTAGGAACCACTGCTCCTGCAGCTTTTCCTTTCTTGTGCTGCTCTGCAGAGCGGCAGCAGTTGGTCTAGGAATGACAGTGAGGTTGCCATGGAGCTATGTCTGCCACCACATGAACTTGGCTCTTCTCGGGCAAAAGTCATTAATGCTTCTGCCCCAAAGTACCTCCCAGTGCTGGCCCTCAGTGCCAACTGCAGATGATGAGATAAATTACTTCCTTTTCCTGCAAAACACTCATCTGATCTCCTCTGCATCTGGCTGGAAATTTAACCCAGCTGGCTCCTGCCTTCAATTTAAACCTAAAAAACCCCAAGTGATAAGGCAACTGGTCATCAGATTATCTAATCACCATTTATGTCCTGGGACTGCAGCAATTCTTCAGTTTGGTCATACCACTTACACTACCCAGTGTCCAAAGCCCCTCTCATGAGCCAGCTTTAACCTGGGAGCTTAGGAAGGAACAGGGGGACTGTGCAATGACATACTAGAAGACAGAGAAGATAAAAAACTAGAGCTTGTGAATCAGGGAATTCAACTATCTTTTGAACTGTAAAAAATGGCAATTTTACACAGCCACTCTCTCCCCTAAAGGCAATACACAGCCTCTCTCCAGGCAGTGGAAACTGTGCCAAAAGCACAAAGTTCACTAAGGATGTTATCCGCCTTTTTGCCTTTTAATGAATCAACTGACTAACATTTATTTAAAAATGGGTCATATTTACAGGCATTTCTCAAAGACTACAGTTTGATAAGAGTGTGGCTCAGTTTATTTCAGAGACAGCCCTTGTTTGCAGACTGCACCTGTCCACCAGGGGCACAGGCTGGCGGCCTCCCTGCACAAGTCACGCTGGGCACAGGTATCTACAAAGTGACTTCGATGCATGCGTTAAAATTAGGCTCAAGGAGAGTCAGCATGGGCAACAAATCTAATATCTACAGTCACCATCTTCTGCTGCCTAGCTTCTAAATTAAAATATCGTCGTCTGTTTTTAACCTTGCAGTCACAAATATAGAGGTGATTTCTAAGAAATTGCTATTTGCCATCTCAAAAACCCTTTTTTGCTAAACTACCCTTTGGTTCTGTGTAAGTTTAAACTGTTGTGAGGACAGCTTCTCTTGGTTCCCATCAGCACTAGCAGTGTTAATGCCATTTGTGCAATAGCTCAGAAGGGAAGCTCAAAGAATGTGTGTGGTTTAATGATGTGTGTGTGTGGTATTTCCAAGCATCCTGTGTTTCAGGTGGCATCTGTCTGCATCCTTGAAAATAAAAAGGCTATACAGTTTCACTAATGTGGTGGTACAGCTGTGCCATTTTTTCTGCCTTAAGCCCTTAGAGGCGTCCTTGTTTGTATGCAGGGGCCATGTTTGAACTGTTGCCTGGTATCCCTGCTTTGTAGGCTGGCAGGAGATGTTTTTGGGTTTATTTTGTTTTCAAAAGTAGTAACTTTTTTTGGATCCATTAATGTTGACAGCCGTAACTCTTCTAGTCCAGGCTCACATCATACAATGGCCAGAGATAAAGGATTCAGCTTCAGAAAATGGTGGGTTCTCACTGAGTCCCAGAACTGGGGAGATGCCAAGCAGCACTGAAGTGCAAGCTTCACCCTGGGATGCTGTTGTGGAAGGCAGCCTGCATCCCTCCAGCCCCAGCTTCTCAGTGATAACTGTTAGGGGTTTATGCTGAATATCAGGAGATATAAAGCAGGTATAAACCATAACAATAATAAACATGACCTAGCAGCACTCATTTAGGACATGGCCTTGTGCTTTAACTTCCTGCTGATTGCATGTTTTAACTGCGCAGCACCCCTTTGGTGATACCACCCTTACTCTTATTTGTGTAAGAACAGAAAAAGGATAATGTTGGTTTCCCAAGACTGTAAAGAGATAATTTTCACTTGTTTCCAAAGATATGAAAAACAGAGAAGGAAAAAACTCTACAGGCTCAGGCTTTTTTCTGAAATCACACCTTAGGGCATTTGGGTACCATCCACCAGCTCATCAGCAGTGTACCATCTCCCTGGCAGTGTGACATTTTCCCAGGTTTGAATTAGGCTTTTCACTTTTCTGCAGTAAGAATGGGAAAACAAATCACTGAGCCACACAGCAAAGCAGGCTCAATGAAATGCTGACTAATGGTGCTTTGACATCATCTAGAAGCTTTTATAGTGATTAAGGTCACATCAGAAATTTGTCAGCAATAGTTTAGGAAATATTTACTGAAAATTTGCAGGTAACAGCTTTTTGGGTGTTTGCTGTTTGGCTTTTTACCTAGACAAACAGCTGGTGCAGCTGGAATCAAGTCAGCAATGTTGTAACTAATTTAGATTCTTCGGGCATGTCTCTGCTCCAGGTACAGAAATGACTGTGCTGGAGCACACTGGTACTATACTGGTACCCCAGCTATTTTTTAACCACCTAGCTTGGTACTGGAGGAAGTCAGTTACAGTAGCACATCATGGATTCATTTACCCAGCTTTTTTGGCTCAAATATCAGTGCCAGCAGGATTAACTAAGCCCTTATAAAATGAGAAAAAAGAGATACAAAGGACTTGATTCAACAACAGTCTGATTCAAAGAGAAAACTCACAGTTGCTCACACTGGGAGCTATGACAGGCTACATTAAGGAAGTCAAGAAGATAAGAAACTTAAATTTGCTGTAGTGGACAATGAGGAGGGGGATGATAGGGCAGGAAGCCAGTAAACACAGTGACTGCTGTGGAGAAGGGTCTGGCCTTCACTGTGAGTCCTCTAGGTCACCGCAAATAGAAAATGTCACATGGATAAGAAGGAGACTCTATTAATAAAGAGTCATAGGGGTAATGCGCACTAGAAGAGGAGGAGGGATTTTGTCTGGACTTGTTTATCTGCAAGGCACTTTTATGTGCTTTAAGAGCTCTGACTTACTGCTTCTGGAAGACTTCTCTAACTCCAGTGTCACAGTTTAGGGGCCTTTCCCACATTCCCAGTACTAGCTGGCAGAACCACCACTTTGTAATGATTTCTTATCAACAGTGACTTGTTTTATGTGTGTGACTCTTGCCTGTTAGGAGTTGGTCAGACAGGCAGGAAATGGCCCAAAGCAGTGAAATGCTCACTGTGCGATAACTTCTGGCCAAGGGGAAGGGCACAGCCCCTTACCGAATAAACCTATTGACCTACCCCTAATCTGAGATTTATGCCCCTTGCTAGCTTGAGAGGCAGTGAGAATAAAAATGCAATAAACAAAAATGTAAAATGTAAAATGGAAATATCCAGTAAACTTCAGACCTCCAGAAGGAGCCACACTACTTGCTGGGACTGCAATCTGTCAGAACAGGACTTGCTGAGAAAAGCAGTTTCTTGTAAAAAACTGCCATCTTGTTCAGAACATTTAGGGCCCTGGCTAAGGCACAGATTTGGGCTAGGTCCTCACAAAACTGAATGTGAAGACTAAGGAGCTGTACATTAAGAAGCCTCCTAAAGCTATGCCAGCCAAGTCCAAGATGACAGTAGAAAATGCATTCAGCTATTAAATGGAGAGAAGCACAGTCCATACAGAGCACCAAAGAAAGAATGAGTAATGTCATTGCTGTGGCACAGCACAAGCCTTGCAGACTCTAATGAGACAAGCTGACTTAACAGGGGAGGGATATGGGAGACGTTCAGCAGGAGCAGGCCTCGACCTTGGAACTGAGCCCAAATTCTGTAGCAGAGAGTAATAATGAGAAAGGCAAGATCAAAGGAGACAGCTCTAACAAAGAGGTGAAAGAGATGGGTAAAGACACGCGAGAACTTACCAAGCACTTGGTTCCTCTGTCCTTTGCTTCCTGCTTGACCTCATGTTCTCCCGACTCTCTCCCATCATCTTTTTACGCCTGAGCCTTGTGAGCAGGGACAGCCTATAGCTGAGTTACTGTGGGTATATACAGCCTGCCTGCTTGATACATCCACAGCCATTATGCATGGGTAATTTTTATTACCATGGGGCATTTCTCTTTTACATATCCCTAGCTCAAATTTTAGTGAAATAATTTTCTTTTTTATTGGCCTCTTACATTGTTAGAGTGCCCATGATTTCCCCAAGGTTAGATGATAAATGATAACACATCATACAAAGACAAAATACAGGCATTTGCCAACTATAAAACAGATTTTTTTCATTTGATATGTTTCCTTTTCTTGTGCAACAATGATAAGCAACCTCGACGGGATGAACAGTACAAATAGAAGTTTAACAAGCTCTCTTCTGAATCAGGATCACACAAAATATAGATTACATAAAGACACTAGTAAAAGGATGGAGCTTCAGAAAATTGAGTAACTATTATAAAGACAATTTCAAATATAATCAGTCGGGTTCAATCCTGCAATTAGTTGTGCCTGGGCAGCCAGCTGAGTCCTTGGGAGGTTCCAGTAAACCACCCCCCCCCAACAAACAACGGGAATACAATGAGACATAACCTTTAATTTCTATACTATCAAATGCATGCTCAACTCCTCATCAGCTTAAGGGTCTCCTTTTCCCCCTTCCTTTTTCCCAGGCCTGTCCCTCAGACCAGCAGCACAGACACCAAACAGGCGGTGGTGCCCCTTTCCCTCCCACCCTCCCATCTCTTTGTGAACATTTGATAGCAGCAACAGCTCCCAGCCAACCCTGTACTGGAGGTAGCTTTTGCACAGACAGTATTTTCTGTTCAAACAGACATTCCCAGCTGTTTCCAGGGAACAGAACAGGAATATCATCACTTTTCTGGCTGAAGCTGTGTGATCTAAGCCAAGCTTCCATCTGACCAATAGGTTTTTCCTTTAAAAGCCAGGCAAGAAGTAGCAAGCAATGTGTCAGTGCCCACAGGCAGGTAGCTGGGGTGATAGTGCTGCTGCACCTGCGGGTGGAAGAGGTTCAGAGACATTATTAATCCATTTGCAGATTACATGGCAGCAATGATTTGGCCTAAAAAAAAAAACACCCCCCCCCAACAAACAACAACAACAACAACAAAGAACTTAAATTCAGATTAGAAAAATGAAGTAAAAGAGACATAATTTGAACTATTTTATTATGTCAAATACTTCCAGAAAATCCAATTATCAAAACCTCCAAGTGAATACTGTTATACTCACTGGTCTGAAGGTGAATATTTTGGTGGTAGAATGGTAGGATATGCAAATACTGAGGGCTCCACACACTCCAGAAATACTTCTAATCAAACACTATGCACCCACCTATCCATATCTATCCACACCACACTGGAGGGAGAGCAGGTAGCTAATTTTGCCTTGCCTTCTTCAGTCTTGGCTGCTGAGGGTAATGAGTTGCCACCTTAATGTTATACCCCTTTTTGAAGAACTGATCCCCAACTCAGTGAAGTTCACTGAAAGACTTCAGCTGACACAGGGCTTTGGTTGACCTTTCTACCCTAATTTCTTCTATTACAAGGATAGGGAAAAAAGAGATTATTTTGTTGAAAAAAATCCCAGAAGAGCAAAAAATCCAGCAGAATAGAGTTCCAAAATATCAAACATAACTAACAGGGCTTTAAGGAGAAGGACTAAGTAGAAAGCATAAATAACATGTATTTATGTTATTTATGCTAACAAGACATAGCCAAAAAGACCTTAAAAACAAGTTACACACCTGAAGTTTTGAACTCAATCTTCCCACTGTACTATCATGTAAAAAACCATATGATTGATGGGCTTGAAATTCACATTTCAAATTTCGCAAATGAGATTAAATTAGAGAAAACATCCAAACCATTTTAATACCATGGAGGTGTTAGATTGATTATACTCTTGGATTAATAGATGGTAATTGTAGATACACAAAGACTTTTAAGTCTTCAAGTGAAGAACTTGCAGAAGAAATGACTATTATTTGGAAAGGTAGTGAAGCAATCTACCTCATAAAAGAGATAAAATATACAATATAGTATAATATTGTTCAGGTTTTCTGCCAATGTACATGTGAAATGAAAAAATAGAGAATCAGATTGCTAAAGAAATAATGGAGAAATAAAAGGAGCAACAGTGAAGCACTGGTTAGATGTCACAGAGACTTCAATCACTGAAATGAAAATATATTTTCCCTATACCAGTAGGGAGCAGAGAAAGTAATACAATTAAGGGTATGCTCAGACACACAGTGTAAAACCTCTGCTATCACTTGGAAGAGTCAACATTAAAAAAGGCTATTCCACACAGGTACTCAAGGCTGAGCTACACAACACCTCAAGTACTGCCAGTTCAATGCAACCAAGCCAGTGCATCATACCAACTGAGGGCAAACTCGGGTGTTTGCCCTGTCTTGAAACTATTCATGGACTCATTCATTCAAGGATTCATGTAGGCGTTGAGCTCCTCATGACAGTTGTGTATACCAGGTTAGCACAAAATGTACAGCAGATGATAGAAATCTGTGTAAATTTTCTGCTGTGTTTTTTCAGACAAGTTGAAAATGGGGATCCCCAATGTTTCAGCATTAGGTGGCAAGTGAAAAGGATACAAATGGAGTAGCTATAAAATCTCATGACTGATCTAATGTTTCTGTGCTTAAAGTAGGCTTTTACATCCAAAGTTCTGCCAATCATATAGAAATTGCTGACAAAACAATGAAAATCAATGAAAATCAAAACTAAGGGTTTAAAAATGCAGTTTTTATTGAGTGATCATAATATTGATGAACAGACAGGCTGGGTGCTATAAAAGCACAAGCCTGCCCATACCAGGTGCAAGATTTCTGCACTTGCCTACACATATATAACCATAGTTGACTCTCTCGCCTGTGTTCCATTAATTAGAGCTATTTATTTGGATTTTTTTTAAGTCTTCATAAATGTAGCATATATTCTATGGAGACATGAAACGATCAAAATATTTGCAACAGCTACTACCTTTTGTAGCCCGGGAACACTCAATATTGGTCGTAGTACTATTCAGCATTACTGTGACAGAGCTGTGCTGCTAAAGCTTAAGGGAAAACAGTGTTGGATTAGCTCCCGGGGTCAACGAGAAACAGATGCCACTCGCCAGAATTTGCTTAATCTACAAAATAATGTCCTTTTGCTCACATGTGACAATGGCTAAGAAGTATTAAATCTTGATCTATTTATCACAAAAATGCTGTGTGATTTCCAAACCTCCCCCTACCCTTAGAATTTGCAAAATAGGAAAGCTTCCTGCTCTTCATATCATACACATAATCACATATCCTGACAAACTGGTGGCACAGCAGTGCAGGGGCCAAGGGCTTGTGTAGCAGAAAGAGCAGCTTCTTTCACATATGCAAGCTTTGGGAGCTTGTATTGAAGTAGAGCATTTATTTGTTCACATGAGGACAAACATGGAACCTACTGAGAGAAAGCTGACTGGAGAACAGTAGCTTAAAATATGATCCTAATCTTACAGGCCTCAGATGAACCTCTTGAATGTGGGAAATGCAAGTTCAAACCCCTTTTTGGAGTGAAAAAATCCCCTGCCTCCTAACCAACACCAGTTCATAAAAAGAAAATTCAAGTGGATCTATTGTGGGACAACTCGTGGCAGCAGGAGAGACCTGTGCAGACCTGGCCTCCTGCTCTCTGACTTGCCTATATCTGTAGTAAGAAAACAGGGCTTGTGTTGAGACAATATGACTGAAAGTCCCATCTAAATGTCCATCTCTCCTGAAATCAGTCCATTCTGCTAAAAATATTTTACCAGCATCTCAGTCAGAAGTGAATTCATGTGTAGTTTTCCAAGCACCAAGACACACCTGTGAAAGGACTCCAACCGTAGATGTTCATCCAGAAAACCTCCCTCCAATGTCAGTGTGTCGAGACTGCCAGATCACACCGTGACACCCTGGAGTTCTTCCTAACATCCTAAGGCAGGTGGCACACGTGTGCCACAATACGGCATTGCTTTGTGTGTTTCCAAGGCCCAGTGGCTGAGGCTCTGTGGGGCCATTGCCAGAAGACACCTCTAGATCATCCCTGCAGCGGGCAGGAAGTTGTCAGCCACATACAGCCAGCATGGCAGCAACCCCCTGGGAAACTCCTGACCTGCCCAGTGCCAAGGACACTTATTGTGAACATTCCCATGACAGACCAATCAGAACTATGAAAAAAATCATGAAACCAACTCCTCCTTCAAATGAACCATTTCAATTCACTCCAGGACCTGAAAACACTTCTGAGACAGAGTTCAAAGAAGTAGAGCTTGTTTTCAAAAAACCTGCAAATTTTTAGTCCTAGTAGATTTGCCACCAAGTCTCATAGTAAAAAACAATCCCAAACCCCGCCCCCCCCGCCCCCAAGCAAACTAAAATCTTAGGTAACTGAAACTGATTCTTGTTTTCCTGCTGAGTTTCTATTTAAATTCAGACAATGCAATTTACTCCCACAAAACAAGCTCAGTCTGGAAAACAGGGAGCCTCCTCATCCTGCTTTATTGTTTAAACCAGACCCTCTGGAGACAGTTCTTACTTCACAAGAAAAACCTTGTTAAGGGTGACAAATAAGACTGAGATCAATATTTTATTAAGGACAGACTCTTGCAACAACCTGCACAGATTATTTTAAATCATATCATTGTGTCTAAATTACAATTTTCATTTCAACAGCATTTTTGGATAGAGACAGGATTTATTCTCAAAGTCTGGAATTCCTGTCGGGGTACCAAAAATACAGCAGGAGCTATCGAGAAAGAATGAATTCTTATATTAAAGCTATTATCCTGACCAGCGCTCACATAGGCAGCACAGTACAGATACTTGTAGCTATCTTTATTTCCATTTAGACGTAGTCTGTGGCAAAAGCAGATTTGTCATTCTAGCCATTGCAATAGCATTGAAGGACTTTTAAAACAGGAGCAGATAGAAAGAGTTTAGTAATTCTTATCTTGGCACACTCACACATTTCTCTCTTGAAAAAACAAAACTTTTGCACATACAGTTGTTTGCAAGCTAATGCTTTAGATACATTTCTGAGTAGAAGCTAAATTGCTTGCACATTTACCGTAAATTTATAGCTAAACCTATCTTTGGCTGTCTCTGAACAAAGCAGCTTCTTTGAGAAATGAGAGCAGGTATATGTTCTGTGCCCTTATGCCCTGTCAGAGGGCAAGTGGCTACAGGAGTCTGCTCTGAAGGAAGCCACTTCAGGTGCCATTGTACTGAAAAGGTGCAAATATTTCAGAGTGCAAAACCAATAGGTATTTACACTTTTACTTAATTATAAAATGCATCTAGATCACATGCAAAATATTAAGCCAGCTTTCTGCTCGTACCATGGCCAATATGCAGCCTCTGGTCCGACCTGCCCAATGGGATAGCTGTGTGGTGAGCACAGGCCTTTCCCGTGAGAAATTTTTCTCTCTTCTTACTGTGTTTTATAAACAAAGATAAAGGTTGGATGTTGTTAAAACAGTCTCTCAAGATGTGGATGGTTCAAGCCTGGCCAATCAGCCTGGGGGGAAGTTTTGAACTGACCAATCTGGGTGACCTTTGAAAGTCTATATAAGTTAGAATTAAATAATAAAATAAGTCGTTTTGCCACACTGAAGACCTGGACTTCTTCTCTCTGTTAGCAGTTCAACAGCGACATGTCTGAAGGAGATGTGCCCACAAAGCAGCTCACCCTTGAGTTTGGGAGACAGACAGAAAACTGGGCTCTCCAAAAAGCTCATCCTCCTTGGGAACAGAAAACTTCATGCTGTGTTATGCTACTGCACAGGCACCAAAACAATGGGAAAGGCACAGATAAGGGAGACACAAGGACCTGTAGGGCTTGGGGGTGACTGCTTTGAAGTGAAACAGAGGTGGTTGCATGAGGGTGTATAGGGCCATGAATCCTTCCCCAGCTGCAGCAGGAGAGTGATGGAGCTGAAGACCAACATGGAGCATCTTCTGGGCTGAACTCCTCCTTCCACCAGTTACACAAGAAGACTTCTGTTGGAAACAGACACAAAATGATGTGGGGCCAGGCTGTAGGAAGCTGTTAATTCCATGTGTGAATGATAAGAGTCACACCATCCTGCTAAACAGCCCAGTGCATGCACATGACTTGACTTGAACCTGGAAGAGACAAAATATCACTGCAAACTTAGGACTATAATTTTAAAAGCATGGCTGAGAATTCAATCAGAATATGGAAATTACATGCATAAGCTTAGTTTCTCTGCAAGCATGACACATGCTCCAAAATCCTCCTATTGACAAGTTTTCTGTACTGAATTCTCTCTTGAACTTAAAAAATCAGAACTCCCAACTACAAGTTTCTGACTTCCATTCTGCTCTATGTGCTATATTTGTTAAGATTATCATAAAAGAAAATTGACATTTTCATAAACTAGAAGGATTGTATTAAGGTCATGCAATGGGTATTTATAGTCCTGTTACTCTTTAGTCCCTGGTAGCAAGTACCAAAAATAAGCATGTAATGTGACATTATCACACTCCTACTAGTTACAGTGTGAAACTGAATTAAAACACGGTTAAAATTTTCTCCATGGAAGCTCTGAAGAGAGGCCAGGAGAAGGACAAAGGAGGACACTGAAATGCAGATCTGAAAGCACAGCACATCCCTCTGTCACTTGGTGTGACGATTAGTGGCCCACCATGCCCCGGAGGAATTGCTTCACCATTTTCTGCTGCACCGGCAGGAAGAGAGCAAAGAAAATTAGCAAAGAAAAGTGTCATTTGGATCTGTATAGTAACAAGTAACGTACCTCCAAAAGTTCGTCAATTCAGGCTATAATTCCACCTTAGATTATGATGATGTGAATAAACAGCCTTCTGGTCTCATGAATTTAAGACACCTCCAGCCACTCTCTCAGAGGAATGAGATGCCCCCTGTGGGCAGTGAGGGGGTGTTTCCAGCTCTGCTAGTTGTATTCTTCATGAGCTGATTCTCCTTCCTTCCAAAGCACACCCCNGACAGATTTTCCTACTCCTCCCTCCACGATACTACATCATTTTGGTCTTACGTGGAAAGATGGAGCCAAGAGGCCAAAAGTTTAGCTTCATTCCACAGCACAGAGAAAATGATAAATTTATGGCAAATCACAAAGTGTTATCCTGCAAACTGAAGAAGGTGGAAAGCAGAGCCATCTGGCAGTCTCACCTCCCTCCCTCTGAACTGCTGTCACATTTCAAAATCAGCCTGTGTTTTCCATCAAAACTGGGAACCCATGGGCTGGGAAATATCTATGGAGTAGGAGGAACAGGGGGCAGAAAGCTTAGGTCCTTAACTGATACTGCATTTTGTGTTGATTTACTTCCAATCTGCTACTTCCCCTGCTCTTAGGAGAGGGAGAGGAGATGGCAGCTGGCAGTAGGCACTCAGTCAGTCCTATGGCTACAACCATAAATGCTGGAGTAGTCAAGAGGCAGGACCAAACCACAAAATTTTCTGAGGGTCCTTCATTTATCTAAGGTCATGAGACCAAAACAGTCATTCTACCCCTCCTCTGGGAAAAAAACATCCTTTCCCCCAGCCCCACTCCAACGCTATGCTGATGTTTTTGTAAACATTTTGGTTTTTGCTGCATTTGAGTGAACAAGCTTCTGTGGAGAGACAGAAAGGAGAGTGAACCCAAATTCAGCTCTTTTGATGAAAAGAAAATTTTTCTCTGTGCAGGTATGTGATTGTTTAGGCTCCGTCTGAAGGGAATTCATGGATACACATTTGTACCCATGTCAACCCAGCACAGAGAGGCCTGGATATTCTGTGTAGGGATGGATGGGTAAGGACATCCACAATTATGAGGATCTTCCAAACAAGGCATGACAGCAAATCACTTCCATCTGAGATGTAAAAGAAAACCTTGGCTTTTCATTCTACATACTTGATCTTCTCCAAGTACTTTTCCATTTGTTCTATAAATAAATAATAGTTTTAATTTGAGTATGCTGTTATCCCACATAAATGGAAAAGACTTGTTCCCTTATCAAGCATGGGAAATGTGCTATTGGCTGTAGGAGTGTCAACAAAGCAACATTCGTACAGCTCAGCAAACCCCAGGAAAGAAAAGGAAACAAAAATCTATACATAGAGTGGCTCCGAGTCTATTTTGTTTGCTGTTCTCATTCTGTCTGTTCATTTCTGTTACCAATCCAAAATTCTTAAATCTTTTGGGGTAAAATACTAGCTTAACTAGCAAAATGAAACTACACTGCAATCACAGCTCTGACCCAATTATTTCACTCTGCTTGGAGATCATTCCCTTCCATGTCTGAGAATTGCAATGTAGAGCCATAATCTGGAGTGAAAAAAGACTTCCCAAGAACAGGATTATGCCACTTTTTTATCCCCTCTACTGTTGTGAGGCATCCTTTGAACAGTTCCTTGTGAGGATACCGTAAACTGCAGCATGTACTTCCATGCATCTCCTTATGAGTCATGGAGAGCTCCATGTACATCTTAGTTTCGTATCTCTTCCATAGAAGGACTACTTTTTAAAAATTTTCAACACAAGCCATAAATTCCTGATCCAAGTACTATGCTTAATCAGGACTTGCTCTTGTGTCAGACTCCTCACTGCATAAAAAGACAGAATGTGTCCTTTAAATACTATGGAAATACTACCTCTTACAAAGATGCACAAAATGCCACAGAATGCAAAGAGCACTTATATCTCTTTTACTTATGTTGAGATATTTGAATAGTTCTACTATTACGATTCATTTTATTGGGGCAGTTTTTACATATTTGTGCTAATTCTCAGGCAAGTGCCTCAGTCCAATTTATGACATAAGTTCTTTCTATTTTTTAAGCCATTCATGCAGGCTTCTCATTAAAGTAGAAGACAATCTATAATGGATTCAAAATGTAATGCAAAGATCAGCTTTGAAAATAGACCTATTTCTGCCTAAGTCATCAAATATTACATGTACATGAGTCTAAGTTCTGAGAAAGCCAACTGAAATGAGAAGCTGTCTCTGAAGATGATACTGCGGATGCTGGGAATTAGAAAGATTTTCCATTTGTTCGAAGTCTCCTTTCTACTTTTAGATCTTTTTCTGATCTTCCTTCCCAAGTCTGTATATCCTCCTATTCCATATCCTGCAGCCTCTTTGCCACTTCTGCTCATGAAGCTTTCTGGCATCTATCTTGTCCTTTTGGCAATCTTTTGTCCCCCATCATGCTTGTCCAAGGCATGAGACATACAGTATGAGGCCTTCCAGTATTTCTGTAGCACCCAAACTGGTAACTGGCCCAAACCTTTCATGTTCGTTCAGCAAAGCGTCTACTGAAGTCATTAGTTAAACAGTCAATGAGTGATTTTGCCTGATTTTGGCCTTAAATACTGTGTATATTAAAACGGGAAGAAAAGCAAAGAGATGCTGTCAGTTAGCATCCCAGTATTAAGTAAAAAATTAAGAATCGAAGTCTTTTCTCAAATTAGAGCAGACATGAACTCTTAAGAATAGGGCAGTACCTACCAGCAAAACATACAAATGAGTTTTAAAAAGCTATTTCTATTAATAATGAGCCACCAGTCCATCTAGACAAGATTTTTAAGTTCCCAGGGACATTTACAGGCTAATAACTAAATCAAATAGAGTAAAAAGGAGATGAAGGAACAGAAATCTTCAAGGCATCAGCTACAGTAAATGGAAGCAAATGAGAATATGGTCACAGCAGTTTGCCATGAAGAATCTGCCAAGGGCAGAAGGCAAAATCAAACTCTTCAGGAGAAAACCCAAAAATTACATACATCTATTTGGACATCTAGCAATGCACAGCCAAACCGAACAAACAAATTCGTGAAGAACCTGAGCAGCTTAATAACTTGGCCTACAGAACCTCAAGGCCAAGTCAACATCACTGGTGAGCCAAGCTAATGCTAATTATGCAGTTGTCTGACATACTACTAGAGGAGACCAAAATTTGCTCGATTCATATTTGACAAATAACTGATCTGACAACTTCCTTGATTTATTTGGGAGAAGGTATATAATGATTGACCTTCCTCCTTCCCATATTTATTTTCAGCTCATAGAGCTGCATAAATTACTAGTGAATATATTCATCGAACATTTTATTGGATTGATTTTTCAAAGACGCTTATAGACAGCCAATGGTTTTTCCTTTTCATTTTCTTGCTCACGTCATGCCACTACACTGAGAGTTATGGATGGCCAGGAGCACAAGAATCAGAGCCTTGGGGAGCTCTCATCTTTCATGGTTACAAACAACAGCAGCAAGCACCTCTTCATTAGCAGCTGCGAGAGGACTTACAGCACACCAGTGGCAAGCCTGCCGCCATCCATCAGGACCATTCCCCTTTTACTCCAGGAATACCCAAACCACTGCAACAGCCTTGCGAACAAGAGAAAGTATACATACTTGCCTATTACCAGAGCCTGAAATAGTCCAGTAACAGAGATTTTACAATGCTTGAAATTTTGCATTTATTTTTAATGTCACTCTGTGTGAAATCAGACCCATTCAAATTCTTTCTGTAAAGATATTTTAGTAAAAGCTTTGCTGGTGAGATGAGAAGATGCCTGTTGTTTAATCCCCCACATCTTTGCTGTATTTCTCCTGCTGTTCTTGTTGTGCTTAGTTCCTTTGCTACTGGCTCAGTAAAAAAGCAGAGCATAGTGCTACTACTCGTTTAAATACATTTTGGGGGAAAAAGGCAAGCCCTGTACAAAACCCTAGCTAACAAGATTGCTGTAAGCCCTGAGGAGCTGCAGCATTGCCTCTGTGTGTAGGTGGCCTGAGCAAATGGCAGACACAGCAAAGCACCAGGAGCCTAAATACTATTGCTGAGTTGGGGATCAAGCTCAGTTCAAGTGTAAAGAAGTGTGACTGCCTCCAAATCAGTAGCTGTGCCTGCTTTTCCCAGTAGGGTTTTCTGCCAAGTGTGTATTCCAGCGGCACATCCCTGCAGCCAAGGCTGGCCAGCCTTCCAGAAGATACTGCTGCCACCAAGGAGGGACAGCACTGGGAAGCTTTGTTAGCCAAAACCCGCCATTTTACAAACATTATTGTTTAGCACTGCTGTTATTTTTTCTCCTCGTTGTAGGCTAAGAAGTCTGTGCTGCATAGGAAAGGCTCAAAATGATGAATTCCTATGCAAGTCACATGTTTACGTGTCATGCTCACATGTCATCTTTGCTCTGCTGGGAGCAAGGCAAGAACCAGCTCAGAAGCTGGAGTGAGCAAGGTCCCCTGAGACTCCCCTCTGAAGCCCTAACACAGCAGGTATTACATATAGCTCATGTGGAAACTTGCAGAATGTGGAAAATCACACAGCAGTACAAACTGTGTCATGCCGTTTTAAAGCCTTCTGTTCTGTGTGCTAGAGATTACAGTGACATTAGGTCAAACCCTGAAGCAGATCAAAGCTCAGAGGGACTGTTCTCACACACAGACGCTACTTCAAATAGAGAAATCAGAAAAGGGAAACAGGTGATAAAACATACTCCAAACGCCAAAATTCATCCCCCAGCTAGTGCAGCATCGCAGCCTCGTGTTTCACGGACAGGCACCCCCCACCGCACAGAGGAGGGCACACGTGAGGTGGCAGGGCACTGCGGCAGGCAGTGGCGCTCGGGGGACGAGAGTTGTTGTGGAGGCGCGGCGAACAAAGAAGTGCAGGATCGCAGTCTGGGGTTCCAAGGGAGTTTATTAGGATCCATGGGCACAGGGCGAAGGAAGGCGAAGAGGGATGGAAAGCGAAGACTCAGAAAAGTGCAAAGACCCAAACACAGCAAACCCAGAATAAGGGGGAGGGGCTGCAGTCGGTTAAAAGGCGAGGGAAGAGGGGAGTGGCTAGCTCTAAAGAGCCAACCAGGGCAAGCCAGAGGGGAGGAGAAAAGGAGGGGAAAAGGGGTTACAACCAATAGGTTTACAGCAGAGGAGGGGACAGACTCAGGAAACCAGTAATACACTGAGCTAGGGAGAGATTTCTAGAACATAAACCATATACAGAATGGAGGCAGGGGAGAGTGTAGAACCACTGATCTCGGCTAATATGCATACCCTAAATCCTGCTAGCACACTGCAACAAGCTACTGCTGAGCTAGATTAATTTGCTATAGTACACAGGGAGCAACAAGCAATCCAACTTCAGTGTCCAAATACCGCTTTACTCATAGTGAGATGTTTGGCCTGTCTACCATGTGTACCCCAATCAGAGATTCCTCACATTTTTACAGCAAGCCTACTCATCTTTCTTCCTAAAACAAATAATCTCTCAGGCTCATTGCAAACCACCAGTGACACTTAGTATTCTGAACACTTCATGTGAGTCTACCTGGCATACTGTATTTTAAATCCAAGCACTGTTACGGCTATGCATTTTCACTAGCTCCATGGTACAACACAATAGCTCCATTCAGTAAGAAGTAAATCTATATTTCAATTCTTGACTGATGAAGTTTGTATGAGTGTATTTTAACACTTTTATGCATCTTGAAACCACATCTGTCAAAACATGTTAACTAAACAATAGGATACCTAAACACTCACTGCAATATCAAGAAGCTTTTTCTTCCTCCCATTTCACCAGTTACAAACCTTTTTGATCTTAAATGGTGATAAAGGATCATTGAAAATGTCCCCACTGTCTGGTAATGTCTAGAAAATACTATTTATCCTAGATAGTTTATCAATGTGCCATTTAGCTCAAGGAGATTATAAATAGGGATGAAGCACATCAGCTCCAGAGGGACTTCCAGAAATCTGACAGCACCGCCACTTGGCTCATGGCTCACCTGCCCCCACATCCCTGCAAAAAAGGATCCTACTAAGATTTATATTTTACTGCCATTATGGATGGAGCTGTGCAGTACATCCTTTGGCTTGGCACTGGATTAAATCCCTGACCCTGCTTCCTGATGGTGTGAGGTGTGATCCCAGACCAAGAGGGACCAGGAAGTACATGGCACTTCAACAGCAAAGGGAAACAAAATGCTGGATCTGCTCCTACGACTACTTACATCACTTGTTTCTGCAGAGACCTGAAGTCCTTTGTGAACATTTTTGCTATTTTAGCTAAAGTCATTAATTAAAGCAGGATAGATGTGAGTTCAAATCTACCTAAGCTGCCAGGTCTATGTAGTGTAATGATAAAAAGATAATAATTCCCTGTAATCCTGTAAACATCTCTCATTTACCAGTGTCCAGCTCTCCTGTCTGTAGGTACTGCTCATACTTCCCCATTAGCTTCTCTAATAAGATCAAACTTCCATGTGTCATAACTCCTTGATGTGATTTATAAAGCTAACTTGTTTTCTTCCTAGCTTATCTCACATAACCTATTTGTCTTTTTATTACGGCATCTCATGTGCCCCTTATATGCTGTAGCTATTTATCAAAGACTTATAATAATACCTATTCTTCCAAAATTATTGATGTGGATGCCTGCACAGCCAAAACCTGGGCTGTCTGTAGTGCTGCAAGGGTGACAAAGCTCAGGCTGTGGAGCAGCAGCACCACTGATCAGCAGTCCTGCAGGGTGACTCACACCCCTCCCACCTCAGCTGTGCTTGTAGGTAACTTCACTGACCTCAGGTGGGATGTCCCTGCCTGCTCTGTGCACTCCGAGCACAGGGGATGCCCTGTGGTGGCTGTGCACCCGGAAAGTGGCAGGGCCACAATGTACGCCCACCACCAGCTGTTTGCTGCAGCTGATGAGAGTGCATTTCAGCTTTTGGGGACTGACTCACACTCTACCTTGGCTTGTCTGTGGTAAATGAGTTATACTGCAATTTTGCAACACGACAAAAGATTTACATGTCTTAGATCATTCAGTGCATATAGCCCTCTAGAGATGTGCTTGGTTTTATAACTCTATTGCCAATACCAATACTACTGCTGCCATAGTTGTTATTTCAATCAAATACCTCAGCCAGCAACAGCTCTTTGCAGATGGTTTTGAGTCTAACTTGTTACTTAACATCAGCTTTAAAGAGATGAAAAGCAAAATAATGACAAAAATATTGATCTTTAATATTCAGAAAAGGCAATGGGAAAAATACTTGTTAGGGTGCACGTATATTTATATACGTGTGCACATATCTGTGGGAGAGAGAGATGTTTTAAGGTGTGTGGTCAGTCAAGATGTGCCAGGTATGAGCTGCCCCAGGCAGAATGGCTTTTTGTGTGCGATGTGCCCTGGGAATGAAAAGCACAGACTCCTTCAAATCCATATTCTGTGTATTTGTATTTATATTTGAAAGTTGCAGAAAACTAAAGTCCATCTAACTGTGTGCTCTCATGAAGAGATCTCATCAAGGTTTTCTGAAATGGAGATACCACTTTAGCCATCCTGTAAAAAGCCATGTGTAACCAGACTGTCTAAAATACCCTGTCCTTTCCCGAGCCAAGAGACTCCGCTGGGTGCCTGGGAAGCTGCGGTGGGCAGAGCCTGGGCTCTCGGGCAGGGCCTGATGCATGTGCTGCAGCTATGGATTTATATAAAAACTCTCTCCTGTTAGTGGCTGCTTTGTGCTCTGAAGCGAGGGGGTTTATTTCAATGAACACACACGCCCCTAAGTATACTTTAAGCGTATATCTTACAGATTTCTTCTATTAATTAAATCTTCTCTAATTGTATTAGCCACATAAATAAATGCCTTTTCCCATGAACACTACGTGTTGATCGACAAAAAATAGCAAGTTCCAGGCACTCATGACATACGTTAAAAAACTTACTAGTTTTTGCATTGTCATCTTTCTCTTGTCAATTTAATATTTCCATGTCCTTTTATTCTTTTAAAGCAGCAAATAGGAAGAAATTTGACTTGAAATTCTGATTTACACATCGACTAGTTTTCTTCAGAACTAGCTAGTCTTGACCTTCTGACCTTGTCTTCACACAGAAATTTATCTAATTATTAATCCAGTTCTCATTTACCAGATCTATCAGGTGCAGAAAAACCTTAAAATGGGCAAGTGACAAGCATGAGAAGAACAATGAGAAAGAAAATGAGGTGTCAAGTTTATAAGTAAAGGAAAATACAATGGAGGTACAGGTAGAAAGGAGGATGAGAATAGCAGTGCTTTATTAGTTGTAAAAGTTTTATTAGCTTTTTACAGCTCAGGCATTGAGTAGCAGACAGGAGAGCATGTCAGCTGGCCAGGAAAGCTGGCATTAGTCCTGTGCCCTCTGGGAAATGCAAGTTCCCTAGCCAGAGGATGAGGAGCCTCCTATGGCAAATTTGCTGGAAGGAAGATGCATCAGACTGAACTGGAACACTGGAGGAAGGATCCTGCTCAAGTTGGGAGAGGCTAGGGACTGAAACTAGAAGGGGATGTCAGGACCTGCAAGAGGGTCTGCTTTAAATCCCGCACAAAGGCTTCCTCATGCACTGGTTAAGCCTACAAAAATTGAGACATCAGAGAGATGGGGATGGCAGCGCAAGAGGAGTGATCAAGCCTGAACAAATGGAAACAAAAGGAACCATTTTATCTGTAGCAGGAAAGCAGTGGGATGCTTCAGGTAGCAAGTGACCTAAACTAAGAATACAATAAGTTTTACAAAGTCTGCAGAAAGGAGGGAGAATAATTTCTTCTTTTCAAAGTCAAATTGAAGTAGAAGCAGCCTTAGTAAAAACCACTTTATATAAATTAACACAATTTTTTCATATATCACAATGGATGGCTGGGCCAGAGGACTTTCACTGCCTGCAATTTCCTCCCAGCTGTGGTGCTTTGGCTGCTCCACACATGAGCACGTGCGACAGAAACGCGATAGAGTGGCTCAGCATGAGGACAAGGGCTGTCTGTGATACTCACCTCTTGCCTTCTGCCTCCAAAAAGGAAAATGAAGGCCAGATCATCTGAGCCTGGCTCATTTGGTCAAAGCATGGTGCTAATAACTCTAAAGTTGTGGGTTTGATCCTCATATGGATGATGTAGAGTTGGATTCCATGATACCTGTGGGTCTCTTCCAGCTCAGAATATTCTGTGATTCTGTGATCTAATTAGCTTGCACTAACTCAGTATAGGTTGAGAACAAGGGATGGAGGTGACTTAAGACATACTTATTTCTGTGTGATCACTGAGCAACCCTGGCTGAACAGGAGGACAGCAAAAGTCTGCCTTTTTGCAGCAACAAAGCCTTGGTATGCTCACACTGGGGTCCACCCCTGCAGCCCCAGGTGGTCTGTGTCACCTGGTGTGCCCAGCCCTGCCAGGGCAGGCATCATCACACTGCAGAGTGGGCTGGAAGGTCAGTGAGATCACAGAACCTGCTACAATTAAGAAATCACCTAAAAAACTGAGGAAACTGGAGGAAAACCTGGAGTGTCCTACTGGTGTAGTTCTGTGCTTCTTATAAAATGCTAAAAGCCTCTGTTCCCAGCACCTTTAGCCAAAACAATTGCTTCTGAATAGCAATACCAAGGACGCACTCATTGCCCTAGAGCCCAAAAATATGTAAACAGCAGTGGGTTGGAGGGGAGGCAGGCCTGGGGTGGTTAACATCATCGCCTAAGGATGTGATGGGAGAATTAAGGGGCCCATGCTAATATGGCAGAACTTATAAAAGGTGAACAGCTTGTGACCTGGCATCCATTTTGGGTGTAGCCCCATGAGGGGCCCTGAATGTACCTTCAGGCCTGAATAAATTTGTCTGCTTTTTATTCTCCTAACTTTGTCTTGGTCTCTGTTTCAGGAAGCCTGTTTTAGGCATCACTAGCTTTGTACAGCAGAGGTGAATCCTGATGATTTCGAGGCTTTCTTTTGAGCAAGAATCTTCATCAACAAGTCCACAGTAGATGGATAACAATTAAAACCTATGATAAAAGTAACTACCACCATATGCATAAAGGGAAAGAAAAAACCCAGCAACTGAGTCTCAAGGGTACTTGAGTAAGTTTGGTCTCTCTGATTGCTTCAGCCAATTAGTTCCTGAGGTAAATAGCCTGTAGGTCATTACACAGAACTTTCAGGGGCATCACTAGGAATTCACCTTGGAGGAGTCATGGAGGAGGCACAGGACAATTGGAAAGTGACAGTGCCCATGCTGAACACGGGGAAGGATGGCAGAGTGAGGAATGAAAGGGCAGTCAAGAATGCTGAAACAAATAAACAAGTGATTTTTAAGGCCAGGGAGGACATGAAGGAGATGAACAGCACTGCGCATGAATCTGTCATGTAAAAATAATGTCAAAACAATATAATTTAATTTTGTAACAAGGTAGCAAACCTTGTGGTGAAGGGAGAAGGGCAAATATCATACTTAACTTACTAAGTCTCTGACACTGTTTCCCATATTTTTATATAAGCTAGGGATACACAATTTAGATGAAACTTCCACAGGAGGATGCAAGAAAGACAGGGTAACTTAAGCTGGGGAGGAGTTATTGATTGTTTGCTGTCCAAAATGAGAGGATGCACAATACAAAGGTATTCCCTGGGGATTTGTCCTGAGCCAGCTCTGTTCAATGCCACATCACTGTGACCTGGAAGGTAGAATACAGAGTATTCTCAGTACATTTGCAAATGACCCCCAGACAGAAGGGACTGCAAATGTGTGGGAGGACAGCATCAGAATTGCAAATGGACCCAAGAAGCTGGGGAACTAGCACAAACAAGAGGGCGCATTTCAATAAGAGCCTGCAAAAATACTCCACTGCAGAAATATGAGATGGAGGAAAATTGGTTAGTTGGAAGTTCTTTAGGAAAGGATCTAAGAATTATAGTAAATTATACTGAGTGGCAATCAAGAGTGCCACAATTTTGAAAGACACAAACAGGCATGCATAAATAAAGGGATGATCTGCAAGTTGTGCAATTTGTTGGGGAAGCTTAGCAGTGTGGAGCACTGTCCTTCAGAAGAGACCTGGACCATTTAGTAAGAGTCTGAAGGAGAGCAGTGGGAAAGATCAAAGTCCAGAAAATGGGCCTACATGGAACTGTAAGGGAGTATTTTTATTTAGCCTAATGCTAAATAAAAGCTAGCTAGGTAGCTCTGGTGAAAAGACACAAGGAATCAAACACGTTCTTTGTCCACAGCTGACAGAATAGGAAGCAGTGTGGAGCCCAGCATCCCCAGTCCTGCACAAAAAGGGGTAGCAGAGCCAGTTTATAAGGACACTGCAGATGAGAGGTTTTATTAGAGGAAAAAAATTTCAAACCCACTGAAATAATCTGAAACTAGTTTAGCGTGGGCTCACACAACTACTTCAGTAATCAATCCTATGATGAGAAAGGCATAGCCAAGGTCAACATACAATGATCAAGGAGTGTTAACCACTGAATAGTTGAGTTCAAGGTGTGCCAGTCAATCAAGGGGAAAAGAAACAATGTCAGACAAATCCTACTTCAAGGATAAAAACCTCCATGATTTGTATGTTGAGGTGATTGCAATATTATGAGAGAGGTCATCACATTGAATATTCATAGATTGCCTTAGGCAATGCCTTAAAGTGATCAGAGCAGTCTCTGACTGCCCAGCAATATAATTTTATTTGTTCTTCATAGAAATTTTGGACCAAACAAGCCTGTGTAATTGTCCTTAAAATGCTCCCTTCCTGAACATTTATCCTGTTCAACCTCACCTTTACTGTCTAGCCTTGTTTCTTGGACACCGCTTTTGTGTTGGCTGCACTGAGCCTACTCCAAAAACCTCCAGAAGAAACCTCCTTAAAGCACAGGTCCTTAAAGTAAGGAGCCCTTCACTGCCATCCCAAACCCTCCAACTCCTGTAAACCACTTGGAGAGTCATGACTCTTCAGCTGAAGCACACTAGCACAGCCCTGTAGCCACCAGGACCCCCTCTGGATCCAGAAAGGTGCGATGCCCGTGGCCACAACAGCCTGCTTGTATTCAGCATAGGCACCGCCAGTCTGGAGCGAACATCAAGACACAGCCATGACACAACTCATTTCTAGAAACTCACCCCAACTGCCTGGTTCACAACCACCCTGCATTTTGTGGCTTATAGCCATAATGACAATATTCATCCGGACAAACTCCCACATCTCATTCTGACAGTATGCACAGCACTGTAAAATTAATGAATTAGCAGGAGGAGAAAACGACTCATTTGGAAGAAGACTTCTGGAGCAATATAAAGCTGCAGGAAACCTGCCTGATTTGTCTTTTGGCAAGTTCTGCTACTAACTTTAAATTACCACCCCAAGTGTTCTCAACTGATTCTCTATAGGAATAAGTCAAGTGAACCTGAGCACACCTGTAATTTCACCCTGAAGTTACACACACCTCAGTTTTCGGTCTTGGAACACATTAGGTTTATTTTTAGGTTTTTGTCTTCACCTGAATCCAAAGCTACAGCTTTGTAATGGTAAACTCACAAAAGTCAAAATCAGAAGAAAATTATTGCAGCAGCTGTTACAAAGTGAAACACACATTTTACAGAGATCTGCTGGTAATGTTTTGTTTTGCTTCTCTGTTCTTTCACAATTCTCTGTGCAAAAAGACTCTTTTGACTTTGGCATTGTATTCTGCAGGTGCTGGCTAGGAGCAACTTCTCCAGCTTACACAAGGTTTTTAAAACTAACATTTTTTTTTAGTATGATCTTCATCCCTCCCGTGTCAACTTAGCAGTGATTGAGAAAGGCTAATTGGGGTTTTGGGTTTACCTTACATCTTGAGTGTAATAATGTAGGATCTATTTGTTTTGTCAGATTATGGTAGTGTAAGAGCTAAGGAAATTTTTACATTATTACAGCTTCTGTATTCAAGTTAATATGAACAGGAGGAAACTTCAAAATGTGGAAAAATTTTGTGGAAATCTGAGAACTTTCAAAACTAGATATAAACTATGTAAACTTTCAGAACTATATAATGCATCCCATATGCTTGCTACGGTTGCCAAGAGCTATCTGGAAGCCAAAGTCAACAAAAGCTCTCACCCCAAGTTACTCATATCAAGTCACCACCAAAACCTCTAAAATATGTCAGATCTTATAGTCGGCTCTAATTAAGAGTGTTTTGGTGACAGGATTTATTTCCTCATAATCTTGGTAGCACAGTATCTACATTTTCTCTCAGCTTTTCTTTATGTGTCAGACTTTGCTGTTTCCCCTACCTGCTCCATGGTCCCCATCCCCATGCCCTGCTGTCCTTTTTGGTACTTTTCTGGAGGCTGGCATTCGCTACAGACACTCAGAGCAGCCTCTAGATTGTTTTACTTCCCCTGAAAGACCTACCCAGTGATAGAGCATCAGAAAGGCAGTCATGTAGATGATTTAGCGAGTTCAACTTGAGTGGGATCAGCAGACCAAAGCAACAGGTGCCAACACCCTTCACATCCCCAACATGTGGGGATCATGGGTTTAATTTGGATTAGATTGAACTTGAACATTCCTCAGGGAATCAAAACTTTCTGAAGAGAAAAAGCATTAGGTCCACTCTAAAATAAACTCCTGGTCCACAGAGCAGTTCAGACCCCAATGTCCTGTTGAACACTGGGGACCACCAGATGGTCAACCTCAAATCAAACCGCTGCCCTACCTAAACCACTGTGCCAAAGGCCTACCTTCCTCACTCCTCTGTCCCAAATCATTGGAAAGTTTCTTAAGGTAACTGGGGAGGAATGTTGCAGATGCCTTGAAAATCAGGGTATCATGCAAATCTAACAACCTCAGTTATGAAGTGCCTTAATTATGCCCCACTATCTGCATTACATAGGTCTAATTCCTATTTGAAATGCATTCAGCTCCCAGCACAACTATTACATTTGATTACCACAGGACTTTTAGGAAAGGGTAGCACTGCTGAGTCACAGAAGTCTTCCTGAGCTGTTTCAGCCGTTTGATTAAAGGAGCAGTGTAAGCTTCCCCTCTCTGTGCATCACAGACTTTGCCTGCTTCCACTTAGTTACAGAGTTGAGATCTAAAAAAGGCAAAATCCCCTAGGCTGACACAAAGAAACACCCTAATTTATAATCTGAAGGTATGAAGGAGTAAATTTCCAGCATAATGAGCTACTCACCTAGCTGCAGTTATTATGTGTTAAAACTCCCCGTACATAACACAGAAAATTGGCTCCTAAGCATTTTTCAATTTTTTTCCCCGTCCTACAAACTGTCAGAATACTAAAGAGATTTTTAGGAAATTGCTCTTGCTGGTAAAAATCCACTATTTGGTATCAACATAAGACTGAAACACAGAGGCCAGATCCAGCCCTCTAATTCAGAGTAGGTAGGGATTTTCTGACAAAACATTTTCTGTCAGAAAATGTCAATTAATCAACTTTCCCTCCAAAAAGGAGACTTTATCTATTTCATTAAAATGTCCCCCAAAAAGTGTCTGACTGCCAGCATGGACAAAGCAGGCTCCTTTCCTGACTGACTTCCAGCAGAAATGGACCAGAAAGTGCAGGGCACCCAGCTGGGACTCTCCTTGCCAAGAGCCCTCCTAGACTCCCATTTTCCCATGTGTGGTGTTTACAGAATAATTAACAAATTAGTGGCCCCAAGATCCCGTGGGGGCAGCCCAGTGGTTCTGCCACCCTTGGAGGAGCAGCAAATTAGAAGGTTGTCTCCTTTTCAGCCCTAATTACAATCCATCGGGGCTGGATGCTTAGTACTGGTTTCCTGGCACACAGCTCAGTCCCAGCATTCTCAGTTAATCGACTGAAATTACTGTAACTCACTGTGAGCTTTGGCTAAGTACAGAGGGAAGCTTTGGACTATGGCAAATTATTTAAGGATAGTAAATATTAGGGACTGGTCATTTCCTCTGCAAGATGTGAGAAAGGCTATCTGCCAATCTGCCCTGCTCACAGCGCTATCAATATCCCACTCCCCTCACAGACTTTGGCCAATACATCACAGACGGATGCTTGTGGTTGAAATTCATTAGAAGATATATGTCTGGGTTACTGCTTCTGCAGGAATGAGATTTTCTTCTGGAAACTGCAAGCTGATAAAAATTCCCTTTGTAAATACCAAGGTTGCTTGAAATTTTTCCTTTTCTATTATGAATGTTTTGGGGGATTTTTGTGGAGGATGTTCAAGGAATGGACCACAGAACATGGAATGACAGAAATCCGGGGCGTTTTTCTCCTGAAGCAGTCTGCTTTTTATGGAAGTGCTGAAAACATTTGAATTTTCTCCAGCTCTGAAATAATTTTTTTTTTATCTTCTAAGGCTTCTATAAGGAATCAAAATTTTTCTTCCAAAAAATAATCGTTTTACCAAAGCAGGCCAGTGTTTCCCAAAGGAATGAACAGCAGCCTGTTACTCACAGCTGCACCTTTCAGCCCTGCTCAGCACATTCTGCACATCAAAAAGGGAGAAAGATGTGTAAAACTATTGATCACTGCTGCTTGAATGCACTGAAATTCTGAATTTAACAAAAGCACAGGCCCAACACTGGAAATTTCTGTAGACTGTCCAAGACAAGCGCATTATGAGCATGGCTTGTGGGGAATTGCTCATGGTGCCGCAAGCTTAGTTCTTTTCCCCAGAAACAAAACCTGCCTTGGTCCTGTTGCAGGTTATAATCAGGGCATGCAAACAGGCTGTCAGTTAATGTTCAGCTTGGGAGATTTTTATCATGTCCATAAAGAACTACACTGTGACCACTGCACTCACACACTGAATCAAATGGGAATGATACACAGTCAGAGCAAGCTTGAAACAATGCCTTGCTAGTAATCTAGCCACATTATTTTAATTCTCTGTAATTCTCTGTGCTTGTGGAAATACCACAAGAGAAAATCTAAATAAATGAATCATAATTATAAATGTTGTTTATGTAATTGGTAAATGGTGCAGAGGCAAGTGAACACTGCTTATTCCTACACAAATGCAAATTAAATATGGACACTGCTTCAAAGATGTGCCCCTAGTACTCCAAATTTAACAAGATTCAAAAATAAAAAGCTCAGCCCGCTACCGTGATTTGTCTCTCTTTCTGTCATACCAAACCTTCAGCACACCTATACACCATGGGTTCCAAACTGGAATTATGGATCAGATATTTTCAAGAAAATATAAGAAGCACATTTTTTCACATTCAAAGTGCAAAAGGAAAGGGCAAGATAATCTGTCAGCAAACTAACCCCTTATCAGGATCATACACAGTCCCATTACTGCTATGACATCTAGCTCAGCTGGGAGCTGAATATCCGGAAAAGGCCAGCCAAAAATCCATCAGTAAGACCTCATTTATCATTGTTAAAGGAAAAACCAGCTCTGCCATGCAAGGCTGGCACCGGCAGAGCTGGCCTGCCCCTCTCTGCCGAGGCCAAACTCCAGAGCAAGGTCTGCGCTGCAGAGCAGCCTGCGGGGCTCGGCAGGGAGCTGGAAACAGCCACACTGCCATTCCAAACAAAACGTGCTAAAGCAGAAATAACAGCACAGGGTGCAGCAATTTGCAAAGCTCAGAGGTGAGTGTCTGTCCTGCGTCACTTGGAGCCTCCTCCAGTGAGGACCCCCAATGCATTCATTTCAACATTTTACCTCATTAACTTCCCAAGTTCAGAAGATGGATTACTTAGCTGGAGCAAAGAAGCCTACATCCAGGCTTTTGAGCACATCCTAGCTTTGTTTTTTCAACTCTGTATTCCAAGGAAGCACAGTGCATCTGTACCTTTCTCTAAAAACATCTCTTTTAGGCACTCTAGTGCTGATGGAGGTGCAGGATTGACAGCTCCGGAGATTCATTCTGCTGTTTACTCACTGAACAGGCACAACGCAGGCAGCACAAACTTTGCACAGCCTGCCCTACCAATGTGCCTTTGGCACCTATTGAAAAATTTAACACCCTCCAAGAGATGGTACACGTTGCAGAGGGAAGCAGGCTGGAGCACCCAGTGCCTCAGCTGGCAGCTGCCCCTCCTCCCCCCAGACTTCCTCCCTCAGCACTGGCCAGGCCCCTCCAGGGTGTATCCCAGGGCTGAGCAGGACAGAAGCACACAACAGCCATGCAAATTCAGAATTCTTCATTTTTGGCAAGAACCCACATCTACCCTCTTAAACCTGGTGCCAGGCAATTTGCCTGAGGGATCTCAGACACAGCAGATTCTCAAAGGTGCTGCTCTTTATACCAGTAGCAACCTGGCAGTTGCTACAGAAGCACGACAGTGATGCAGGAGCCACAGAGCAGGAGATGGAAGTCTGCTGTTTAAATATCTTCTCTACGCTGCATAAGCAGATTCAAGCTCATCTTCCTCAAATTGCTTTACTAACCACATTAACCTCTGGGACTCCCCTTTGTTTCCTGAGGTGAATGAGTAATAACTCAGGGATACAGCAGTAATGGCTGAGCTCACTTTCCAAGGAGTACTGCACAAGATGACATGGGAAAACTGTGGTTTCCAGAAATGATGTATTATTAGTGCTGCATCTAACTCAGTAATTGCTTAATGCTTTATATTTACATAGGCTGTATATTATGTTTGCTCTGAGAGAAAGAAGGAAAACTGAGCAGGAAAGGAGTTTGCAATAAACCTACAGTAAACAATAAAGAGCTATAAATGGTAATCTGTCAATAGCATCAGCTTTATGAAGGGCTTTATTTAGGAAAAGAGGAGCATCCTCAGCTCCCAACTGATCTAAACCAGTCCAAATTGATGTAGTACCTAGCAGGATTGAGTCCTTCCTGAAGGATGAGCTATTAAATGTAAACATACATAAAATATTATTTGAAAGATCATATTCATTATTAACAAGGGGAAAGATGATCTTCCAGAAAAGGCACTGGTGTGCTGGGACTCTACACTGGGCTCCAGCTCTGCCACAGATTCCTTGCTTCATCCTGAGCGACTTCCTCAACATCCCTGTTCATCTCAGCTTTACTCTCACACTGGAGATTATTCCTCTCCTTCCCTCCGTGTACTGGGCTGTGCTGTCTTTTATCAAGCATGTGCAGTTCCAGAGTAAAAGGAGGTCCTCCAGGCCAGCTGTAAACGATTATTTGGAATATTAATTTTTGAATATTCTTTCTTTCTTCCTACAATTGTTTCCTACAATACCATACATCACAGTAATATTTTTCAGAGTGGGTTGGATTTACGTGGTGGGAGAAAGGAGCAAGGAACCATTTTGTTTTATTTGTATAGCAAATGAATAACTTTACAGAGTTCACCATATTCACTAAGAAACTGATGCCCAGGAAGTTTGGTCTCTTCCAAGTTTTTTGGCTGCACTTAAACTTCTGTACCTGGGAAATGGAGAACAGTCATGCACACCAACTTGTGGTCTGCAGATTTTATTAGCAAAACTGCCTGGCATGAGAAATAAACAACCAAACCCTTGTGAGTAAGCAAGTTAGCAAGTATGTGCATGTGTGTGCAGCATGATGTGAATACAAACTCTAAGGGGCGGTGGGTAACCAAAGTTTGCAATCTACTGGTTTTCCAGGTCTTTGGTCTTCAATTTATGTTACATTGAGTGCAAAATGAAACAGCTCTTACATGTGTCGGCTGAAGAACCCCTCTGAAATCAGCTAGAATAGCTAAAAACCTTTAGGCCAGGAATTTTCAAAGCATGTGCAATGTGGGAAAAACCCATGGAGAGAGGACTCTGCCTGAACCAGCAGCTGTGGTGGAGTGTGCACTCCAAGTGAGACCAGGAGCACTGCCCAGCCTCCCAGCAGCTACACAGTGCCATATGGTGTGTGGTACTGCACTGAGAAACTGGCAGGTATGAGGGTGTGGGAAAACTGGGAGCTATAAAAACTCTGAGGATATTATACAAGGATTACTGTGTTATACATATTGCAGCCTACTGTGAGCAAAAAGAAAGAAAAGGATGGATGGATGGAAGGAAAAAGAAAGAGAAAACCCAACCAAAGATAATTCCCTCAATTTACATACAGATGTGTCTTGCAAGTAAAATACAAGATTTGGCTATTCCCAGCTTCTTACTATACCAAGGGAAAAGCTGCTTGATTGGCAAAAGCTTTGCCCAGGGGTGAGCACAATGAGAGCAGAAGGAGAAGCCATGATAAAGCGTCAGGAGTAGGAGGGAGCGAAGGGCACCGATCCAAGGTTGTAAAACCCAGGCAGGTCTCCCATTAACATGACAATTGCCTCTCAAGGGTCTGCTGCTTGTACAAACTGCACAGGCCAGTGTGGCAACATCCAAAATAGACAAGCATGAGCGGGGCTCCAGGGCACAGCCAAGCACTGCCTCACCTGCTCAGGGATTATCTCAAGGTACAAACATCCATGCAAAACAAGTTATAAAGTCAAATAATTTCAGTCCTGGTCTTTGCAGGGAATCTCACTGACATGCTCTTCCCTCCCCTCTGCACCCTTCATCCAGTGAAGTGGGCTGGTGGGATTGGGGGGTCAGCAGTCTCACACTGCCCTGCTGCTGCCCAAAGCTTAGGGATCAGCCACCAAAGACACCAGCCCATCATGCCACTGCCAGCCCATCCTTTGTGCACTCAGACAGTCTCTAGGTTAAAATCCAGCACAAGATAGACAGGACTTTGGTAGAATGAGATTAGGAATCAGTCTTGACATCCCTGGTGTTAGAGACCTGGACAAGGGTCATAGCCTAACTGTGAAGTACAACATTCTCTTCCCAGTGCAATTGCTTCTCTACACCTTTTTGATAATTGACACCTATGATGATGTCTACAAAATAGCCAGGGGAGGTGACAGGGCTCTCCCATGTGATCATGTAAAGGATTTACACAGTGACAGCAACCTACACCACGAAAGCGAAGAAACCCTGTAGGAGATGCCACCATACCCAGCTACTGAGAGAGCTTTATCAAAATTGTGGGAAGAAAGAACTAATAACAGTGGGTGGTAGGAGCAGATGAACTTTTTAGAAAGGAAGATCTCCATTTTATGCCCACGCCACCTCAGTAACAAGCGGAAGGAAAAAGAAGTATAGAAAGTATGTGAGACTTATGAGGAATTATTTGAAAATTCAGAGTGGGACTGGGCACTTAGTTACAATGACTGAACAAGAAATGTGTTACTGCTCCCTCCAAGGAGTTACTGCACAGAGAGAAGCCTCTTGAGTTCCAGTGAGCCTTTGCTGGGGCAGGGATTTCTGCAGGTTTGCAGACAGGAGAAGGAACATTTCAAAGTGTAGCATCTCAGAGAAGGGTGCCTGTATCTCTCGAGGCAGGAGCTGTGAATGCCATCCAGTGTTCAGGGAATGATAGAGAGATCATACTTGCCTGAGCAATCAACCAAAATCAGTCTGGGCCCTAATAAAATGTATCCTGTTATGGGCTAACCCAACCCACAGTGAACACAGGACAAAGACCTCACTGACATCAGTGGGAAACAGCAGAGTCACAGGTGGCACTTGCCAGAGACAAATGAAGGAATGTTTGCACAAAACACCCTTTAGAGGGACAGTCAGCAGGAGTTCCAGGTGAGACAGAAAGGGCAATACTGAAAAGCTACCTTCCCATTGCCTTGGGAGCCTGCCACGAGACTTCCTAGAAGCAGTCTAGCCCTGGACAGCACTGCAAAGGCTGAAGAATCTGGCCTAATAAATTTTATTTTTCTGACAAAAACCTCGAACCCACCCCACACATGAAAGTTGTGCAATAAGATGCTATTACTTGGATGGAAAATCATCTAGATGGTCAGTCCAACCGTGGAACTGAATAGCTTGAGAAGTCTGAATACATTTAACTTACTATTTTCACCATGGAAATGCTCAACAAAACTGACCTTTTCAGCCTTAATAAAACTGGATTTTCCTGTATGTCCCCTGTCAGCCACTGCAATAATAAGTGGGAGTGCTAAAAACCAGAATTATTAAAAACTGAAAAAGAATTAAATGGTGACCCAGCCCCACTGCTGCTGAGCTGGATCTGACTGCATTCTGCTGGCAGAGCTGTACTGTCCTCCAAACATTTAGAAAATACAATTCCATCTGTGATTTTGCTGATGCAAATCTGGAGCATCTGCTAATTTCTTACCAGGTCCCACTCAGAGCAGGACACAGCCACTGCATCTCTGCTGACATGCTGCAGCTCCTTTCACCTGGGGCAGGCCATTTCTGGGGATTCCTGGGTACTGCTGACTATCCTGGTGTGTTTATCCTTTCCCATTAAGCTCTTCACATACCTGTTCCTAAGCAGAGCACTAAGACTCAGCCTTCAGGTACCAAGGAAGGTGCTTCCTTCTTTGCCCTCCAAGATGCTGCTTCCTTCTGGCTGGCCAGGACAAAGATAGACAGGGGTACAGGTGGGGAAATGGAGGAGGATGGGGGCAAATGGAGAGGGGAATGGGCAGACACTCAAAATTATTTCAAACCCCGACATTCCTTGTTTTTTACCAAGGAGTTTTGGCATGCCTGTCCTTCAGACTATGATCAGTCCAGCAATAATTGCTGTAAGACATGGCTAGAAAAATATTAATGTCTGTTCAGACACATGGATTGTTAAGTAGCCATCATTTGGCAGCAGTTAAAGAAAGAAATAATTTCTTCCTTGTGTTTAACTTTCTCCAGTGTCTGTGTTCAGGAGGGTATCGTAAAGAGTGATGAAATTCAGGCATTCACACCTCAGTCAACGCTTCTGGGACCAGGTAGTTTCGAAGTATCCAAATCTGCATTTCACATGTCACTTTTTTAGCAAAATATAGATATGGGTGGACAAAATGTGAAACAGAGCAGCTTTTGATTAACCCCTCAGGTTCCAGCAAACCACATTGTTATAGCAACAGCTACAACCACCTTCCAGCATGTCCCTGCCCTCCCCCCGCTGAATGCTGTATTAGCTCCAAAGGCTGTATTTTCTCTTGAGATTCAAAATGAGCTGTTAACGTGCCAGTTGTTAACACTGTACTTGGTTCATATATTTCACATGTCAGACAGAAAACAAAATCTGACTAAAACCAAGAGTGACTGCACATGAGCCTGTGGTCAGGGGAGGAGTTGCCATGTGGCCGCAGGTGGCACAGGGAGCTCTGGGACACAGCCCTGCCCCAGCTGGCTCATGGCACTCTCTCTCAGTACCTGCTTCCCCATCCATCACACACACGGCACTGCACTAAATCAGGGCTGTGTTTTCCATCCTTTCATGAAGTACTGCCTGACAATGACTGCACTGTGTTACAGGGACAACATCGGCCATTGCCAAATAGTAGTGATGCCATTTCCATCTGAAGTGTGCTTCCAAGCAGGCTTCCTGACTGCTTGTCTAAAAGAAAGATGCAAAACCAAGTTAAATGCTTTTCCTCGGCAGGTTTACAGATCCTTTGCACTTTCCAAAATACAAGATCATGCAAGTATCTGCACTCACATCACTTTCTTTTCTTCTGCCAGAAGTTTTGGGTCTCTTCGTTCCTGCAGTGGAATTAATCCCTGGAGGCCCAGCCTTAGCTGAACCTTATTCAGTATAAGCGGGCTGCTGCAGCAAATGCAGAGCATGCTGCTCAGTCGTGAGTCTGCAGCTTTTGGTGCCTCCCTGCTGTTCCCTGTACAGAGGCATGAAAGGAAAAATACCCACGTTCTGCTCCCAGGTACCATGGACTACCTGGTGATGGAGCTCTGCTTTGTCCAGATTCCTCGTCTCTTCCTGATAGCTCCTGATGTGCAGGTGTCCCAGCCCTCTTCTGGTTGGGCATTCCCATCTCCTGGAGAAAACCTGGCTGGAACAGGGAGCAGGCAGAGCCAAGAGCCCCAGTAGGTGCTTGCACATGGGGACCTGCCGAAAGCTCCTGCTCCATCTGAGTTGCCTTAAGGTCAGCCTGTGCTTCAACACAATATTTTTTCCTTGACAGTTTGAGAGAATAACTTCTGTTATTCTGGAGACTATTGAAAGGAAAAGCTGACAAAAATAAGATCTCTCTTCTTATTTTCCACTGTCACTTAACTTATTGCAGTTACACAGCATATGTGCTGCAGCAGCTCCTTCAGCTGTGTGTGGGGTTGGAGCTATCGGGGAGGACACCCACCAGTTCTGTGGGATGAAATGATCCATGCCCTGGAGAATTTACAGCCCCATGGGTACTGGCACCCTTGGGGCTGCTGGGATGCCCTCAGGGAGGTCCAGGTTCAGAGAGGTCTGAAGAGTAAATTCAACTTTCAGAAGATTTAATTCAAAGTTTTAAGTTCACCCACTTTAGTAGCTTTATGCTCCCACCCAAGAGCCCTGTCTCTGCTAGCTGCATCTGCACTGGAGAGCCAGCAATGCCTTCAGTGGGGAGGCTGTCCAGCTTTGTCAATCCAAGGCAAATTACAGAACTAAGGATTTTAATTATTTATTTCATACCTCCTAAAGAAAAATAATGTTCCTGAAAACCCAGAGAAAAGCCAGCTGAAAAACAAAGGAAGTAAAGGAAGCAAGAGAAAAGCTAGTCCTAAAGTAAGGATGAGAATGAGCCCATCCACAAACTCTGAGTTAGAGCATTTTATTTAAGACCCTTTAGCTGTTGTTTTCTTCTGTTTACTAGAGCTTTAGACCTTTGATCCTACCACTGCATTTGCCAAAGGCAGATGATTGCACCTGACACATTTCCTTCACCAGTGACATTCAAATGCCTTTCAGCCATATGACCAACACAGCTGCAGAGCAGGATGCTGATGGAAAGTGGATTAGGAGATTGCTCATCCTCTCTGAAAAGTCACCTGGGACAGCTGTGTGTTGCTAAGCTCTGCATCAGAAGAAGAGAAAAGGGTTTTTTGCACAAATCAGGAATGTGGTTTAATTGTCACAGTTCGGTTTTGGCAGTAACCAAAGGCATCAGGGTGGCAGTTCACACTATAGCAACAAACATAAGAAAACAACCCAGAGGTTTTTAAAATAGGCATGGCACACCAGGCAAAGTCTGTGGCAGAGAGAGGGAAGATCCCAGAGCATCACCCCTGTCCCTGTGGTACACAGAAGTGGACTTGTCCCTCTCCTCCTGGGAAATGTGATTGCTACTGCCTTCCCAAGACAACTTTATATGAAACTGGACTCAAAGGAACAATGCAAAAATCAAAGACTACCTGGAGGAAATTAAACAAGCTCCTTTCTGCATGTCATTAAAGCCCAAATTCTAAGGAAATAACCTTGTGTGCTTCAGACGGTTTGTTTCACGCTGCTAGTTCTTCAAATAACTTTAAATTACACATGCTTAAATAGAAAAAGATGGCAGTATATAGGAAGCTGTAACAAAACATTGTTCCTTAATAGGTAGCAGATGAGATGCCAGCCATACCATACAATGGCATAAAATATATACAGATTTTCCTAATACTTCTCCATCACTTTGATTTAAGAAAAAGATGGCTCCTATTTGCAGCCTGTCATGGAATGCTCTGAACACTGCTGTGTTTTTTCTTTGGGTTCCCTAATATTTATCCAACTTCCTCAGCACATTTCTTAAGAATTATTCAGGGATATCGCCAAATTTTTGTATTTTTACTGAGTTTTCCTCAATCCAGTATCCCCACAGAAATTAAAGCAACTGAACACAGAATCCAAACCTTCACTGATCTGTGTTGTTTTCAAGAGATGCAGCTCTTTGTGTGATCAAAGACGACAACCCCAGGCGTTTGCTCTCCACCACAATCCATTCTCCTCACTCCTCTGTACAGTCATCAGCTCTGCTCACCCTGTACCTGTTCCCTGGGTGAGCTCACTGTGCTGCATGGCAGAGTGAGACAAGGAGAGAAAAGGGAGGGTTTATGTGACACCACACACCGTAAGTGTAGACAGGGCAACCTGGTTGACTGGGCCAAAGGAGCCCTAGGTGAGGTCTCAATAAATCCAATTACAGCCACTAACACCTGCTGGTGCAAAGGCACCCGAAGAGCTCATCCCTGGTGCTGGCATGTGTGGTGTTACACCACCGTAGGTGTTGTGTAGCACTGCCGTGCCTGTGCAGGGACTGTGGGGACACTCTTCCCAACACCCGTTCCTGCTGGGACAGCTCCAGCAGGGATTTTGGGTCTCAGTGACAGCTGTTGCCGGGAGTGTAGGCAGCCCCTGCTTCTGCAGACTTGTGCCTTGAAACAGAGATGTCAAAAGTGCCCCAAAATAAACACTAATAGCTGCTAGGTCAAACTGGCTAGGTGGATGCTTGGGGCTCCTTCTGCATCCTTCCCTACTTCAGTTTGACTCCTTTGTTAAACATGCCGAGGAAAAGATACTTGCTTTGATAAATTAGACTATTATCTCATATTCACCTTTTCTCTTCCCTTAATGAAAAGCAAGTTTCTACAGCATGTCGAATAAATAGCCCTTAAGTACAATACAGTCAAGTTCTTCTAATGTATTTCTTGGAAAACAAGGAGTTCTCATGGTAGGTTTGGCTGTGCACTTGTATCCCTCACAACCCTCAGCAGGATGATCAGCATCTTTGCACCCCAGCAGAAAGCAGCATCCCCTCCCTCTTGTTACCAACAGCATCCACTTGCAAAAACACTCTCTCTTTTTTCTCTTCATTTTCCTTTTAGGATTTTCTTCTCTTTCCTTCCATTGCTCAGCCTATGAGGCAATGCTCCAAGATCAAGCCTTGCTCTGGTTCCCAGAGAGTCTCATTTTTTGAAAGGATAAATTTCCCAGCATTCTCAAACCACTTCACATTTTCCTGTCCCTTTTCTAACATGTGCCCTATTCCTTCATTTTTGTTTACCACTCTTATTCCCTTTAATATTTTTTCCCCATTTTTTATTGACCCATTTTTCTTTTTACCTTCTTCCCTTCAACTCTTTGCTTCTCTTTTTTTTCTCCCTGCCCCATTCTAGTGAGGCTTTCTGGCTAGATGTATTACCCATTGTGCTGAGGGGAAGCAGTGCATCTGTATTCAAGCTACACTGTACAAGAAGAGCAATACTATATATACTTACAGAAACAGCAAATCAAGCTCTGAGTGTTCTCTCCCTGTACTAAATTCCCAATGCCAAACACCTTTCATTATCAGAACAATTTTAAATAAAGCTAAGGGGAGAATTGAATGAAAAATAAGTTAGGCATTTCAAGCCTGGTTTGCAGCACTCAGCTGCTCTCACTTCAATAGCTGCACTGCACACCTTCCATCAGGCCCCCACTCTGCAGAGCAGTTTCTATTTGCCAGCATGTTCCCCACTCTGCCAGAGGTGATACAGATGCCCTGCATTGCCAGATAAGCAATATATGTCACTGTCCCTTGCCTAAATGAATATGTTAATTTATTTTCTATTACAGGCTACAGCACAAATCAGAGATGGAAAAGGAGCTCTTGGCTCTGTCCTCAGAACTGTTCATTGTCCCATGGACATGGGGCCTCCCTGCACACACTTGGCCAACACTTTAGTGGTAAACCCTCAGATACTTCTGCATAAAATAGTTGTCAGGAAATAACTACTCTTCTGGGATGACATGATTTTGTGCTTTTTACACTTTCAGCAAGTGAATCCTAACCTACCTTCTAACTAAATGCTTTAAGGACAGGACCTGCCCAGCTGAATGGGGGCAGAGCACATCTGGGTGACATGCATTCCTTTCATAGCCAATATAATATCATCTGAGTAATAAGAGTGCTTGTATTGGTTTGAAAACAAACCAGTGGGAGATCACAAGTCAGGATTAAAATTAGTAGGAAAAATTAAAAATAAGTGAAATTATACAAGGAAAAGCACTGACAAAGTCAGACACAACCTGACACCCGGTTAGGGTGGTGGTAGCAGTCCAAATGAAGTAGTTCAGTTCAAGCAGTGATCCTGCGAAGATCTAGTCTCCAGCTGAAGGTCCAATAGTAGCTCTCATCCTCTGGAAACCCCGTAGACAGGGCTAGCCTAGGCACTTCCAAGCCCAGGTTATATCCAGGTGGGAATGCTTGGCTCCTCCCTCCTGGGTGGAGCATCTCACAATAGGATGAGATAAGTCCATGTGGTGGGTCCTTGATGGCCCATTGTCTGTTATCGGGGTGAGTCATTAGCAGGTGACAATAGCTGATGGCCCACAGCTGGTGGTGTGGGACTTAAAGACATCTATATTGTAACCTAGGACAGTGCTTTAATTGAAAGCAATCAAAAGTCAGACTGATGCCAAGAGATCCTTTCTTTAGCCCGAAACAAAATGAGAATAAAAACTGAGAAATTAGCTGGTCAGAGGGCAGAAGAGAACTAGTTAGAAGGAGATAATGCTACAAGTTTTATGCATTCTATGTATTTTCTTTCCATTTTAAAGAGAATAATTTCTAAACTGGCTGTCATCCCTGTGTGAATTATGACATCTGGCTCTGGAGGTTGCAGATACAGGCAGAGACTAAACACACATATACTGCACCCATCCTTCTGACACAGGACTCTTTCTTGCACTGCTACAGGGATGCAGAGGAAGTAACAAAGAAAAGCTCTTGTTCCAATTAAGGTTCAGAAAAGGGAAGTCTTCTTGTCAACGAAAAACTACAGAATATTTACACAGATGCACATAAATACACCTGTGCATACACTGGGGTGGGGGGGGGGGGGGGGGGGNNNGGGGGGGGGGGGAAGGGGGGAGAATGAGACAAGAAAAAAACATTAAGATCTTACTGTTCTCACCAAAACACACTAGTCCTGTTAACAGGAAAAGATCCAGTCCTTGTATAGAAGCAAATATAGACCCAAGCTGTGGTCTAATCTGTATCTTTTGCTTTTTATTTAGCTGCACTCTTGGACTTCTGAGTTACAGATTTAAAATATGCAGAATCAGTGTAGGGAACAGTAGGAAAAAGCAGAAATAGGTTCCTCTTGAAGACTCAGTTGAACTACTCCGAAAAGATAATTTAAATTGAATTCTCTTTTGACACAAAATCTTCTGTTTGCTAGTTCTTGGTATGTCTATTACGTAGTTTCCATTACGAGATATTATACGCTGTAATGAAATAAACTTCACAGACCCTGTGGGATCAAACAAAAAGTTTACTGTATTCTGAGAGCTGAAGGAGCAGTGAGGTTCTAGTGCAAGCTGGTTTGCCTAATGAAAAAATGTTCACATGTCATCACTGAGTTCCTGTCAGGGATCTCTATCATTGCTTTTTAAGGCACAGAAGGGCAAATAACTAAGTGTAGATTAGAAAACAGCTTGATTTGCAAAGTGACAGCCAAGAGACTGGTCTTTGTTTGATCTCTCAAAAAACCTTCTGAGAGGAGTGGGGAAGGAAGGGATTTCCTTCAACCCTGAGAGCAGCTTTGTAACAAGAATAAGAACTATTAAAAAGGAAAGGCCATTGGCATTTCCAGCATATGGCTGGGGTTTTGCTGTCAGTATCTTGGGAAGCCATCCAGGGAATCACCTACATCAGGGATCAGTGTGAGTGAATTAGATACAAGAGTGAGAGATTTGCATTGCAATTGGTGCTTCGGGTCTGACACACTATAAAATATTGCTTTGTGTTTTACCATATCACACTTGGAGGCTAATGAGACACTCGACATACTAAGAAACCACTCAAAATGTACTTGGGGGCAGAGCCTGGCCCTAGATTACATAAGGGAGAATTTCAGTGTAGTGTTGAATTAACAGTAGCACAAAGTGTCACTGACCACTTTAACTGTACAAGGAAAAGCAGTTTGAGAGAAACACAGCAAACATTATTTGTGTCTTTTTTTCTGCATATTTTCATGGCACTTGCACAGACACTATGAAATCCCCAGTGCCATAAGTCTTGGCCCCAGAAGCTGGCACTGACGTCAAAGGGATAATGTTTGTGTGTTGGCTGTTTGGGGCACGGTAACAGAGCCCACAAAACAGGTATTCGCCACATCCCAAATCTGTGCTTCCAGCTATGCAGCCAGCAGCCTTGTAATAGAAATTTAAAATGTAAACACAAGCTGCTATTTTAGTTCAATCACACAAATGTAGCAGCTTATGTTCTCTTTTCCTTTATTTCCAGAACGGACAGGGTGCCTGAATCAAGCTACAGCTAATCCTTTTGATTTTTTTCTCCTTTTTTTCTTCTCCCAAAGTGCCCAGTCAATTAAATCTTGCTTACATAAGGAATTCTTACTTGCCTTATTCCTACAATGGCAGCTGACAATATTCAGAGTAAAGCATGCCAAAATCTGGTTTTCCCTAGATAGTAAAAATACAAAAAGAAATCAAACACAAGCAGACTAATAAAGGATTACAAGAGCTGACAATGCTTTGTGAATTTGAAAGGTTATATTGCTCAGTTCAAAATAAACCTGAAATCCTGAGTCTGCCCTGAGCTTTTGTCTTCTGTGTTCACGACATTCTTCCCTTTGTCATATGGATAGTCATTCACAAGGGAGTTCACTGACATCACCTTGCTCATCCAGTCCAGATGGCCCAAAGTGATGAAAATCCAAAGGTATTCCAGGAAGTGACCTTCGATGTGCTTTAGTGATTCAAAATTCAGGGAGGACTGAAAGCCTGACTCTGAAAGCATCACTGTTTTAGCTCTAAGGAAAACCAGTTCACCTAGGCAGCAGCTGCCTTTTAAAGCACAACAGCAGATTCCCCAGTTGACAAGACATCTGCTACAGTTTCCCACAATTCCTGATTTACAAAAGAAATAAGAGCTGGTTTGCATCACATATGTCAATAGCTGGGAATTTTCCCTTCTTACCCTTCAGATCGTGTTACCTCTAATGAGACGAGATGACAATGCCTGTTCAGAAATGAAAACAAGAAGGAAAAATCTACAGGCCAAAGATTGTTTACTTTTTTTTGCCTGAACTGATCTGTTAGCTGGCCAAGCTGAAAATTGCAGGTCTGTGCTGCCCTCACCCTCTGGTATATAGACATAGATAGATATAGNTATAGATATAGATAGATGATATAGATACAGATAGGTGTAGATAGATAAGATATACAGTGCCTCTTTCCAAACCACACCCGGTTTGGCAAAACAAAAATTAAATCAACTTGGTTTTGCAACACAAAAGCCACCCTCTCACTTTGGCCGAGAAAATTTGAAATAAAGATGGATCATAGTGTGAGTCATCTCTCCTCTCTGATGCATTCACACACGCCTACAACTGCAGGGGGATTGAGAGAAGTGACCTGAATCTCAAGCACTCTTAGGTTTGCAAACAAAACCCAGCCAATGAGGTCATGCAAAGCCAAGCCTAAATCCGTGGCTTCCCCTTTGCTCCTGGCTTTTGCTCCTCTCAGCATTTCTAACCCTGAAAGTGCAGGAGAAACAAGGAGCAATGGCACAGTGTATCACAGAGCAGCTCCAGACTATGACATTCCTATTTCACGGTAGGGGTATTCAAGCAAGCAGACTAGGTGAAATGCCAGTTGACCACAATACTTGTATTTATTTTAATTGTTTATTGGTAACAGCATGATGGATGCAAAACAATGGGAGAATGAAGAAAAAGAAATGTTGTCTTTGTTCACAGGCCCAGCTCCCTCTGCATGAACCACACACAAAATCAATTCTTCACATAATATGTTAAAAAAAACCAAAAAAGGTTGAACTGTTAATAGTAACATGAGAGGGAAGAGACATATGCAACAAAGAAAAGAGTTGACAGGAAGGTCTGGTCAAAGACAGGTAAGTTTTGGCAGCAGGTGGGTGGGATGGATGATGCAGAGGTGCACTCCCCAGGAATAAAGGAGAAGAAGGCAAGAGATGCTGAAGAGAGGAAGGTCCATGATAAGGGATCAGCGGCCAGGCCTAACCTGAGGCTGGGAACAGCCTCACTGTAGTTTGCTTTAGCTGGTCCTCAGAACAGTAGCTCAGAAGCAGGCTAATGTGCCTGCTTGGTGTTTCCTCTCTGCTGATTCATACCACCAACTTAGAAAACACATAAAATTGAGGGGAATGAATGCAGGTGTCAGGAGATCTGCCCTTGTTCCCAGCAGCCTAAAAAGGAACTTGTTTATGCCACCTATGAAAGAGCTGCGACACATTCCTTCAGTGATGGAATGATCCCACTAGGATCACTTTTTCTGGCCAACATCGAGGATATTTTTCTTCAATTCATCTTTCCAGTGTGATTTATTCCACACATCCACTTGGAAAAACATGTTCAGTGCCCTTGCAACAGCTGCACAGCAAAGTCCATCACTATATTGATAGATCATGGTTCCATTTCTTGCCCAAACACAGACAATAAGGAGCTGCGTATGAGGTGCACACCAATTCTGCCTCTGAGCTTTTACTGTCTCAGGAAATGACAAAGCAAATTCATCCAGGGCAATGAAGCCAATCCTAAAGAGCCCCAAGTCCCAAATGCCAGCACTGATGGGATTTGAACACACCTGTGAAGACCCAAACTTAGAACAGCACATTGTACCACCTGCAACAAGTTAGTCCTTAGAGAACAGCATTACCTTCAGGTTCAGTTCTTTGAACAGCCATCAGCAATTACTCCATCTTAACCACCATTTTTTCCAGGATGGACAAAAAACAGGAGCAGTAAAAGACTCCAGACCTCTGCACCCTTATGTGTTGTGCTGGAGAGAATTTCAACACAGATCTTTGTATGTCCTGCAGACAGAATCCCTTCCAGAACCTACCCAGTGTAAGGAGCACAAAACCTCCAGCTCCCAGTTACTCCAAGTTATTGATGGAATTTCCAAAGAGTAGTTTTGTGTGCCATTTTTGGATTCTGAGTCTGGTAGGTCTGGTTGTTCTCACATAAGACTAAATCAAATGCTTCTCAGGCTTTCCTGTCTAAACCATATTGTTCCTTCTGGGCCCTTTGGCTATATTTTATGAAGTAACTGATGTTCTCTATCTCCAGGGGGCAATTTATTACTGCTTCTACCAAACAATTAACCATATGATCTAATACATCTCTTCCAATTGTCTTTTGAGGTTTCTATATTTTTTCCAGAGATTTTTATTTTTTTCCCAAAGAATGGTTTGTGTACCTTACAATTTGTTCCACTGATATTTCTTGGTCTGAAAAAGACACTGCCTCTCCATAGAAACCTTAGCAGATACTACCGATGCAGAAGCATTGCTTCCAGGCAGAGTGCACGGACTTATTAAATATTTTCTTAATTTTGTTTAACTCCCAGAAAATTCACTTTCATTCCACTTTCTTCTATCCCTAGCATTACTCTGTGCTTTCCTCTGTTCCATGACCCCTGCTGGTACTGTCCCATGCCCCAGCCTGCCCAGCTCACCCTGACTGGCTCGTTGTGTGCAAAGAATTTTAAGAAAACAGTCTTTAGAGAAAAGGTCTGTTTCCCCAGTCATGTCTGGTTGCTCTAAAGCACCATCAGTAACATAATAAGATCCTGAGACTGGCCAAAGAAGAAACTTAACTCTAGCCCAAGAGTCTATATATTTAGATGTTTGAACCATGGTTTTACCAAGCACCTTGTACACACCTATTTCATTTGGGCACCAAAATGAGAGGAGCTTGCAAATGTGCTTGCTTCTCATGGAGTTTACATGTGGGGCTTAATTCAGGTGCATCAGCATCCTGTTATGAGCTGCTTTTGGAGGGAAGGACCCAAAGGGAATGAAGGATTAGAGATCTGGGAGACAATATGGCCCAGATCTGCTTTAGACATTCCAATGAGGCTTTTAATTTGCTGCTTTGTTGCACTACATACAGACACACACACATTTATGTATATATACTTTTTCCCCGTATACCCCAACTTCTTTTGCTGCTTCTATAAAAGGGCAGTTTTGAAATACCCCTTCCAAAGCTGGGATGGATATTTCCAGTGTTGGGGTCCATTAAGTTCCTGTGGCATCTATTTCCAAGGCTGCTTTGCCTTACACTTCTTTGCAAGAGACTAAGAATGGCAGAGAGGTTTTGGAGATAAGGACTTCAGTTGCAACCTTTACACTAAAGTGTAATAGGAACATCAGGGAATTAAATAAAATTATATTTTTCCTAGATGTCTGCTTAAAAAGGAAATTCAGGATTTTGTGGATGCCCTAGAGACAAACAATTACATTACATTCCTCTCAGTTCTTATTTGAGTTCTGTCTGTTTGAGCACCTCAAATAGCACAGAATCATTCATAAAGAATGGGCAAGAGAGACTGTTTCCCATCAATATTTCAAGCTTGGTTATCAAATCAAGAGAAATTCATGAGTTCTGCTCCAGCTCAACATTTTCAGGTTTGATACTATTGTTTGACAGTTTAGAGGGTTTTCCCTCTGCATTCTCATTGTCATTAATATTTTATATAATGTTCCCGTTGATGCTATTGTAATATTTATTAATTTTTTTTGCTTGGCTATACTAATGAGTTTTTTCTTTCCTCTTTCAGCAGGGAGAAATTCACACTCATTTGCTATTTGTGGGGTGATGACATAGTGTGAGAAAGCAGTAATGGTGACTGACTGATAGAAGACACCATATGTTCTCTTCATTGTTCTCTGTGCTATTTTCTGAGAGTTGAATAACGACTCAGTATAAGACAAGCTTTCCTATATATAGTAAAAAAAATTTGACCTTTTTCCCCAAATAATTGGCAGGATGGGATAAATAATATTTTTTCTTTTTTTCTAAAGCATTCAAACAGCATTGCTATAAATATCAGGCTCCAAATCACCAAGATAAATAATTTCCAATCTTTTCCACCAGAAACAATTTACATATATGTAGGCTCCAAAACTAATTTTACAATTAATTTCACTCACCCCCAAACGTTCTCCATCTTCCCATTGCAAACATTTTGAAAATATATGTTGCATTTGCTGATGACTTAGCAAAGGTAAAAGAAACTAGATTCTATATAGGACTCTAAGTGACAGTGTGCAATGCATGATAATCAGAAATCCTGATTATAAGCACAGAACTAGCATCACTAGATGACACTACTAGATTATATGCTGGGATGTTTCTTTGCACTTTGAGCCTCTGAGTCCATGCAACTAATAAAACAGAAGATTCTTTTCAATATATTGCATTTTTCTTTAACATGTTTTAATATCAAAATAATTGGAAATCTAATTTCCTAGAAATAACAGAATAAAAATCCTTTATTGTTCTAGCATACACATTTACCAAGAATATTATTTTTCTACCTAAATATTATTTTCTCTGTCCTTTTAGTTCATTCTACCCTCTCAAAACCAAGGCTCTGTGATTGTTGCTCTTCCTCTTAACTTTGTAAGAGCCACTAACTAGCCCCAGACTACAGCAGAGCCATATCTGCTAATGTTGTTAAGCAGTCAGGAGCAGAAACAAAGAAGTAAACAAAAGGGATTTACATTGCCTTCTGTTCCACTGGAGACAGAGAGGGGGGGGAAAAAAAATCAATCCTCCAAATACAAAAATAACCCCCAGACATCGTTAGTTTAAGATGCCTTATTTTTCAAATTCACAGGAATCTTTTGTAAGTAATGGAGCCAAAATTGAAGAAAAACATAATTTTGAGTCCTGCAGGCAGTGGGGCAGAGAACTCGCTGTCAATGGACCTAATGCCAGGACTCTTGTTTGGGCTTTGTTTTCAAGGTCATCCATTTAAAGCATTTTTCATAACACAACCTGAATAAAGAATACAGAATTCTGCTCACCCTGCTCACAAAGGCGTCCACCACACATGTAGCAGGAAAGGTTCCTTATGCCTGGTAAGCAGGAGATGGCCCTTGGGGGACGGTGTTGTCCCCGGTCACCTGCCATAGCAACAGACATCGAGAAGGTTTTACATTTATAGCATGTAATTCACTTTCCCCAGTTAGACTTATTATTTTTTCTCTGAGAGCTTATACGCCCTGCACCACAGAGAGCAGGACAGAAGGTGCTCAGGCAAAGCAATGATTGCAGTTTTCACATGTTTTTCTTCCTTTGAACTCCAAGTGGCATGAATGCATCTTCCCCTGGAAAGCTGTCACGTGCACCTTCTTTTCCTATGACAATAGAATTACATAAAGTCTGATTCCAAAATGCTCAATCAAATATTCCGTCCTATCAGCAAAGAGCTGGTTTGCATAAGGACCGAAGACTTGGGCTCCTAATCGATACTGTAATAAATAACACCTACTTAGAACAATCGATTGCTAGGGAGCAGACTAAGTATAATGTATTTCTGCTAATCTAGTCACAGGATAAACGCCATAGTTTATTTATAAGACATAACTCAAACTATTCTGAAGGGCTGTAGATAGGATGCATCTTGACACACGTTTAAGGCTGTACATGCACAACATCCGGTTAAGGTGGCTGGTGGGTATTCAGTGCAGCACGTCTGGCTTTGTTTGCTGGCAAACCCCAGTCCCACTCCCTCTGGGCTGCCAAAGCTCAGCTCCGTGGCTCCCTTGCAGCAAGGGCAGCTACTGGGACCCACGCTCCAAAGCTGAGGAGTGGCTGCAGAGTACAGCATATCCCCTTGATGCCCAGGCTCTGGGGGCACTATTCAATCTAATTAAATGGCCACTTCATTACACTAGCAACAACCAGGCATGCCACCGAGGCCATTCTTGGGGATTACAGCCATACCCCAGTTTTGAGACCCCAGTCTCATGAGACTCTTCATTCCGCTGCACAGTGGTGTCGGAAAAGCCTCTCGGCATTTTAGGGTGGGAAATAGCCAGCAGAGAGTGCAAGAGGCCCTTTCTGTACAGTTACTCCCACAGTCCACACCCAGCCTAAAGACAAGGCACCTTGGTGCACACCATGCCCTGGTTACAGTGTACCTTCTCAAATTTGTGCGAGGACACCATCACTTCAATTATCTCCCAATTACTTCTACTGTATCTGCCCTTGGGGTGCGTGTTCACAACCTTCTTCTTTTGGGAATAAGTATAGGCCACCGATCTTCCCAAACAATCTCGAAATACATCTTTATTCTACAACGATACCAATTGCAGCCCGGAGGAGCCGCCCGGCAGGATGCTTGTATCCACATTGAGGACATGGAAGAGCCTCCATTCTCCGTTCCTCCCAGACGACACCCTGCTGCAGCGGCGCAGAGACTTCTCCCACACCGTGCCCGGGACCTTTCCTCCCTCCCCGCAAAGTGCCTCCGGGGTCTTAAGATATTCCGTCCGGAGCCGCGCGGGCAGAGGCTCGGGATGCGGGAGCCAGGAGCGCGCAGGGCGGTCACAGGCACGCTCGGCCCGCAGCGCGCCGCTCCGCGCCGAACTGCCCTGCAGACAATGCACGATTCGGCGGCCGCGGGGGCGGCGGGGGGCAGCCGGCGCCGCCGGAAGGTGCCAAACTTGAGAGGCGACAGCACCCCTGGAAAGGCGGAGGCCCCGGCCGGCCACGCCCGCGCCGCGGAGAGGGACGATGCGCCGGGAGCGCGGCAGGACCGGGAGCGCTCCCCGCCGGAGGCCGCCGCACCTGCTCCCGGAGGTGCGCGCTGGGCGCGGGGCGGCGGTCGCGGCCGCTAGCGGGGCCGGCGGGGCTGGAGGCAGGAGGCGGAGAGGGGGGCGGCGGCCTCCTGTCTCCGGGCGGGCTGTCCCCCTTTACTCTCTCCTCCCCGCCGAGGATCGCGGGCGCGGAGCCGCGGCTGCGGCGCGCAGGGCGGCGGCAGGAGCGGCGGGGAGGATGCGCTGAGCGAGCGCGGGAGGCGGCGCGGCCGCGGCGCAGGTCAGTGGAGAAGACCCCCTTTCCCCTTTCGCCACCCGGATCTCCGCATCCCCCGGCCGCTCCCTAACTTTTCCCCGCATCACTTCGGGGAAGTGACCAAACTTGCGGCGGGGCCGCGCTGGGGCCCCTCGTCCAGTGCCCCCTCCTCATTCCCGGCGGCGCGACCCCCTCACCTCAGGGCTGCTCTCCCGGCTCATGGCGCCGTACTGACGGTGCCGCTAATTGTGGGGTGGAGCGGCAGCGCTCGGGGCCGGGCGCGGTGCGGGTCGCCCCGGGGCTGCAGCGCGTCCCCTCCGCCCCAGCCCGCTCCGCTCCCTTGGCAGCCGGGCGGAGGCGGTCCAGCCCCGCTTGGGCCCGGGGGGCACCGGCACCGGGACGCAGCTCCAGGTGAGGATGGAACCGGCGGCTTCGCCGGGCCGAACCCTCGTGGGTACGAGTCCTGCGTGGGTTTCTGCAACCGAAATAACGGGATCCAAAGCAAACTAGTTGATAAATATAGGCGTCTCCCTAGACTGGAAACCCAGTTCACCCCGAGTTCCGTGTATGCGAGCAGGAGCGGTGGGAGGGGACACGAAAGCACTTTTTAATTTCTGGAGTTATCTTTAGAGAGCAGGGCGTTGCTTTGGGCGCTGCTCTTCCTCAGGAACTCTTCTCGGCACGTCCCGAATCCCCTGCCCCTGCTCGGCCACACTAGCAGCTCGGACCTTGCAATGCCCCTTTATGCCTCATCCTACCCTCCGGAATGGGTGTATTCAAATCCCGGCAAACATACAGCTAAGAATGATTTATGCAAGTGTGCTCGCCCCTGTGTGCTAGTGATGGGCAACCGGACAGCACCCTGCTGACATCTGGGAGTCCCGAGTGCTGGCTGTAGAAGTAGCCAGGAATTATGTGAGACCCAGTCATAGCTGTTTTGTTAGTTTTTTAACCTTTTCCAGGGGTTAGGAAAACCCCTTATTGTAATTGTATTATAATGTTGCTTTCTGTCTGTAGCTGACTTCTGTTGCATGTAGATTAACATGTTTAAAAAAACCCAAAGATGCTCTTTTTTTCATGTTAAGACACCTAACGTGAAATTCTTATATTTTATCTCAAGATTTAAAAGTTGCAGCTCTTCAAAAAGTAGGCTGTATCTACAGTACCAGGAGAGAGGGTGAATAGTAAACCTGAACAGTCTTAGAAATGAAAATCAGAAATGCCACTGTTAAATCAGTTTCGTTTATTAAAAATGCTCACCATTTGACAAAAAAGATATATCCTTTTATCAGTTCCTCATCAGTTCCTTTCATGTCCCTGGGATTTTCTCTTTTCCAGGCTCAGGCCAAAGCAGCTCTCTGTGTTGGGGATAACCATTAAGCTCTTCTTTTGAATTCATGAGCTTCCAAATTAAACTTTTGCTGACACCTGCTACCTAGCCTGGTTGAGCATAATGACAGTGTCACCCAAGCAACTGGAGCTCTGCCACCAAACGAAGTAAATCGCAAACAAAAATAATTGTAAGGTGCCTGGACTAGGTAACACAATGATTTGGGGGAGCTCTGGGAACCTATGGCTACTGGAAATCCAATCAAAGTATGCTTCTAATGGAGCAAACTTTTCAACAGCAATCACAGGCAGGAATAAAGCCATAGAGTAGATGGCAACAGAGATTAATAATCATCATCAATTAGCTGATGGAATCAAACAGAACAAAATGAGGGTAAACAAAATCCTCTCTCCCCCTCCCCGTTGAATCCAGTCCCACCTTTATTTATCCAGAGCCAAGGATCTCTCCTGAGCAGAATATTTAGCACTCTCAAGTGCCAAAAAATTTAGCAGGTGTCATAACATAAGGTCAAGACTTAATTATTTACATGGAGACATCAATCATCCTGTGGGGATGATTTATTTATAAACCACCAGACCTGTAACACAAGACAGTAAATTCTGATTTCCTCCTGCTCCTTCCTGAAGGGGACCAGGAAGGTCCATGCTGTGGCTGAATGACCTCAGGAGTCTGTAGAAGTTTGTTTCCAGCCCCACATGGAGGAGGCTTTTCTACACGTTTTAAATCATGCAACCAAAATGTCACCGAGAAAATCTCATGCATATTTGCTACATCTCAGTAATGAACATTTACTGATTATGGATTATCTGGAGAATTTAGCTTTCTTAACATTATTCAAATTTTTATGTTTATGTAAGCTAATAAGACTGAAGAGATTCAGTAACTACTCTTTGCCTTATGGTATTTGAAAAGTGTGTCCATGGGGCTTTGCTCAGCATCTTCCAGTCACTTTTAAAAGACTAAAATAGAATTCATTTGCTTGAAAAAAAACACCCTATCTCTACTCAGTATAATGTTCTTTGCTCACAATTAATGCCAAAAATCCATTTTCTAATATGCTTTTTATGTTTCTGCTGAGCACAAACAGGATGGCACAGTAAAAGCTTTTATTGCCATCTGATTAGTCTACAGTGGGGGTAAGTGAGTGGCTTGGACTGGTAGGGCTGTGAGATTGCTGTGCTGGATGCAGCGAACACAAAGGAGGGCATGGGGTGCTGAGAGCACAATCCTGCTCTCAGAGTCATTCAGAGAAATTTTATCAACTGTGTGGGCAGAAGCAGGATCAGGCCCATTAGCTTTTCTGATAGCTGGACAAAGTAATGAACTTGTGCTTGGGATGTTCCTGAACTTCCTCATCTGGTATTTTGATAAAGGGTTAATTACAGCCGGGGATTCTCAGAGATTTGTCCATTTGTTTATATGCTAAGAGAAATCATGCTATTGATCTTATTCACATGATCGTTTTTCAGACAGGGAGGCGATTAACTTTGAGTGAAACTGGTAAAAAGAGACAGAATATAGGAAGAGAGATGGAAAGAAAAGTTATGGTAAAAATAAGAGATGGGAGGGAAGGTTTCTTTTGCTTTTCTATCATTATCTTGTAAAACTCTCTAGCCCAAACCCATCAGCTTTACCATCAAAAAAGAGGAGCATGAGGAGTTTCCAAGGCATCTTCTGATCCTTCTGAACTTCATATCAGGACTCCATTTTGGCAAGAGCAAGTCAATAAGCTCCCCTGCACATCCATTATTCTGTTCCCACTGATCTTAAAAGAAAACCATTTATCACTGTATTTCAGTGAGAGAAATACTAAAATAATGTTTCTCTGTGTTTATAAGATGTTGCAAAAAAGGATGGATGAGCTGGCAACATCTTCAAGGAACAATTAAGACATTAAGAGTGTGGGAAAATATTTTTAGGCACTAACTAATCAGTGAGAAATAGGAATTTAGGACCCAATTTGGTTATGAGATGTTCCTCAAGCACCCTCTGGATTTTGCACAGAGCATGTGAAAAAAAAAAAAATTCATAGTATTTCTTGTAGGCAAGACCAGTCATCTGCCTGTGTATTTTTATGGTATACTGGGTATATTTATAGCATTTAGTAATGCCAAGAACGTTAAATATAAAGAGTAACAGATGAATGTATCATGAAACAAGGCGCTGGCAAGGCAGGTGAGAAATGTTTTCCAAAATATTGCAGCAACCAGAACTTGGAGAAATCTAGTTAGATGGTAAACATAACAGACCTGGGTAGCTTTAACCAAGGCCAGGGTCAAAGCCCCAGGCTGAGCCCCTACACATATGTTCTGTAGAGGAGGAGAGCCAGGACTCGCGGTGTGGGAGCCCCAGCAGAGGTGGCTTCCACGCCACTCCAGCCTTGGCACATCCAAGGGCATGGGCGACAATAAAATCACAGTTGAGTGCAAGGAGAAGGAAGGAAGGGAATGAAATTTTATTGGCTCAACTGCAAGAAACAAATCACAAATTTCTCTAATCAGACAGATGATGCCTAACTAGGGCACAATATGAACCGCAGAGGAAGGTGGCAGATTTCACAAATTAGTCATGGCAAAAATGGGGAATTTCACAGCTTGAAGTGCATTTATGGCATAGGATGAAACAGCACAAAGTGATTAAGAGCTCTAACTGATAGAAGCAATAAGCATGCGAGACTTAGTCATTACACAGCAGCCGACATTTCTCTGGCTTCAGCTGAACCACAGGTGCGGCACCTTAAGCCTCCAGTTTCTGATGCTGAGTGGGAGCTGGTGGGGACAATCACAAACAGACAATGTCCCACAGATGTTTCCTGGAGTTTTCTGTATCTGTGAGGCACAACCATGGCAGTCCAGTGGGAGCTGGAGCAGCCACTCTGCAGGGAGATTTCTGCAGGCACAGGCTCCACTACTGGTGCCACCACTGAAACCTGGAACTGTAGCTTCAGCAGTGAAACACAGGCCATGAGAAGAGTCAGGGGACAGCAGGATTTCATCTTCACAGCATTCCTCTGGGGATGAGCAGAGAACGAAGACAGCTGAGAGAGGTTGGAACAAGGCAGGACACTGTTGCAGCACTCTCCCTGCCATGCTGGGGATGACCTTCCAGGTCTGGTAGTGCCATTTTTGGAGCCACCAGCTGCTGGCATGTGCCACCTTATGGTAACACCACAGCATGCATCCCTAATAGAAAACAACCATTAAACAGTCTGTTTCCTTTTGTCATTCTTTCAAGGGATAGAACCAGTGTCACAAGCCTCTGTCACAGGTGGTGTTGCATGACTTTTGCTGGTAAAACATTTCAACAGCTGTGACAGCACACTTTCAAATGTCTGTTACAGATACCAGAATATTACCCTACCATTTATATCTCTGTTTAGATGAAGATAAAAATTCTGGAGAAAAATGTCACTATTATATCGTAATACTTTTGTTCCAATATACGCGCTTCTATTGTAGCTATTGAAAATCTGTAGAGCAAAATGGAAGCAAAGTGAGCTAATACCAGCCAGGACAAGGCTACCCTGGAGAATTTCTCCTCTGGCAGCATAAGCCTTCTTCAAACTCTTCCCGTTTCTGGCAGGCTGTGGCCAAGCTTGGGCAGTGCCCCAGCAGCCCCTGAGCAGGGGCTGTGCCAGGGAGGTTAACAAACCCTGGCACTGGCAGGCAGAGATGAGGCTGCAGCGGAGCCGTGAACCCTTCCGAGAGCAGAGTCTGGCAGCTCTCCTCTGTTTATTGAGGGTGTTCCAGCACCGTCAGGTCCACTGAGTGCAGCTGTATTAACACTGTGCAGGGAAAGGGGAAGCTGTTGAAGTTGCCAGGACTGAAGCCATAGAGGAATGTAATGGGGCAGTGCCAGTTCCTTCAAATCCCACCAGGAATTTGTTAGCCATCCACTGGAGGTAGTGGAGCACCTGCATTCCAGAATATCAAACACTCATTATCTGTGCAGAGTCCAGCTGCACCTCGACTGGGCACAGTGTAGCCACAGCTCCATTCCTGACCCAGCACAAGAGGATTTTCATCGTATCGTGAAGAAAGACCCCAAAAGTAATTGTTCACTCTTGAACAATGATGCAAAGTTTGAAAATAATTATAATTTCTAAAGCATTTTTGAAGGAAAGCCCATAGACTCCTGGTAAGGAAATAGAAAAGGCTTTTAAAAAGCCAGTCTGGGGGAGAGACCCTCTTCTTCTAAATTGATTTCAGAACCTCGCAGGTTTTAAGAAACCTTTCAGTAGAATTTTGCAAATCAATGCTAATTTGATGTATCGGAGTTCAGCACTGTGCCAATTCACTGTCAAACCAGTATTAATGGGGCATTTTGGGGGAATGCTCATAGCTCAAGGTCTAATAAATATGCAAACGTGGCAATTATTTCACCAGCCTTAGCACACTTAATTTGAAATGTGCATCAGAGCATCCATAAATGGTCTTTCAGTCTTCATCAGAAAGAAGCCTCCCTCTCTTGGAAGTGCCAGTCAGTTTCCTGGGAGAGGGGGCTGGCGGCTGTGCCTGGGATGAAGACAGGAGGCATGAGGGGACTTGATGCAGCCTGCAGTGCTGCCAAGGAGCAGCACAGCCATGATAAAATCTCCTAGGGCCTGATCTGCCAAACCCCATTCATACAGCAACCAACCTCATGAAAGTCAGGAAATGTTAAGGAAATAGCAATACTCGAGAGAGCACTAAATACTTATGTTGGGAAAGGTGGCCAGATCAGTTGCATAAACTTTCTGAGTGCTTTTTGAACTTGAGTGCGGGTGATCTGACATCCATTTAAAGCTAGGAGCTAAATAAAAGTTGCTTAATTTTATAACAGTTGCTAATTAGGTCAAAGCTGCAAGAGATCCCAATCTTTACATTTGGATTCCTTTAATGCCTGGACAGAAACAGTTTGAGAGGTTGGTTTCTCCTTCTATTGAGTGTGGTCCTCAAATGCAGACCCAATCCTCTTCTGAGCTGGAAGAATCACAGCAGTAGTTAGCTGGAGACATGTATATTTAGATTACTGAATTCAGGCACCTTTGTTTGAATATGTGATTTAATATGCCTTAATTTTTATGTCCTGAAGTGGGGATACTACTTCGTTCAAGGAAGATCAATTAATTTTTGTGTTGCTTTTAAGTTCTTTAACAGAAGATGTTACATAAATAATTATTTAATATATTTTAACAGGGTTTTTTTCATGAGCTGCTTCATCTGCTTAAAGCATATAAATCAGTATGAGCTGAATTAGTAAAAATAAGTTCAGAAATCTAAAGGGTGCATCAGAAGTTAGACTGGTTCATAAGGAGGGGTAAAAGCTAAGTTGTTCTTTCATTGGCAGAAAAGCAGACAGATTGCTGTTTTGTGAACCTTTGGACTTTTCATTTCTCAGGAATCACAAAATCCATTTGTGAAAAGATCTAGGAAATAAAGAAAGAAACTGTACAAGTAGCATCCTGGTCAGTAAAGTATGTGAGTCTGCGGGCACATAGACAGGATGATGCCATGAATCTCCCCTTTGTATTGCAGCTCAGAAGAGGAGCTATTTTCTTCATCTGAGCAGATGCCAAAAGCTCAGAGAAGGGCAAGCAACAGAACGCAGCCCCTCTCTTGTAGCAGAAATGTATTTGCCTGGTTTCTCAAGTAACAGAAGAGAGAATCCTGTCCTAATCTGCAGTGATCAAAACCTGTTCATCTGGGGGTTATCACAGCACTGGGTGTAAGGCAGAGCATGAGCAACTATTATTTCATCCTTCCATCCCCCAATCCAGAACTTATTCCATCCAACACAGATTTCCACATCCACCAGTTCTATGGAAAGTTCCTTCCCTGCCACCTCCAAAATATTTTACAAATACTTACTTGCTTTTTCCCAGCTTTCCCAGAAAGTATACTTTATCACACTCACATCCAAAAACTTCCCTCTTCAGCTACAGAAATGAATTTATTACTTCTCTGGCTTTTCTTCTCAAAGGCAATTCAGATCACGTTGTTAGTGTTTCTTCCAGTAGTACTGAAGCCCTGTGACAATGCTTTAATGAATCACTTATAACTTACTAGCAAAAGAGTTCACATCTGCAAGTTAGTTATGGTTGTATGATCCACCCAAGGAAGCTGCTGTCCAATAAATTACTGAACCGTCTGCCTTCACACAGTGCTCCCCAAACTCTCCAGCATCTCTTCACTTCTTTCCATCACCTAACTTAGTGCCGAGATGAAGGATGGCAGCTGTTTCAGCACTTAATGCCAGTATTCTTCCTTTGCAGAACAGGGGGAGGTGATTTCCTTTCAAGATTCCCCTCTTCCCACTGAGACTAGAAGTAGTACTATATCACTTCCTTAAATACCAGTCTGGGAGTTATCTGTGTGACAGCAAGGTGCAGAGATTTTATGATACAGAAAATTTACATAAACAATTTATTTTTTAATTTTTTAAAAATTTTTGCAACATTTAAAATCTAAAGTTATTTTTGAATCCTTGAATTAATTAATTCATCCTTTTCTCATAAAAACTGTAATTTGGAATAGCACTGCCCACATTGTTTTGTGTATGCTGGCACTTCTGGAGGTCTCAGTGTATCCCCACAGCATTAGATGTTGTATATGCACGTAACATGTGTGACTCTACAGCTCACGTAAACCTCTTCTGTTCTGTACCTTACACAGGAGAGCTACAGCACTGATGGCAGCCTGTATGTTGAATCTATAAATAACAAAGTATCACTCTTATCTGCACTGTGTTCTTCTAATACATTGTTATTAACCTGTGTTGCAGCACTTTTACTTCAAAATACTATAATCTGTTATTCTACCTTTGGTTTACAATGGGAGAAATCTCAGCTCAGGGTAATGTCAGGAGTTTATCTGAGGTCTCTGTTATAGTAGCAGAATGTTGCTAGCACAGAAATTCATGTGGTTTTCATAAATATTTGATAGGGCTCTACCATCCTCATCATCATTTTGGGCTGGTTGGAAGAGGATCCCCCCGCAATTGCAACCCATTTCCGAGTTGTAATGGAAAGTCAGTTGGTGATATTTCAATCAGAGTGTTCTTATAACAAATTCCATTCAAATTCTGTCTGAAAGGAAGTTAAGGTTTCATCCAGCTGCTTAGAGAATGATATGCTAAATGCAGCTTCCCATGGGCTTGGCTGCAGTCCAGGACTTTGTAATTTATGGTTCTCCTTCCCAGTTCTGGCTGTGACCTTGGGACTGCACAGTTAAGTTCTCCCAGCTCCAGCACTCTTTGCAAAAGTGCTGTCCCAGAGTCCTTGCCCCCTTCCCAGCCAGCACATGGCAGCAGCAGGGCAGCTCCTGGGAAATCCAGGGCAGTGCTCTGGCACACAGGCAGGTGGGAGCAGCAGCACAGGGGAGTGCTAATTTTCTGGTTTTTACTATTAGGAGCAAATCATGGAACATTGTTCTTAAATGGCAGAAAATATTAGCTAGCTTCAAAGCATGAAATTCATTCACAGAAGAGGTTTAAATTATATTAGCCATGGGCATTTTCTGTAGAGACAGCCACACAACAGCTCTAATTGGATATCTCCAAACAGCTGTTGTGCCCTATGTATTTATATTTAAAAAATAACTTTGAAGATTGTGTTAACATGCAATTAAATTTTTAAAAAGTTTTAACAAAACTACTGATCTTATTGATAGTATACTGGGGGTGCCTAAGATGCTTTGCTGAGAAATGTGTCCTCGTGGCCAGAGGAGCTGACAACCCAGATTATAACACATGCCACTTTTAACACCAAAATTGTGTAGTTGAGAGAAATTATTGCCCCTTGAAGATTACATTCATTATAGATTGTAACAGAGACATGTCTTCAGAATGACTGCAGTTCCCTTCAGTTAAAGAGCTATTCAGAAATACCAAAGTTTGAGCTCATGTAGGTAGTGCAATTGTTTTAGCAAAGTTAGCAAAGGAAAGCAATTTAGAGGAAGGTACAGCAGGCCTGTGCAGCTCTTTTGTTTCTTTATTCTTTCCGGATCTTTCAAGGACATACCTTCTGAAAGTACTTTTTTGTACTTACCTATCTGGATTCCTTAGGACAGGGAATAATTTTAAAACAAAAAGGCATGATTTTTAAAAGAATGATTTTTAAAAGTATTTTTTAAAATTTTAAAGTAATGATTTTAAAAGTCTTTTGAATTTGATATTTCACCAGTAATTGCCATGAATTTTCTGCAAAACAAGTTATATGGATTCAGCTTTGAAACCAAAGAAAAACAATTCTTCATTTTTTTCGTTTGGTCTACAAAGTATTTCATCTAACATTTTTAATGATTGGCATTTACCGCAAATGAACCTTCTCTGTTCAGTTGTATCCCAGCTGTATCTCTTTTGAAGTGCTTGTCCTATTACCTGTTGTGAAGACATCAGAGAGTCGTTATGTGAAGTAGTTCTTTGTAAACAATAAACCAGCAAACCCAAGAACCTCCCTTTGCTAGATGCTCATCACCAAGATACCACTGGCAAAACATTCGTTAGCTCCCTGGACCAGTCTAAAAATGGTGGCCCTCAACTGGAGAACTTCAGCAGAGATTTGTTAGGTTTTTTTGCTTCACTTGTAACACAATTACAATGAAATTATTACAATTGTGGGCAGTGCCCACAGGTGAGCTGTGTGAAAAGGCCTTTAGGCAGTGGTGCTGTGTGGCAGAGACCTTAGCAACAGTACCCCCACGGGAAAAGGCAACAGGCAGTATTTAGGAGAGGTTTCTGTGCTCTACACTGAGTATTTATTCTGGCAGTAGCTCTAATTGTGCTGTAAACCACCCTGGGTGCTGGTTGCTGTGTGCCTGGGAGTTTGACTAGATGTCAGCCAACAGTGAGCTCTGTGATAATGGTGCATCATTTAGCTGCAGGAGCCTCATGCCCATGGGTAGCAGCAGCCTTCCTGCTTCCTCCCACGCTCCTCTGAGCAACTGAATCCCATCTCCAGGGTGTGTTCTGGACTATAAACTTGCTTTTGTTTATTATTAGCACACCTTACAAAGCATGAGGTGTGTGTTAATTCTCACATGTTAAAGAATCAATATCAGCCTGACCCCAACCTGGCTAACCCAATTACCATGTATTTCCAGGGCAAAGAAGTAGTAGGGAGAGCTTTTGCAGAGAGTACTCACCACCAGAGCTCATAATTTCCTCCAGGAAAAGTCTTTTCTTTGCGAAGTCCTGCTCAGCCCTAGCAATCTCCTCATTCTTTCAATGGAAACCAGTCAGTGCTGGCTTTTGCAGTGCTCTGAACAGAGACAGCGGTCTCCTCCAACTTTTCAGTGTTGCAGAGGTTTTTGTATGATCATAGGAATTATTCATGCAAACCTCCAGCTCCTCATCCTTAAGTAACTTTGAGAATTCCTTCTATAATCCATCATATCAGCAGCCCTCTTGGCTGACCTTGCCTTAGTAACAACTGCTACTTCTTCCTGCAGTTCTCCTGACACCTCTTGTTAGCAGGACAGAAAGCTGAGCTCAGTAAGAGGGGACTGTGTGCAATTCATCCACATTTGGATAGGAAGGGAGTGTGCATGATGGATAAAGGAAATATGTAACAGAGCATCAGAGGAAGAAGCTGGACTAATTCAAAGCAGCAGCTCTGCCTCGTGGTTCCGTATAGCACTGTGTGCCACTAGCTGGAGCAGTGCCTGTGAGACCTCAGAGTATTTGTTCCATCTGAGCTGGCTCTTGTGAGCCTGATTAAAGCCTCTCTGCTTTTTCCAGCCATATGCCATCTCACTGGCTGCAGAAGCCTGGCAGTTATGCCACACTGGGCATTTTCCCTGTTTGGCTATTCAACTGCCCTGCTGCTTTCTTTTCTCAGGGCTTCTTTTCCCCTCTAATATCTCAGCTAAACTTCTTTCTTAACTTCAGGCTCCCTGCCCTACAATTTTCTGAGACTGTGAATAACTTCCTTCATGTCTGTGGTTACTTTGATATTAATCAACTGTGGTCATGTTCACCCTGAGCTATCTCTTTCACTGGTCTCTATGAATTTTGTCTTTCTCAGCCTCTCCACATGTTATGTTCTCTAATCTACATATCATTGTTCTCCTCTGTTTTCATCTTCTTTTGAAGTTTGGTTGCTAGAAATACACAACATCATGGTTTTAGATGGCTGTTATTTGTATTGATTTACATGCACATCTCCCAGTTAGCTATATTTTCTTTCCTGGAAGGGCCTTTTCTTTTTCTATTGATCTGCTTTACAAAATTATCTCTCTCCTCTCCAAATTTAATTTTGCAAATGAAAATATACCAAGTAACTCCCCATTTTACTGCCACCGTATCAATAGAATGCAGTAAAACTAAAGTAGGCAACTGGTTATGAAGGCTCCTAAGGTCAAATTTTGTTTGCTGCAAAAGCCTTGCATGAGTTCGATGCAGCTTCTGCACAGGTAACACAGGGGGGAGGACAGTCCTCAGGATTATCCCCGTGCCATGTGTATGGACCTCTGCCATTTTGGAAAGTACAATAAGCTACCTGTCCCCAGACATTCAGTTTCTCCAGTTAGCATAGTTTCCTCTGCTTTATCACCAAAATATGAATTTCTCTCCTATGGGAAGTTCTACGTTTGGGAGTTTTTTAGGATTAAAAACTTGTTTAAAACAAGTTTTAAAACTTGTCATGAAATACAAAATTCTTGGGAAGGAAATTCAGTTTGGGGAAAGTATAAATGCTCCATCTAAATTATTTTTATCCAACTTGGATACTATGATTTGGCTGTACTGACGAATCTCCCCCTGTCTTAGCTCAGTATCCCACGGGACCTGCCAGTTCCAGCCCACCTTGCCCTGAGCTGTCCGCAGCCGATCCTGGGGCTCAGCCAGCACCAAACTCCATCACACAGTACTGCATCTTTTACCTTGCTGCTTTCTCTAAAGTTTATAACAAATCTACACCTGACAAATATAAAATGCAAAAAGCCTCTGGAAAAGGTTGTATCCTGTCATGGAAAAGGAGATCATGCTTGGGAGTGAGATCATTGTATGGTGAAAGAATTGCAGCTCCCTGAGAGCAACAGGAAGGTTGAGAAGAAGGGAGAAATTCAAACCTAAATTTGTAAAATGAGGCATATTAAAATTTCTAACAATATCAAAGATCTAAAAGATGGAGACAGCCTCCTATACTGTAGCACATTTGGTTCTGTGGATGTGCTTGGGATTAGATTTCCGCACATGTGCCATTCCCTGTGATGCCTGTGTACAGCCTGGCACTAATGGTGTCCCTTGTAAAACACAACAATTCATCCAGCTAACAGTGCTTCTCCAGCTTCTTCCCTGTACTCCCCCAGCACTCGCTGCCAGTGCCTTGTTTTGCTTACTCCTTTATTCTGTGAAACCACTGGCTTTTCTTCTTTCTGGGCTTGCAGTGGGTTTGCAATTAGGGTCTCAGTTCTGAAAAAGCATGAGAAAAAGAATGCCTGAAATAAAATTGTTTTTAAAATAACTAATTCTTGGTTCTCCATTGACCCTTTGAAAAAAAACCCTCCAATAACTAATAATAGTGATGCACATGAGGATTGCTGATGTAAAGGACAGGACAGATTTTCTGAAATATCTCTTATCTTTGTACTTGATAAATACCTATTCATTGCAATACTGCCAATTTCACTGGTGCCTCACCTCACACTGTGTCAGCAGAGGCATGGCAGCTTCATAGAACAATACCAAGTGAACAAGTAACATCTGCAGAACTCGTTCCTGCCAGAAGAATTGGACTCTGAATAGCTTTTCTTTTCAGTGGTTGAACCAAAATTAGTAGGGGGAAGAATTGCTTCAGGTATGTCCAAAAGACAACTTGAGTGTTTCATTTTTATCACTGAAACAGAAATCTTCAAAATTAAAAATAATTTCCAATCCAAAGATTACTTTTTCTTATAAGTATCAAAACAAAACATTTGGATTTTTAAAAAAGTTTAGAGTAATGTTTCAGATGTTTAATCAGTTGCTACCCCCACTTAAAAAAAAACCAAAACCAAAACCAACAAATCGTTCATAAAACACTTAATAAATGAAAGATCAGAATAAGCCTCAGCAAGAATTACAATGAAGTAATTGCCTTTTAGACAATCAGTGTTTTTAATGGACACCAAAATGCACTCTGGAAATGGGCTGTTGCTTCTGTCTTTTAGTTAATTATTAAATTCAAAATGTTTGAAATATGTGTTGTAAGTCAACTTTATTTCAATTTTCCTGCCAGAGACATTGACAGCTTCTAGAAGATACTGCACTGAACTGCCTTCTTTAATGACAGTTTCTTTTTAATAATCATTGATCCACACAAATTTGCCAGCTCCTAAATAGGAGCTCATCACTCACATTGCTTGTGAGAGCTCTGTCAAGGTCTGAGCATGGCACGGAGGCTCTTATGCTACGCATGTTCGCCATATAATCACATGATATTTGGAGAGGATTTGGAGTCTAATATTTTGTTGCTGGTCTAATTACAATGTACCAAAATACCGTATCTTTTGTCCATGTATGCTAACAACATTAAGAAAGGGAAGGTAAAATTCTGTGGTGAATCATAAGCAAAATAAACTGATTTGGAAAGCTGTATTTCCTGTCTGTCCACAAGAACAAGAGCCTCTTATCGCCATCTCCACCCCATTTGCACCAAAATACCACCTCTTTCTTAGTTGATTGTTTAAAAATTGGCCATCCCAGCTCAGTTGTCCATGCAACAGGAACACAGCAGTCTTCGCCATCCTTCAGCAGATGACAGGAATGGCTTAAGGCCTGTCTGGGCCCTCAGCATGAGCCATGGTCCAAAACCCAGGGAACAGGCTGTGCTCTTCTGGAGCGGGAGGGCAAAGCAGGGTGAAAGAGGGCAGGGAGAGGCCAAGAAGCACATGGTCCATGGTAAGACACCAATCCATTAACTGGTTTTGCCTCTCCTGACCTCCCGTCTCTGACATTGCTCCCAGCATATCCATCCCCAGCCCCCACACTGACTGAAAAACATGCTAAATAAAATCAGGCAAAGACAGCACAATGTGCACCTGCTTTCAGCAAGAAAAGAGGGATCTGGGCAGTGTGAGGCCCTGATGAGGCAACAGGCATGAGGCAAAGGGGGGAAAGAGTGTGAGAGGAATGTATAAATTCGAGACCTAGAGCTGAGACTTAAATATTAGAATGAGAAGAAGGTGAGCTGAAAGGGGAGCTGGCATCCATGCCCCAAGGGATTCATGGAGAGCAGAAGGATGCCTGGCTGTTAAAGTGTCCTTTCAAGTACACTAAGAAAGATGGGAACAGTTTACAGCATTCCTGGTGGCAGAGACTGGATGAATCTCCCACAGGCTTGACCTTGAATCAGTAAAAGTATGGCAAAGCCTCTCACTTGCTCTAGGTCTTGTCCTAGAGTCACCTTGAATGTTATGAAAGCAAACACCTTCTCCAAAATGAAATTGTAACGTGTGGTAAAAGAGCACGGAGGAAGCCAGAAAAAAACACTAACACTACAAAATCATGTTTTAGAGGGACTGGTCCTAATGAGCAACTATGGCTTCTAGCTGTTGTACAGAGCATTGAGAGGTATCATCCTTGTCACAATTTTAGGAAGAAAAGACATCAACACTTTGTGACTTTTTTCCTTTATGGGGAGTGCTATGGGGAAAAGAGATGGGGAAGGCCTCCCAGTCCTTTCTAGAGAATCCCCTGGATTAGGGAGAGTCCTTTAGGACCCCACTAGATACCACTACTACATTTATTCCTTTTCCAGTGATTTCCAGAAATTCTCACAGATTAGCACCCCCTCAGGACAGTTCTCCTCACAGACACATTATGCCCTGTTTTCTCCTTCCCTCAGCATCTCCCCTGAACTGGTATCCTTGGGAAGGAGAAAGGTTTACAGTTCTTCCCTCCTTTTCATCTTGTAAGCTCTATTCTAATCTCATTCTCTGCTGCTACACAAACAACAAACCAGGCACCCAAACAGGGATTGTCTCCGTAATATTCCATTTCTCTGTCAGACTTTAGGTCAGGTGATAATTTTGGGTGAGCTATTATCTGCAAAGACAATGAATGCAAGAAACCATCTTTTCTCCCACCATGGGATTAACTAGATGATCCAAGTGATTTTCTCTGTCACTATGTTTCTACTATGGAATAAACTGCTGGATGAGGAGAAGGATTTATTGCTTGGACTGTAGTGATGGATACTTGCAAAAATGCTCAACTCAAGTTATTTCCTCACTGCCTCATAAGGGCAGCATGTATCCAGACAAGTAGGGATATTTCCCTGCTGTGCAAAGATGACCTGGAGAGCATAGCATATTCCCCCTGAAGGGTGTCACAGATGGCAAGGGCTCTTGGTGTGGATGGCTCAGGTTTTGAATATCAGCAGGAACTTAGGGCAAATTTTGGCTTTGTTTTCAGCCTTTCTGAGACATGTTTCATCCTAGAATGAATTCTTAGAACTTGTGTTCCAAAGAAGCTCTAGAAATACTAAAGTAGAAAGGAGAGTTCTGAGGAAATGCATGGATTACAGCATTTCCCTTCCCTGGAAGCCTGAAGCACATTCATATCTTGTCTGTTACCATCCTCAGGGCAGGAAGAAATTTGCACTCCTGATGGCTGCAGAAAACTCCATGAAGCAGTCTGTTTTTAAGATTCTATTCATTATATAGTAAAGGACTCACAGGTCACTCTGTTGTTTTATTTTTATAAATGTTTTTATTTTTTATTTTTTAT